>JAPDOI010001666.1:0-122500 GCA_029168955.1 Aplectana chamaeleonis
TCCATAAAGTGGTATAGAAAACCGAGCTGCAAAAACATCCTTATTCATTCATCGTCAGCTCATCCCACGAGTACGAAACGCGCAGTCATACGTAATATGCTCCGTACAGCCACGGATATGTGCACAGGTGAAGACGAGCGTCTGGAGTCAAGAAAGCTGGCGATTGATATAGCTCGTAGCAATGGATACACCTCAATTCCGCACCAGTACAGAGGTGATATGAATACGCCAGAGGTATTGCGGCAAAACAAAATACCACTGTGCATACCTTTCATTTCTGACCAAGTGTGCACCGCAATAAAACATAGCATCGTGCGAGCGCATCTAGATAATGAGGTAGTGCTTGTGAATATACCCAACAATAACATCAAGCAGCAACTGATTCGGAATAGACTGTATGATACTGAATGCGTATCAGAAAATTGTGTTGTTTGCCCGAATGGTAAAGTTGGAGACTGTGCAAAGATGGGTGTAATCTATAAGATTGAATGCCAGTCATGCAACGCTATCTACATTGGAGAAACTGGAAGGATGTTGAGTACACGTATGAAAGAGCACCTAGCCGGCAAAAGGCGCAGTGTCATAGCGACACCTCTTGGCAAACATAGAGTCGAAGACCATAATGACGAAGATTTTGATGTCAGTTGTACCATTCTGGCAGTGGAGGTGGACATCTCAGCACGTAAAGCGTTGGAGGCCTTCTGGATATACTCGAGAAATCCACGCATGAACAGCCGTTCCGAGAGTCCATCTGTGACAAATGACCTTTTGCCCTTCATTCCCCGTTGCGACCTCTAACACACTGAGTGGGCTGCGTGATGAGTCAGCTCCTTAAAAGCGGCGCACTGCGCTGTATGACTCATTCGCTCTACTGGTCTCGTGCAAAGCAGACTGCGCTCTGCTCGTTTGGTGGTCCGATGTGTGAGTTTTCTACGCCAAAGTGTGTTTTCGCGTTGTGACCCTAGCATAACGTCGAAAACGCTAGAGCTGTGGAGGTGTTTGATGGTGTAGAACACAAGGTAAACCTTCCACAACATTTAGGCCTCTGATGACGACGACCCTGTCGAAACGTAAGGCCGAGGAATAAATTTTGCCACCTAAAAACTTCGAAGGCATACAGAAAACAAAACAAGATTAACTCACAATGCCGAGGTTGCAAGACAGGAGAAGTTGGAGACAGTAGGAACAGTTTTGACCATCTATACTGAGGGCAAGTACGAGTTTAATTCATGCAGAGGGTTAAGGAAGTTTGATAGCACTGTTAGCCATTTTGATTCAGGACGTCAGCCTATCTTTAAAAACTAAAGGTGTTTCAAGGCATAGTCTTTTAACGGCTTTCGCCATGGAAACGGGCGATGAGGGATCAAAAGCAAAGCAAGGATCATTGCTGAAACACGTTGGCCGTCTTCTTTGGTGGCACTAACCAATCCCTCCCAATCAGCTGTTAATTTTTAGCCGAGTGCCGACACTTCTCCCGCTTTTGTTTATTTTCTTCCGGAATTCATTCGCTTCGCTATTACCAGGTTAGTTTCATTTTCATAATTCATTGCATAGCACAGGCTATGAGGAGTATGTAGTAAATTGTTTGCTTGCTCGCGTTTCGAACAGGTTTCCACAACTTTTTTAATGCAAAAAAGTGAAAATTTCCCAAGCCACTGGTTCTCAAGTGATTTGATGCTTCAGTAATGTTTAATCAGCATTAGTCGGGGCGTATCGTGCGAGTTTTGTGGGAAACAATTGCTAACTCGTTTCTAAAACCAACTGTAATTGTTCTCCTTTTTCTGCAAGATTCGAATACTCCTCTTTCATTGCCAGATCAGTGCCATCGTGGCCTCTTATTTTTTTTTGAAGTTCCGCGACGCAGTTGCTTTGGTGCATTGGTAGAGCCACTCGAAGTGTTTCAAACTCCTACCTTGAAATATGTGTACAAAATCTTTTCCTTGCATGAAGCGCATATGAGTGTGTAACAGTGTTTCTATATATTTTCAGCACTAGCTGCGGGCGGGGATTAGTTTCATTTTGAGAAGGCGGCAAGCACTTCACAATTTCAACTGCATCAATGACCGAAACCACACCATTACCCCAATCTCGGACGCCAGACTTCAGTTGCACGCTTCCAAAATAAACACTTGAATTCTTTCTCAAGAACGAAAATAGACTATCTAGTTTATCATCATTCTTAAAAGTTTTTAACTATCCATTTCAGTTGAATGCAAGACATTCTTCGAATTTATGCATTACCCGACAAGTTTCGGAATGTCTTTTTTGCACCTAGCGTTACCTTCCCAAGAACACCTTGTGAATAATTCATCCAGGAATTTTCAAATTTTCGTTCGCTCGAAATTTCCTTTGGAGAAATTTTTTGTTTTTCAAAAAAACTTTTGTTTGAAAAAAATTTTAAAAAGACGTTAACAAAGTTACTGCAAATGCAAACTTTTGTCAGATCACGCGCATTTGATTAATTGAGGCTAATGATTAACCTAACATGTCTTTTCGAGAGTGGTCCTGGTAACTCACGGAGCTCATAAAAAATTGCGAGAATTAGGACGTTCAAGGGAAATTTAAAAAATTGCGCTCTGATCGTGTTTTGAACAAGCGAATTATTTCGAAACTCCCTTCGAATGCTCTTCCTAATGAATAAAATAAATAGCATTACTTGTATAATCTTTTCGATCCCTCGTCTTTCCACCGTAAACGTCGTTCGTGTCCAAGTGTAGAAAATACTTATGCGGACGAAGGTCACGCATAATGTATGTGTAAGCAGAGGGCAGCTTTCGTTAAACCGGAAACAAACCATGGCACCTATGTCGCGGTTCGTAGCCGGCTAGCAGGTGGCGGTTTATTCGCGTTCAACACCCCATTTACTACCACCCCTGTTTCCTTAAGATGGGTTTTCCAATTATTTAGGTATCAGAGACGGTTAAAAGGAGTGGGCGTTGCTTGAGCGGTACACTCAAGTTTAGAGCAGTATAGGATTCTTCTGAGCTTGTTCCTAACCGTTTTTTCAACATTACTGGTTAAGTTGGACTGGGAACTTTTGATTTTCGGTGGAAACTGGGAGACTGATTTTATTCGTGGACACTGCTTTTAAGGAAAAATTTGCTACCATAAGCATGAGCAACTCGCGAAACTATGCTGTATTGTAGTGTCAGTATCGCAAATACTTCTCAGACAGGGAAGGCTTCGCCATTCTTAGGGTACCATAAGCAGCATCAACTCTGAAAAACTTGTCGAGCGAACATAGTCGGGGTCGTACGGTTTCTAGCAGAACTCTTGCGTTGTCGCAAGCGTGAAAAACCACTAAAAATTACCGCGTTTCGGCCAATCGGAAAACCGAAGCACAGGGTCTCCGCCCATTTCTTTTGCGGTTTCCGCCCATCAATACAATTTCGTCGAAATTGATCGCTAAAATATGGGCTCACCTTGCCTAATGGTTGACCTACAGATTAGGACAACGGAAGGTCTCGCGGAAGAATCATTTGAGATTCTGAGTTTATTTGAGACAAACTTGAGCTGAGGTGGAAACTGATTTCCCGGCAGTTTCAGCTTTTGACGAATTGCAAGGGGGAGGACTCAAGACAAGGTGAGAAGCCTTCGTCAAAAACCTGAAGATCCATATCCTCTGCGTCTGACAAGATGTCTTCGACTAGAATGATCCCACTGGTCCTTCTTCAGAACTGTGTAACACGTTTATCGCTTTTGATCACTTTTTATTTTGCTGTGTTTGAATATTTCCCAATGTTTTTCTTTCAGATATCACCACCCGGTCATGCGTGATATAATATTTGAGTGCTCTGCCTTGTAACTAACCTACGACAGTTATGTATTATGGATTCTCAGTTTCCTCATACTAACTAAGTCGTGTATCTGTTTTATGCCCCCTGCCGCTCCCTTCTGCTGTTCGACATGTGGATCTCATAGGAGTTGGCGAACCTACGAAGTTGGTATCCGGATTCGAATCTTCGCTAACGGTTTGCAGTGTTGACCGCCACTGCTCTCCGCCTCGAGCTCTCCACTCCCACCCACGGCTCTCTGTTTCATATCCCGTATGCAGGGATTTTCTTTTTGCATCGTATCGGTGGTTTTAGCTGATTTTAAAATTTCTGTTGTGTTATAGTTACCGATGAAAATCATAACCATAATCAGATGAAGAAGTTCTAGAAAACTTGTCAGCAGAGGCACTTTTCGACCGATTACCGCCTTCTAAAAAAATGTACCGAGCGGTGAATTTGCCTCAAAACCCATAAAATGGTTTGCTACACTCAGCTAAGAGCTTGAGTGGGTCGATGTCGGTCTAACGTAGAAATGCAACTGATATCCTTAATAATCGGCACCGCTGAAAGCTTACATCTTAAAATGGAAGCTAACAAGAAGCCGAAGACCATACTGAGTTCCGACAAATGAATGAAAGGCTCATAATATGAAATCTGCTGCGGTTTTGAAAGGTTCACTCTACTTTTAAGGCCCGTATTCCTCTAAATTTTACCCGTGGGTATGATGAATTTTACTCGTAATATTCGCACTTTCTGTGCTCTACACCTACGTCTCGCTCTAGCGTTTGCATTTACATACCTCGAAGCTCCAAAAGACGACAAACGTACGCCAAATACGCATCATTTACCCAGAATAAGCGGCGCGGAAAAGTTTTCACCAAATCGGAGACCTTGATCAAACTACAGTACAACAGCCGTACTATACCACGATCTTTCGAAAACCAACAAAGTTTTTTGAATTTGTGTTGAAAACTCGTAATATCAGGAGGAGACAGCCACATTGGGAAACTGTAGACACATAATGTGAAGAATTCTAGGAAGGTTAACAGGTGACCCTTAGGTTCGTGATGAGCCTTCTACAAAGTGACCCAGAGGAAGTTTTAGGTGAGATGTTGAACATTTTTCATTTCGCCACTGTTGAGCGTATGGGATTATTAACCATCATCCCGTCATCAGTTACGACTTACGACTTACGAATTGCCAGGATTTAAAAAAATTATGATTTACGAAAATACAAAATTGAATTACGCACAGCCCTGGTTGCCACCCGACCAAACATCACCTTTTTTGGGTCGAACTCGCATGTGATATTCATCGTAAACACTGACTCCAAGTTGGCAGCCAGCGCGTGACCCACCGGTCGATCTTACGATTGAAGTGCGGTAAATTACTGTCTATTGTCATTCGGCCACCGTAATCTGCCACACTTTTCCGAACATCGGGAGGCGGACGATCTATTCGTGGTCACCACCTATGATGTTCAAAGCTACAATAAAAGCGGGGACTTCGATCGAACTTCCGTGCACCTAATTTTCCCTAGAGCTAAAAACTTCCCTCATTTTCATGTTCAGCCTCACATCCCACCCGCCCCCAACTACTCTCACTCTCATAAACTCGGGGGTGAATAGCAGGTGGGCGAGGCCTGTTTTGACATTTTTTCAGTCGGGGGACCACTTTCCACCTTAGGGAGTAACCGCCGCGCGCGGCGAAACACATGATTTTGTGAGGGTCTTGGGTAGTAAATTTCACTCCCCTGGGGAACCCTTGGGGAGTGACACTGGTCACCTGCCACATCACCTGTGATAACGTGTTTCTCCACTGTCCAAAGCGACGTATCACCTTACTCCCTAAAGGTTCCATAAGGTAGTAAAACGACGCGTCCCCATCATTTTCGAATCAATTCCATCGATTGATCAATCCTTTTCGTATGTTTGATGTGCTCTATTCTTTTGCCTTTTTTCTTGTTCTCATCTCCTTTTATTACTCTATGACTTACTTTTTCCTCCCTGATTCTCTTCAGTTCTTATCCATGGCTCCAATTTAATAAGAATGTTAGTGTCATGATTGAATGACTGCTGATTTTGAGGCATCCACTAGCATTTTATCCGCTCTGTTTTTTTTTCACAAAACAGCCACCCCAAATGCATGGTAGAGGTTTGATGACTATCCAAAGCACAGGATTGAATGAAATACTGATCGTAGAATTTAATCAGAATCTCTTTCAAGATATTCATTAAAATCACCTTTTTTGGCTTTTTTGGATTTGAAAAAAATATTCAAGTTCCTCGTGAGGAGAGCTATCTAAATTCATAAGGATTGCTAGGATTTAGTCCAAAGGATGAAAGTTTTGGGTGAAATGTCTAGTGTTCTGTACAGTGTGCAAGTAAGTATAGGATGCGACCGCGGAGCGCTTTTTAGTGTTTAACCCATTCACAACCACGCCTTTTTTTGGGTGGCTGCACGTTCGGACCGCGTGCAATATTGTGACACCGTATACAATGTCCACCGGTGGGCCACTTTTGCTTGAATGGCACGCCACTAAAAATCGATTTTGGTTTTTTTTAAATCGTACGACTGTCGACGTCAAAATCACGATGCTAAAGTCTGAGCTTACATAAATCTTTCCTTCCAGCGAAAAGGCTTCCTAAATTTCAACTATGTAGATAAGACCATCCACCAAATCACGTGAGTTCGTTGAATTCTAGCGCTTCGAAACAGTAATTATCGTAGATTACCATGATAGACATTGTTCTGCTCTTCAATTGACAGAAAGTGCTCGGTGAAATTTAATTTTTTTTCAGGTTTGCACTAATTTTTGAGTTAGCTACTCCCTCGCTCTTGCGGTCTATCGCATTCAGTTTTTTGTTAGTAAGTATTTTTGGCATTCTTTTTAATATTTAGGCGTAGAAAATGCTCCTCAATTTTCACATTGACAGGGAATGCTGATGGGGGGAATGGTGCCCGGGAATGGTGCGCAGTATCAGTAATCATATTTCTGTGATATATTAAACCAGTTTCGTCTCACACCGCTTCGCGGTGTTCAACGAAACTGGAACTCGCGCCGCTCTGCGGCGCTCGCACATGCACTCACGCCACTGCGCGCTTCGATTTCCATCCATCATAAAGACCGGGGCTTTGATAAAGATCTTTGCAGCTCGGTAGAACTGAGCGTCTTTTTTCCCGATCCTCGCTAGCAGAGGTGATTTTCTGAAATAATCGACCGTTGCAACTGGTGTTTTGTCAGAATGAAAAGTTTTTAAGTAGTGATTCAGTGTTTGCCTGTTTTCTGACAAACTCTTTTAGGATTGTGTAAGAAATCAAGTGTAGATGAAAAGTCTGATCCGTTTGCTTCAAAGTCGCCAGTTGCCTGCCTTTCTCATTCCTGTGGAGAGTCGAAAATGATAGTTGAGGCTCAAAACCCACTCCCCTCTCCTTATTTACCCTCTGCTACAAATCACGCAACTTATCTGTGCCATTTCTGTGAAAACTTTCCTTCCAATACAGTTAGTCTCAAGAAAGTCATCAGATTCCTTAAGCTGCCACGTGAAAACATTTTGATATTATACCCACTATCTCACTGATGTTGCGCGCTCACTCCTGCAGCTTCTGCACCTCTGCCTATGATGAAGGTCTCCACTCAATCCTCTGGAATCCCTATACTTCTTCAGTAAGTGTGTGCGCAGACCCATTTCATTTCTAGTCATTGCCCGACGTTGTGTGCGCTTCTTTGCAACCCCTATACAACTTTAAGCGGAGACTTTGAACGGTGGAATCTGCACACTCTTCAACGACCCAATCGCTAACCCGAACGTTGTGCTCGCTCCTCCTCATTCATCATACACTTTCCGAAGTGCTCACCTTCGCAAACTCTAGTAACTTTCCTCCACGATTCGCTCTTCCTTAACCCCTATACACCTCCAAAATCATAGGTTGTGCGCTTCCTTCCAAGCTCAAAACACTCTCTCGGACGTTGTGCGGGCTCCACCCAAACCCCTACACACATTTTCTATTGATGTGCGCACACCACTTTGAACCCCATCACTTTCAACGACTTTGTGCGCGCTCCTTCTAAACCCTATATAACTTTCACAATAGTGTGCGAAAAACCCCCAATCCTAATCACTTCTCAATGTTGTGCGCGCTCTCCTTGAACATTTATACGTCTTCAACAATGGTGTGCGAGTGTCCCTTCAAAACCTTCAGAAAGTCGGTGGAGTTGTTTTCACCAACTTTTTGCGCGCTTCTCCTAAACCCCTATACAACTTCCTCGATGGTGTGCGCACACCCATTCGAACCTTCATGAACCACCGTTTGCTCTCCAAAATACTGTGACACTGTGCGAGCTTCTATTGTACCCCCACCCCAATCACTACACTGTGCACGCTCAAAACCCGAATCTCTTTTTCCATAACATAGTACACGCTCTTCCTAAATCTCTATTCCGCATCGGTTACACGTTTCGCACTCTTCCTATACCACTACTCACCTTTGACGACGTTTGGCCAGCTCCTCTTCAACCTCTTATCAGTTTCGACGACTCTGTCAGCGCTCTTCCTGAAACCTCACTCACTTTCCGAAACGCTTAGGGTGCTCCTCCAAAGCCACTATCCGCATTCTAGACTTTTCATGCACGCTCCTTTCCTACTTGTAGTCACCTCACGACACTGAGCACAATTAACCTAAACCCGTACGGGCGCTCCCTAAACCTATTCACCATCAAATTCCTTGTGCGCGCTCTTCCCGTAACCGTACTCCCTCCAGCGACACAGCGCGCACCTCCTAAGATCCCACGAACCTTTTATTACCCTGGAAGGGCACCTCCTGAGCCATAACTTTTTTCTTTAATTTTGTGCTCATTCCTCTTTAACCTCGAATCACTTCTCACGACATTGCGCGCTCTTCCTAGACCCGTGCGCGTTCCTCCTAAACCTCCATTCACTATCAAATCCACCTGTGCGCTTCTCATAGTCGTTTCCCAAGCTTTTCAAGACTTCTGTGCGCGCCTCTTCCCTTCTCCTTACCAACGACACTGCACGCACTTTCTGAACCCTTATTCACCTTCCATGACGCTGTGCGAGCTGTTCAGAGACCACTTACTCACTTTCCATGGCACTGTGCGTGCTTCTTCTGAACCTCTACTCGTTTTATACGACGTTCTTCATAACTATATCGTGCTCTACTCCAGGACAAAAATTTTTTTTTGAGTGTCATTTATTCACACGTGCATGCGTGCATACGTTCAGGCAGTTTCTCAGACACACATAATGGCAAAACATACTCGGATATGACACGGAGGTACATTTATAAAGTCTAGGACACTCCACCCAATACTCCCTAAAACGACCTACTTCAATGGAAAGCTAAAAACTCCATATGCAACAGCTCTGGTGGTCAGACACACACACCACGCCCATTATTATACTATGAGGATGAGGATTAGGCTGAGGATTCGCTGGATTCGCGTTCGCTCACGTTAAGACAGGTCAGGCCGCGGCGACTTTTCATTTCCTATAACGCGAGTCTTTCGGTAAACCCGAAGCCCCGCCCACTTATACGAAGTACCTCTTGGCGGTCTCTAAACTCCGCACACTTTGTGCGCGTTAATTCCGAAGCCCCTCGCAATTCCGCGCTTTCCGGTGTCGTTTAACGCGGTAAACCCGTAGCCCCGCCCATTTTTACAAAGTACTCCTTGGCTGTCCCTGACTCCCGCACACATCGTACGCGTCGTATCAACAGGTCCCACCACGATCCATTACGATGAAAGTTTAAAGGTCTCAACATGCAACAGGTAGGGTGGTCCCACCACGATCCATTACGATGAAAGTTTAAAGGTCTCAACATGCAACAGGTAGGGTGGTCCCACCACGATCCATGACAATGAAAGTTCAAGGGTCTCAACATGCAACAGGTAGGGTGGTCCCACCACGATCCATGACGATGAAAGCTCAAGGGTCTCAATATGCAACAGGTAGGGTGGTCCCACCACGATCGCAATATTGTGCGCGCTCCTTTTGAAGCTTACTAAATTTCAGCGACCTTCTATGTGTAATGCGTGATTGAAACAATAACGCGACTAATGGTATCAAAAATTGCCGGAAATTTGAAGCCCGATCGTACAGACGCCCGTCGGTCAGACACCTGGTTATTATATGTAAGGATAAGGATGAGGACGAGGATAAGGGTGAGGATTCGCTGGATTCGCGTTCGCTTTCGTTAGAACAGGTCAGACGGCAGCGACGTTTCATTTCGAATAACGCGAGTCTTGCGGTAAACCCGAAGCCCCCCCCCCCCACTTTCACAAAGTACCTCGTGGTGGTCCCTGAGCCTCGCAGATGTCGTACGCGTCGATTCAACGGCCACGATGATCCCATCATGATCATCCACTAACAAAGTTCGAACGACCCAATAGGCAACATCTAGGATGGTCCCACCGCGATCAGTATCGATTAAAAATTGAAGCACTCATTATGCAACAGCCAGGGTGGTCCCACCACGATCTTAATGATGTGCGCGCACCTCCTAAGCCCCACTCATAATCCGCCACCTTCTCGGTGTACTGAAACAATAACGTGCTCTGAGTGATAGGGTTGAAAATTGCGGGAAATTTGAAACCCGGTCAGACAGACGTCGGTCAGACGTTGGTCAGACGTTTGTCAGACGTTGGTCAGACGTTGGTCAGACGTCGGTCAGACGTGCCAGACACTCGGTCAGACACACCACCACGCCGATTATTATATGTAAGGATTTTTGCGTCAAAAATCAAACGAGTAGTTCGTTAATTTCCCCGGTTTTGGTACCAACTTGGTTTGTAGCTCCGCCAATATCTGATGTCACTGCCAGCGAGACCAGGGTTAAGCGGACCGTTGTGTAGGACCATGCGCAGCTACGATCTCGTCCCTTCGGTGACCGAACACTTCGAGATTTTTTGCAACCTCATCTCTAAATTCCTGCGCGGGAATTCTTCCGATAACCTCTCGGAACTTTCATTTTTGGGCAAAACTTAATATGATCCCTTAGCCACCCGGGGAGGCATTCATGAACGCGTTCGGTCTGGTTTGGTTAGGGTTTGTCTCGGTGGGATTGCAAACCAGTGATTCATCAAGCTCCGGTTTGGTTATCTCTGGGTCACGAGTGGGCTAGAATCCAACCCACCTCGGAGCGGCTGGTCAGCAGGGGGCTAGGTGCGGTTAGCCAGCCAGACGTGCAATTACGTGCAGATTGTGCAATTTCACTAAATGTTTAATGTGACGCCATGTTTTTTTTTCAACCCCAGGCTGTCTTAGGGCGCCGATGCCTCAGCAAATAGTCGGCGGCGGATTCCCCCCCCCCCTCTGAGCCGTTGACAACCATTTGCCGAGAATTCACCGAAAATGATTGTCAGTGGAGCGCGTTAACTACACCCACACCATTTTCGTCGAGCACGTCACGGCGACAGCCGTATTCGCATTGGAGCGCACTAGACGTTTTTTCACCGCTTTGACTGCGATCCTTCTTTTTTTCCTATTCTTGTCTTTCGGAAACTTACATGGAGCTGCAAACTTGCTTCGATTTTTTCCATACATGTCCTTTATAGTTGTACAATTTCGAAAAAAATGTCGAACGAACGAAAATCGAAATTTTTTCGTTCGAAATCTTTTCGAACGAACGAAAAATGAAAATTTTTCGTTCGAAACAATTTCGAACGAACGAAATTTGAAAAGAATTCGTTCGACGAAATTTCGAACGAACGAAACTTGAAAAAATTTCGTTCGACGAAATTTCGAACGAACGAAAAAAATTTCGAAAAATCTTTCGAAAATTTTTCGAAAATTTCGTTCGTGTAGAACTATGTCCTTATCTCGCACTAAGTCACCGCAACAGAGACATTGCAAGTACTTATTGTTTTTATAACAGCAATTTCACTCTAAACAACGGTAAAAAAAACCAAGCAGTTTGTTAATAACTCTGACCATGAGATCAGTTGAATTTTCATGAGCTATATTATAAAACTTTTCACAGTGAATAATCAGGAAAAGCATCAAGAATGAAAAAGACGAACACTGAAGCCGACAGAATTGATTAGCTGGCATCGATTTACCAACTTCAAACACGTTTTGACACCCGGTTTGCAAACCAAGCCGGCGAAAACATTCATGAATCGCTGGTTAGCGCGGGTAAGTGGTTTGGTCACACGTGGGCTTGCAAACCAAACCAAACCCTAGCCAAACCAAACCAACGAATGTGCGCTCATGAATCGCACCCCTGTTGACAAATCACACGACCGCGCTTGACCCTAAGCGTGACTCCGGAGAGGCGTAAGACGACTTAGCGCGTATCCGTCGTCTTAGTATCTCAGGCAGTCGCGGGGGTCGGTGTCCGGTCGAGAGGAGTTGAACAGGTGGCATGCTTCCGCTCGGAACCAAAAAAGGAGCGGACAAGACCTGAAAACTCTCCCATTAATGCCGAAAATTCCGCATGTCAACGTCCCACCGAACCTACAATGCCGCGTTACAGTTGACCCGTTCACACCTAAAGCTCTGCCTAATCACCTCCCACCACCTACCGCTTCTGCAGTCGCGGGCGTCGATGGCAGGTTGGGAGGAAGCAGAATTAACGTTCAGCCTGCGAACGACGCTCACCAGACCGCCGATATCCCGAACACTGTCGACCGCGATCAGCACAAAGCATATTTCAGTGCAGCGTGTAGATTGTGGGCTGCCATTTCTGCGCTCTACACAAGAGGGCATTAAAGAAAAACAGTACGGACAGCGCAGCAAGTTGCCACGAAATCTCCGCCAAATGGAGACATTACCACGAGAACTGGAGCAGTTATGAATCATGTCGAAACCTCCGTCGATCAGCCAGATCGGATCAATTTGATTGGGAAAGGGGCGTTTTAACCTCTGCGGCTGCCTGAGATTGTGTACCAAAGCGACTATGGATGACAACACTTCCCTTGTCGCATTCTGAGGGCTGACGTGATTCAAAGATTAAATAGTTCTGAGAAATATTTGCTGTCGAACCCTCTCAAAAGCAAGGTCACTCGTTTAACATGAGGTGGAGGGATCGCCCATAGAATGAGATGGGACATCGGCCGCTTGTCGATGTATGAAGATGATCGGTATGGAACGTTCCTCGCAGTTCGATTAGTGTTTTTCTGGGTAAGAAATTGCTGCCGCTGTTCGGAGCATTCCAACTAGTTGGGTGGTGGGGAACACTTTCAGGCTTTTGCAGAGGATTGATCGCATTACATTAATCAAAATTCTTGATCGTATCAGCAATTCGCAGATGTTTAGGCATGTTGAATGTAGCGCCCCCCCCTGGCTCGAAAAGTGCCTGGTGAGGTATCCCCATCGGCATGTCTATGTCAGGATTGCTCGCTTCCCCCCGAAATCTTATATATTCGCGATGCATACCCACAAGTTCTTGTTAGTGTTAATCATCCCCCGAGGAAGGATTTATCAACAATCGACCTATGCATGAAGAGCAAGCAGGGTGGAAGGAGGGTGGGGAGTAGGGGTTTAATATGGGGCAGTACTGAGAGTCCGAGTTAGGCCTAGCCGTTACTTGTGGGCTTATCCTTGTTGAATCTGGTCCTTGTGCTGCTTTGAGTAGGGATCTCCAACTATGATAGTCGTTCAGGCTCATATCTGCTCAATACCTCGACTGGTATGACGGGGTGCTGCGTTGAAGTGAAATTCGCACCAGTCGATTTTGACGAGGTTAGTGAAGACTTTTTTCTTTCTGAAAGCTTTTTCTTGTGTGGACACGGAATGTCTATCCATTCCCTCTTTGTATGGGAAAAGCGATTTGAAAATCTGATACACAGAAGAGCAGGCGCATAGGAGCAGTTTGTTGAATGCGACCCGCGCGCTCCCTTGACCACGTGAACGCAGGCAGAATTTCTCACAGAAATTTGCGAGATCTCCGAGGCGCGATTTCTAGGCAGTTTATATTTCATTTCATTTATTACACGGGAACCCGTGTGAACGAATATATTTGTTTACTGATACTGTCAGACGCCGAAAATTCGTTTAGTAGTCGGGATCGAACGAAAACCTGAGAAATGCTACAATTCTTCCCTTTATTAACCAAACTTCGAGTATTTTCGGGATATCTTCACCGAATTTTCGTTTTTGGGCCGAAATTTCTGCGGTTTCCCGTAACCTCATATTTCGGCCCCGTAACCTTTCGGGGAAAATATTTCGGGGGAAAATTTTTGCGACCCCCACCCCTGTCGCGAAATATCGCAACCCTTCTTGACCCTGCTGAAAGGCATATGTCATTAGGTTAACCTCTGTCGAGAGATTGAAAAAAACCCAGTCACTAAGACCAAAAACTAGCTCAGTTGCGTGAAATTCCCTATCGATCTTCTTCGTGAAGCAACTTGCTGCCAAAACATTTTCTTTGGGTCTAATGTTGATTACGGTGTTAGACTCCTGTGGTCGTGGATCGAAACCAAAATATTCGTGAACATTTTTTTTCGGAAGCTCTTGCGATTTCCACCGCTAGTTTCGATTTTCAGAACGAAATCTCTGCGACCCCCACACGAAATTTCCATTTTGATATTAAATTTCCACGACACAGGCTCATCACATATCCCATATTCTGCCAATTTTGGACAGAATGGCTCGCCAAAATGAAAATTATAAGGGGAATCGTGAGTTTTTGTAGCTACAAACTTTTTATGAACGGCCAGTAAACAAAAAATCAAGTTGAATAGAGATTGAAAGTTATGGAAACTTATGGGAGATCGCTTAACGCACCCGAAAAATTGTAACATGCTGTGCATTTCAAATTCCAGCTCCTTCTTATGCTGTGTAACTATTGTTAATCATTATGAGGCTCAGGGATAGCCAAGGTTGAGCAGGGTTGCGACACGGCGCAACGGGGGTCGTGAAAATTTTGTTTTTTTTTCGTAAAAAAGAAAGTTTGGGGGGTCGTAATTTTTTCATTACCACAATTTTGAAAAATTTACAACTTTGTCACTCATAAAAAGCTAATGCAAATTCTCATATCTGAAGGGGGATCTTGCTAAATTTCAAAATCCTTCCAAAGTTTTGGTCCACAGGGGTCCTAGCTCCGCCTAAAATTGGCGAAACGGCCTGCTCAGCCCTGGGGTTAGCACAATTCTTTCACTATAGCATGGGTCAGTAGCTTCCTCTTCTGTGCCGTCAGCCTATTATGGAAGAATATACGCCACTGAATCCCAGGGTCAACCGCGGGTGTGCATTTTCTAAATAAGTGATGGGGGATTCGTGAAAGTTTTGGCCTAAAAACGAAAACTTGGGGCAGAAATCGCAAAAAACATCTGGAAATTTTTGTCACCAGAGTGTGGGAATCGTAGCTTCGTAGAGATTCTAACAGTGGCTCGCTGGACCTGGCTGTTCCTTTAGAACATACGAAGTGCTGATTGCAAAACTCGCTTGCTGGTGACAAATGCACAAATAGCATGCAGGAAAATCTGCGTTTGTGTTGCTTTTGACCAAATATATGTCAGCTGAAGCGAAGATTTGAACCAGCGCTTCAGCGATACACAGCTTACACAACTTAAGAAAATCGAAGTGGCTGAGTTTGAAGTTCCAGCAAAGAAATCGGTGACGTTCTTTTGTATGCTGCTTAGATGAATAAGGAAACACGCGCTAACGCTTTGTGGGATTTTTTGAGCGCATATACACGCGCCTCGGGCGGGTACGCCTCCTTGGTATCGGGGTGGTGCAATAAAAGGCGGTAATCACCCCCTTTTAAGGAGGTGATTTCGGGGTGTGATGATGTTGTTTTAAGGCCCCCATCATAGTCAGCCGAAGGCCAGATGGCACCGCCCCCTCCCGTCCCTAGTGATCCTGCCCCGTTCTCCCCCGTCCCTTGTGATACAGCGTCGTCCCTAGTATGTCGGCCGAGTGCGAATCGATTAGGCGGGCGCACTGGAGCTTACTGCGGACGGCGCTGTCCGGCCTTAACCGCGGGGGAGTTCCCACCTCAATGAGCAATGTATCGCCCAAGTATTGACCGGGACGGACACGGACGGGACAAGACGAACTAGGCGGGCGCAGTCCGGACACATCCGGGGACTTTTCGACCTGCGTGAGCAATGCATTGCATACGTATCGACCGGGGTGGCTACAGCTTATCGGCCGACCTTGACGGGGGCCTCAGAGACGATTGGGAGTGGTCATCCCGCTCACGAACTCGCATTTTATTGAGTGGTGTTTCATCTCGAAGGGAATCAGGAACATACGAAACGAAACACTCTTGGCTTCATTGCATTCGTATGCGCGCCTGCGCTGCTATCTTCTTTGCACCTCTGTCGCTCGCTGCCTCGTAGCCTACCTGAGCATAGGCACGGGGAAGAGCCGAATAAATTTTACTTCGACCCACGAAATGTCACTCATGTTTAACAAACGTAGGAAAATTTTTCTCAGGAATGTTTTTCCTATGGGTTTGCACCTGACTAGGGCCTGTTTTACATAGGCTTGATTACACGTAATGAGGGGTGGGTATAAGAAAAATTTTGCAGTCAAGTCAGTATTTCCTCCCAGGGTTCCAACCACTTTATGATGAATGAGGATCGTTTCGCACCCGAGTTGGAATTTATAAAAATCCAACAGTGGGAAAAATTTTGATTTGTCGTCGGAATTTTTCTTTGACCCCCCCCCCAATATGTCTTTTTGTTTCTTTGCATACACCTCGATGTTGTATAAAATCGTGTTCTGTATGTTGTTGGTATAGTGTTGTGTACCAATAATCCATGTTCATGTCTTCTTGAATGCCTTTTCCTGGAGGTTTCCAAAAGAAGGCGTTTTCATACCTTTTCAACAGAAAAGGGGTAACCCATTCTCAGGGTTCCCGAAAAAAATGTTCCAGATTTAGTAGCTCAAAACATTTTCCTAGAAGTTGTTGTGGGTGCCGATTGCCGATCCGAGGCTCTCTAGTGGATTATTTATAGATTTCAGCCGATTTTCTTCAAAGCTTACCACTGGTGGAAGTTTTGGTGACCAAACGAGACTCCCAGCGATTTTGATAATGCTACAATACAATTTCCCCAAAACTTTTGCTCAGGTCTTACTTCGACGGTTAACACAATTATATCATCTTATCAATTTCTCTTGAGTAATGTTACGGTGGGTGTACGGTGGTCTGGTCCGAGTCTCCGATTTAGCTCGAAATTTCTCTGTAGGTGTTGTTTGTGACGCCAAACACGAATATGAGGTTCGTTTGTCGATTTTCGAGGATCGCGCCAGCTACGAGGCACCATACTCAGATAATAACACCGGCTGAGCGGGCGGAGAAGTAGGGTCGCCGGCTGAGCGGGCAGGCTTATTTTGAGGGCGGAGCGTCTTATCGGCTGAGCGGGCGGACATGCGTTTTACCGGCTGAGGGGCATGGCTATACCGGGTCAGCGGACCGACATAAATCCACGGCAGAGCATGTCACCGGCTGATCGGGCAGACATAGCATTACCGGCTGAGGGGCATGGCTTTACGGGGTGGGCGGGCAGACATTAATCAATGGCGGAGCATACCACCGGCTGATCGGGCAGACACTAAAGCGAACCAGACTCACGTACGGCGTGGGCAAAATGGGCTTCGAGCTTATTCGGGTGTTGGCATTCGAACGGGTGGTCATCCACACGATTTGGAGCGCTCACAAATCACGTGCGCGACACAGCATACGTCTTACCGTAATCCTAAAACAGAATTAATTTTCTGGAACACCATACCTGCCATGTAGTAGAGTATCTAATTCAAAAGTGAGCATTACGGGCATTTTCAGCGAAAATAACGCAAGAGATGAAGTGTGCAAAAAAAGAGATGAGAACGTGGAAAACGCGATGAATTCTTTTTTGGATTACGGTAAGACAGCTGTGTCGCGCACATGATTCGCGTACTGTGCTTCTCTGGACCAAATCCCGGTCCGCAATTGCGCCTCGACACGCTTTGCGGCCGCTCGCTTTCGAGTTGGAAGAGTTTTCAGCGCCGCAGCCGCCGATCTTTTGACTCTAGGTGGGTTTTGGAAACTTGAAACTGAAAAGAAATGGAGAAAACTATATGAAAAAGCCACATCGAGTCGGTTTTGGCGGTGGAGACTCGACCGGCTCGAGTGCTTGCGGCCGCAAAGGGTGTGCAGACGCAATTGCGGACCGGAATTCGGCCCAGAGAAGCACAGTACGCGACATCCTACCGTAATCCAAAAACGTCAGTGACGCAGAGGGAGCGCTGCTTCTCTGAAATCTTCGCTTGCTATCTCGTTTGGGGCAGATTATAAACGATTCCTCTCAGCTATTAGCCTACATTTATTTGTAATTGTTTATTACAGTTCATGCCTGCATAATTAAGTTACATAGGAAAACAAATGAAAAGCACTGAATAAAAAAAACAGGAAACGGATACAGTAGCAATATGAATTGAAACAGGCTCAATCATCCGCAGTCATCAAGTACTGATCCAAACTGCGTTTGAACGCGGAAAGAGTTGTAGGGAGGTTGCCCCTTTTGAGTAACTTTTCAAACTCAGTTCCTGCTCTATTAACAAAGAAGTGATGCCTCAAACTCCTCCTGGCTATGTTGCGGACGAGCTTAAAACTGCTGCTTCTTGTGGTAGATGCCCTGAGTTGGAGGAAATCGTTTGGCTTGAGTCCCACAAGGCCATACAAGATCTTATAGACCATCAGAAGATCGAACCTTTTCCTTCTGCAGGCCAGCGATTCAAGTTGTAGCTCCTTAATCCTAGCAAAGCTGCACGGCATTTCACTATAGCTGAGACCCCTGACCCGGATCATCACCTTGCGTGTGAACCTGTTTTGGAGTTTTTCTATATCGGCATTTTAATATCAGTAAAGCTTGTTTCCGTTGGAGATGTAGACGGAAAGTCATCAAAATTTGCTTCACTTCGGACGCTCACAATTTTCATACGGAAACTTTTCAAAAATTCTGGAAGCGATAACCTGATTTTTTGTGCACATTATCGATTCGTAACGAAATACTGCGAATAAAAAATTTCTTGGGCTAGCTGTCTCATATATGGTTTCATCCAGCGAAAGTTGTCGTACTGATCCCAACCACGAATCAATTCGTGTGGTAGCGTCGCGGCCATTACTGATCGTTATCGCCGGTAGACTGAGCTACTGGTCAGTGCCGACCGCGACGCGACCGCTCGCACACAGATTGAACATTACAGCACATGAAATTGACGCGAAAGCGTTATGAATAAGGAACTTTTGATGTTCGCATCTGTACAGACTTTGTTCCTTTATGTCTCTGATCTGTACACGATTTTCAATTTCTACGAATTTGGTTTCTAATAAAGTTAGAGACGACCTTTAGGCCTACAGTTTCAATCAATAACGTGAAATTGTGGACCTGAATGTTCAGAAAATTGTGACGCTGTTTTTAAGGAAAGGTTCACCCTAGGGGTTCCAGAATTTGTTCAGCGTTGAAATTTTTGTAAGGAAACGCCACCGCAACCAGGCTAGAATCCCTCTCATGATTATGCTGATTACGGGTATTTTGTTTCTCTGGGAAAGCACAATTCGTGATTATTTGAAGCATCTCGATTACGATGCCTTGTTTTCCTAGTCGAAAATATGAAATCGCGAAAGGAAGACATTTTTCGGTTTTTTTATCTATTTTTTTCGGTTTTGAAACCGAAAATTTCTCGTTTTCCGGTTTTTTCGGCTTCAAAATTTTTCGCACATGTCTGTCTAGCAGTCTTTCTCGGTTTCTCCCAGTCGCTCCAAGTCCCTAGCTGGGGCGGCTAGGAACTTGGAGCGACTGGGGCACGACATATGGTTAGTTCCGTGGCTTGTTTTCTCAAGCAAAGACATTTAAATCCTAACCGCAGCTGGCACGGGCGGTTTAAATCTCACCGGTGGCTGGCTGATAATTATCAGCTAGCCGTCGGTGAGATTTAGACCGCCCGCGCCAGCCACGGTTTCGGTTTAAATGTTTCTTCTTGAGAAAACAAGCCACGGACGTAACTTTACGTGTCCCGACTTGTCACACAGACGTGTCCTGTCTTGTTAGCAACGCCACTCTACCGCAACCGGCGCGTTCCTGCATGCGGCCCAGAGCTGTTCGCCAATGCCCAGTCCTTACTTGAAGGACGCTTCTCTAAAGTCAAAGTCCATTCCATGTTTTTCTACTCTCTTTAGTCTCTTTAACTGACCGTTTAGTTGTTTCGTTTGTTGTGTCTTCCACACGGTTCTACCGTGTAATAAATCAAATCAAAGTCATTTCAATCACCAGTATTTGATATCCATTCATCATCAAAGTTTATATTGTGTTGGCAACTAAGCAGTTCCGGTTTGTTTTTTTCAGAAAATGAAAGACAATTTTTTCATGGAATGAAATAACTTTGCTTCGTAATATATTGTCCTTTTTGAGCAATGACCTTTTGCCATCATTCAGGCAGCATCATAATTCCATGTTCAAAAACTTCTAATTTATATCAGTGAAAAACTGAACCAGTTACGATTTGACATCTTTATTATTGAAATTTTTACCATCCAAGGAGTTCTGCAAAGATCGAAATAGAAAGTAATCAGATGGTGCAAGGTCAGGACTATATGGTGATGCTGTCTGGAGGAAGATGGCAAAAAGGATCCATCATCCGTAAAATTTTTTTTTCAGCTTGAAGTCGGCTGATTGGTGCTCGGCTGAATTATCGACGCATTAGATATCCGGACATGGCCATTCAGGAGGTAAGTGGTTCAATGTGCACAAAGTGTTTAGAGCGTTGAGCGCATCTGCGAAAACGAATTGTTTGGGTAGTATTTCCTGTGCATCCATAGTAAAACTGTATACTATCCCGCCCCGAGTTGCTGGTTCAAAGAAGTTATAAGCTCAAGACAGTAGTTTTTTATATCTTCCAAAATGCGGGATTCTTTCGAAAATTTGCAAACGGATCTCATAATCGTGTTCAGCGCCCATAATAGCCCTTCTGGACAAAGTTTGGGCCAAAGCACATTTTCCGAACTTTTGTGCAGACTGATAGCGGTTTGCACTTTACGGATTTTCGGTTGAGGGGTTACTTATATGAATTAGGGGTTGGATCCAAGATGTTCAACCTACGCGTGGTGGATCTGTGGAGTCGACGTTATGGAGACTCATCAAACGGACATCAATCACTCCATGTGGAGTTTTTTCGTATTGGGAGTGTAGTTGGCTGGCTGCTACACTCCTCTGTATTCTACTTCTACGAGCTGGCATCGAGAGGAATCCGGGACCGCACAGCAAGACACCACGATATCCCTGCCGCCACTGCGGGCTATCTGCCCAACATGCAAGCATTCAATAAGGTGGTTGCCTTGGCTGGGTGCACCTCAAATGTTCGGGATTGTCCAGCTATGATGACTACACTCACGCTTACTGTTGTATGTCTTGCTCTGTAAATCCTCCTAGGGTTCCTCAACATAGTCTTTGCATCTATCAACTCAATATCAATGGCCTACGTGCCCAAATTGCTGAACTCACAGTGTAATAGATCGCACTCAACCTGATGTCATTCTCCTGCAGGAGACCAAGCTTAGCCCATCTTCCCCCTCCCTTCCCCGTCTCCCTGGTTATTTGTCTTATCATGTTCCACGTACGTCTCACGGTGGTGGTGTTTCAACATTTGTAAAATCTTCTATCCCTTCTCACCTAATTGATCTACCCACTGATGATGTTGTAGAATGTCTTGGTGTTCATATTGTATCACAAAGTGGCCCCCTTGATATTGTCAACGTCTACATACCCCCATCCACGTCCTGTCCTAACGCGTTTGACCCCTCAAATTACATACTGTCCATACTGCCTTGTCATCTAGTTCGGTTGTAGTAGCTGGTGATTTCAATGCTCATTCTCCCTCGTGGTTCTCTTCTCTAGAGCCTGACAATGAAGGTGAACTGACTGAATTATTCGCTGATGATTGTGATCTTGTGCCTATCAATGAGGATTCTCCCACTCGTCTTCCGGCAGTGGGTAGGCCTTCCTCATCCGATATCACCTTTGTATCATCCTCGCTAGTTATCTCCTGTTACTGGTCTACCGATGTGGTCTGGCCCAGTGATCATGTTACCATAACCACGTCATTGGGTTTGTCACTTAATAGCTTGCTTGCTCCGTTCTCTGGCTCTCGTTGTAAGTCTTATTCCAATTATCGTAAGGCTAACTGGGACCTATTCAAAGAGGTGTTGCTCAGCCAGGCGGCCGACTACCCGAGGAACGGAACAGTCTACGATAAGGAGAAGTCTATCGTCAAAGCCATCGAACGTGCTTTCAAAGCAGCTATTCCCGCTGGACGTGTAAGGAGTTTTTCACCCAAACGTGCCCAGTGAGGTCCTCGACCTGATCACGATGAGAGACGACAAGCGAAGATCGGATCCCAATGATCCTGCGGTACAGCAGCTGTCGGACAACATCACCGAGCTGTTAAATCAGCACAAGCAGCAGCGCTGGAAAGAGCTAACCGAGTCGATAGATTTTGCCGCGGATGCCAGAAAAGCTTGGACAACACTGAAACGAATTTCTGGCAAAAAGATGAGCGCGGATCGTAATATGCTCGAGTTCCCGTCTGGAAGATCCGAGCACGGATACAAGCTCAGATAATAACACCGGCTGAGCGGGCGGAGAAGTAGGCGCGCCGGCTGAGCGGGCGGAGGCTTATTTTGAGGGCGGAGCGTCTTATCGGCTGAGCGGGCGGGCATGCATTTTACCGGCTGAGGGGCATGGCTTTACCGGCTGAGCGGGCAGACATAAATCCACGGCTGAGAATGTCACCGGCTGATCGGACGGACGCCTGGAGCATTACCGGCTGAGAGGCATGGCTTTACCGGCTGAGCAGGCAGACACTAAAGCGAACCAGGCTCATGTACGGAGCGGGCGAAATGGACTTCGAGCTCATTCGGGAGTTGGCATTCGAACGGATGGTCATCCACATGATTTGGACCATTGACCCCTCACCCCTTACGGTTTGTTGTGACCGTGGGGACGTGACAGATGGTCAGTTCATTATTTTTGAAGCAAGGTAAGGCTTGCCGCTTCAGAAATGGAACGCAAGCCTCGAACTTGCTGGGGAATAGGGAGAGCCTACCAGAGACTTTATCTAGTCTTGCAGATCGATATCATTCACGTGGTAAGCAACTAATACCGGCAGAGCGGACCTCCATGTACCGGCTGAGGGGACAGTGAATGCGGGCTGAGGGGGCAGCCATTTACCGGCTGAGGGGACAGTGAATGCGGGCTGAGGGGGCCACCACTTGCCGGCTGAGCGCTCCACCATTTACCGGCTGAAGGGGCAGTGAATACGGGGCATGCCCGGGTACAATGTTTAGTCAGCCGGTATTGCCTCCCCCTCAGCCGGAGTTACTGCCTGAGATAACTACCGTATTTTATGGTAACCCTTAGAATAGCGACAAACAGACCCCAAATCCGTGTTCAGCGCCCTAAATAAGATTTAGTTGACAGTTTATAACCGAATCTTAATTTTTTCTCAACACCGAAAGAATCTCTTACATTTTCGTGGAGAAATGAAATTTTTTTTTCAATTCTCTGAGGCATTTAGGAATTTTCGAGCACGACTCATTTATATACTGTTCCACACCTACAAGAACGAAAACATTGTTTTTCCGTATCGTCGGGGTGCGGATAATTCACCCTAGTGAATGTATTTCATTTCAGTCCTTCATTCGCGTATCTGCTGAGCCACCGTCCACAACTACCAGAAGTTGATCATCTTCCTCCCGGAGTGCTTATGCGCAGGAAGCCTCTCAGTTTAGAAGTCGCGCAGTTTCCTACTCATGAAGGTTGCCGGTGACGGAGATTAGTTCGAATGGTGAACTTTGCCTACGCAATGGTCCTGTTCAGGCACACACTCGGGATATTATTGGATCCTCTACTGGTTATTCGCAAATTGTATTCGTGATTTATTGTATCGCTGATTCAATAAATATATATTATTTAAAACTAATCCGACGCGGATGCATAGACCAACTAAATCAGATTAGGCTCTTTTAATTTTCACAGGCTTCTTTTTTTAAATTGCCGAATTTTTTTCGACATGCTCGAAAGTCAGAGTCTGGAGCAATCCTAAAGAGCTCTCGATTCCAATTATCACCGGCAGCAAGCGGGAGCTTCTTGACAAGCCATCCTTATCACCAGTGTACGTCACCATGGCGTGTATGCATTTTTCTCCATTTTAATGAAAGGCACCAATCCGTCGAACATTTCCGCGTTGACCATACATCCATAATTGATTGCTCATTAAACGACTCGACGTCTGGCACAGAACTGTGATAAATCGAGTAGTAGTTAGCTCGTCATGATTCCATTGCGCTGCTTCGCACCTTGTTTTGGGAATTTCAGCCCCTGGTGAGGAGGGGAGATATGTATTAAGTGGTCTGCAAAAAGCTAGGTCTTTAAGAGACCTGAACCGTGGTGAGTTGCCCTGCCGCACTTTTATAAGGCATCAAGCTGGCAATGCACCGCTCCTAGTTACGATTGATCGAACTACCCCAAAAACAACCGATCTACCCACCCGATGAAGCGTTTAGAGGTTTACCTTCCAATTCCGGCTGTATCTTCTCATAAGCTGTGCAGTGAGAATAAAAATTTTTGTTATCATTTTGTACAACTCGCAGCTGCAATTACTCTCTATTTTGTATCGATATATGGTTCATCGCGTGCGTAAAAACGCGGTTGAGAGCTCAATTTTTTTCGGAATTCGAGGACTGATTATCATGTTGATATCTGTCTAAAGAATTTCTATGGAAGTATTTTTGTCGCAGTGTACCTCGATTTTTGGTGAGGCTAACAAAACCGTAATTTCTTCCCCAAATATCGTCTCCCATCGACTCCGATTGATTAGGGCCAGCCGGCTCAAAAATATTGTAGTTCAGCCTGAACTTCTGGAATTGGAATGTTTTCCATGATAGCCTGTGGTTCGTGCTGCAGCAGGCTTCCCCTTCACCTCGGGCGCGTTTTATTCGCGAGTCGGAGCAATGTGATTGGTTGAAGCAACAATAGGGGATAGGTAAGATCATTGTGAAACAAACAAATCGCGCAGTCGAAAGGCCGCGCACCAAAGCTCCCAAATTTGCCGCTACCAGAAGCTGCTTTTCCCTGAAAACATGAAAACGAGAATTTCCACTCTGCTTCGTGTTTTAGCAAACCACAGTTTTCAGTACGCTGGCTGAGTAGTTTCAGGCGAAAAACGTGCTTTTGCGAACCTACAAAGCATTGTATAATTCGCCAGCAATATTCGCATCTAGTTTACCATCGCAAAACAAGCTGTTAATTTATGACATATCGTTCCTGCGAGCGATGCATCACACGACCGAAAAGGAATTTGATATGCATTTCGAAATTTGAAATGAGGAAACAGGAATTCTGTTTCTTCATTGAGACAAGAAATTGGTGTAGACAAATACAGCTGCGAGTTGTACAAATAAACGACAAAATCCTACTATCTCACTGCACAAAAAGAAGCATAAGAAAAAAAAAACGAATCGATCATTTGACAGGTGGTACGTTCCCCGACCCAAAAACTTTCGGAATCAATACGAAGTTAAGATGATCTGAAACTTGTCCGAAAGATTTTCAGGTCACCTACCTTATCATAATAATATAGGCTCATCTGATAGGGGTTTAGTGACTCTACCTCCGCCCGGGCCCCAGAATAGCGCGAAATCCCATGATGACCGCGGACAACCCGCGATATTCGCTGGACCCAAATCAAATCGCTGGAATGGTGATGGGCGCGCCCATGACCATGAAAGATCGGTGATAAACTTGGCACGGGCAAGTGCCTGAGCGAGCGAGGAAATTCTAGAAGATTTGCACGGGAAGTCGCAAAATCGCCCGCTCCTCAGCGATTCCACGGGCGCGGATGGCCCAGAAAACGTGCTCCGCTGGCTGTGTTCTGCGCCAAACCAGCGAGCCGCGCCCAACGATTTTGGACCGAACGGATTCGTAAAATTCCCTAAAACGGGTATTTCTGCATATCCCTGTTCTCAAACTCTTAGGGAAAATCGGGAACATTTAACACTTGCTCCAGGGTCAGACAAAACAGGGTTCCAATGCCGCTGCGAAAACTGGGAAGTGCAGGCGACCAGGGGCGGTTTTCAACTTTCGCTGCTCACATTTCAGGAACTATCCCACACTGTGTTTCTTGCATTGTCTGAATTCTTCACTTCCATGTTCCTGAGAGTAGTTGGGGGCGGGTGGGATGCGAGGCTGAACATGAAAATGAGTGAAGTTTTTAGCCTTAGGGAAAATTACGATAGGTGCACGGTAGTTCGATCATAGGTGCACGGTAGTTCGATCGAAGTCCCCTCTTTTTTTGTAACTTTGAACACCATAGGTGGTGACCACGAATAGATTGTCCGCCTCCCGATGTTCGGAAAAGTGTGGCAGATTACGGTGGCCGAATTACAATAGACAGCAATTTACCGCACTTCAATCGTAAGATCGACCGGTGGGTCACGCGCTGGCTGCCAACTTGAAGTCAGTGTTTACGATGAATATCACATGCGAGTTCGACCCAAAAAAAGGTGATGTTTGGTCGGGTGGCAACCGGAGCTGTGCGTAATTCAATGTTGTAATTTCGTAAATCATAATTTTTCAAAATCCTCGTAATTCGTAAGTCGTTATTCGTGACTGATGATGGGATGATGGTTAATAATCCCATACGCTCATGTCTGCAGATCACCTTTAAGGACCCGAACCGGGTGCCGAAAGAGCAATCAGTGGAACGAAGCGCCTTCTATAGAACTTATCAATGATAATAGTGATCGATATTAGCACGTTGGAACGTCCGGAATTTCTGGCGGAGTGGCAGCTCAGCGCCAACAAAATGTCAACCGGCCATTAGGGGCCAGCCGAACACCGATTGGTCGATAACTGCACATGGTTCTTGAAGTGTGGTTGTCATTATACAGCCAAGAGCCGGTTATCCTCCAGCTGTTAGTCACGTGGAGCACTTTCTCCAGCTGATCGCTGCTTCTATTTCCTGAATATAGGCTACGTACCCTCTAGTTCCGGGCCTGATTTAGTGTGTGCAATTGCGGACTTGCGTCGTGGGGCCGCGACGCTTCGCTTTCCTACGAGCTTCCGCGCTCGCCCCTCATCAGCTGATCGTGTGCGTTTTTTCTACATTTTCAAGGTTTTTCCTAGTTCTTTGATCGTACGAAAACAATGCGTCGCGCCCCCACGGGGCAAGTCCGCAATTGCACGCACTAAATCAGGCCCGGAACCAGAGGATATGTATATTTATTTTACCAAGACTATGAACTTTCAAACAGCAAGTGAGCGGAACGACAATCAGGGTATTGAGTAAGAAGCTTTTCTCGACCAGCATCGTTCGGCGCTCCCTGTAAAAAATCTAGTACTTTCAACGTAAAACAAAAAGTGTAGGCATCTCGTGTATTCATCTGAACTTCTTGGAAACTGGAATGTATTTACGCTATCTCAATTCAGTCTTTAGTGTAGAAATTTGTGATAATTTAGCTTCCTAACAAAAGTACGATTTGGCGATGCCATTTAGAAGTCAGAAAAAAAGGTTTCAAAAATATCTTGAAATTTCTTGAAAAATGATTTGACGTAGAATAGCCCGGAGTAATAAAAAAGTTAGGAAATGGAGCGAAATAACCAAAAATACGATTTGGTGGTCGAAATCAAGTTCGAAACGGAAACATCAAGCCGTTTTAAAAGCTGTAATAAGGGAATCCGCATAGGTCAAGCTAGGTGAACGTGACGCTGCATTCCATATCGCGCTTAATCTCGCTTTGATAAGTTTAACGGAGAGCTTGTGAAATGACCGACCACCAAATAGTATTTTTGCTTATTTCACTTCATTTCCTAACTTTTACTCACACACATCATCCAATCCCAAGAACTTCCTGTCCGTGGGTTCGGCTGAAGAAACTACGATTTGCTCCTATTGATCCTCCCGAATCAGCTGTTTTATGTGGGAAATTGACTAAGCGGTCACTTTTATTGACTGCTTCGAAATTCCACATAGTGGTCGACCTCCGAATGAGAATCTTTTACCACAAACCTAATCAACTATGATTACAAACACAAAGGCGCTGAGAATAATGATAACAATAATAATAATTCATTACGCCGTTTAAGGCAGTCGTAATATAATAAACAATAAGTTCAAATACACACCGATCATCATACATAATTCGCAGAATGCATAAAGAAGCACATAAGTACGAAAGAATAGCATTGTAAGCCAATCGTTTGAAAGTCCCAAATTTAGTTCGAATGGGAGCAATGGTACTCCTCAACTCAACATAAGCAGAGCAAGCCCGCACCGGAAAGACATAAAACCATGAAATAGTCTCAAAGGCAGTGTAGACGATAAAATCAGTTTCCGAGTTTTCACCAGAAATCAAGACCAGAAACGTTGAAAAGACGGCTAAGAACGAGCATGAACGAGCCCTATACGGTAGAGTGTTGGAACGAATAATTTTTCTTGAATATTCGAATAAACGAATAATTCGAATAATCCACTTCTTTGAATATTCGATTATTCGAATAAGCGAATATTCCACTTCTTTGAATATTCGATTATTCAAATAACCCGAATAATCCACTTCTTTGAATATTCGAATATTCGAATTATTCGAATATTCGAATATTATTCGAATAATCAGCAGAGAAAAAATCATCGTAAATCTGCGCAGACACGCTCCGAAAAGGTTACTGGAACATTCTTAAACCCTTCATTCATGAGGAAAACTATCCATGAATTTAACAAACATACAAAAATATCTTTAATCTCTACTAAATCTCTACGATCAATACAAACATCATATACTTCAAATGAGATCACTACACTGATTGACATTCATAACATCAAATCAATACAACTCTATAGACATATGAAAAATTTTCAACAGTTCCTAAAAACCATAGCAGTCCTCGCCAACATTATCGCTTTCTTCGTCATCATCGGACGAAGTGTAATCCTCATGATTGAATTGGCCGAACTTCTCCATCTGATCACTGGACCATCCTCTGCACCCACTAAAAACTGTCAATTATTGTCTGTTCTGACCACGGTGATTGTAGGCCTCTAGTGGTGATACTAACCGTGCGAATTGGCCATTAGAATTCACTTTCACCAACAGCAACTTGCGTGCGGTCTCCCCATGCAGGCGGCACCGTTTTTTGTTTCCGTAAATTAGCCCAGCCATGCTGCAATGGTCATATTACAATGGACTCAGATATTTTAGGGCAACATGGGAGAAACAACCTGAATAGTCTTTCGCAATCGATGCTACTGGGTGGAACCACAAGGAAGCGCAACGCCACTTTCGCCATTAACGGAAACTCCCTCTCGTGAGCCTTCCACCAGGCGATCACGTCAGAATTGCGGGGGGGACGGGAACGCTTCACGAGCATAGTGTACCGTTTGATCTCGATCTGCAAAACGAAGTCATCTGGTTTCATTTCTGGTGGAACCCTACATAATAATCCAAGATACTGAGCTCGTGGGAAATCGCAACTGACTACTTCTGCTGAACCTCGGAGTTAGGTCGAGAAAAAGGATTCCGTGGCGATTTCCTGCGAGCCACTCGCGAATTTAGCCGTCCAAAGGTTGCGTTCCCGTAGCCTTATGAGAGGCCAGAATGATCTTGAATATGCGGGATCCAAGGTCGATCAAACGCGATTTCAAAGGGTTGAAAATATTCTGTGATTCTTTGTGGCAACAACCACTACCCCTCGTGGAGCCATTCCACTGAATGCGATCCCATCAAGCAGCCAAGCGGGATGACGCGCTCGCCTGAGTATTGACATCACTCAGGTCCAAAATCGTCCCGGCCCGCGCCCGTCGACATCGTAAGTTGCACCTGCTGTCGCCCGCTCCTGTCGTCTCTTGTTCCTATGGCTGAGCTGTGCCCCGCGCGTAGTGGCATTTCCCTGGACCCGTCGACTTCACATTTGACCCCAATCGTCCGAGCCGTCGCAATCGCGCAAACATCCAGATCCTGTTTCGTTATCCAGCGCATTCTGTTTAATTTGACCACAGGTGACCCCGTGTGTACTCTGCCCGACCTTTGTCTCTGAGAAAAAATTGCATTGACCGAGGCGGGGCGGTACCGCAAGCTGGGACCGTGCCGGGCCGATGTAGCCGCCTCACAGCAATCCATGCCCGTGCCGCGACTCTGTAGCAAGGCTCCGGAATCTTGGTAGATTCCTTCTTGTCCGCAACAGTAGAGCAACGGCACCGCAATCATTGACAGTATCGCGATAGCGGAGCGTGGGCCTCGCAACAGTTTGGAGCCGGCTCCGCGATATCACCGCGACTCCACCGCTACACTAGCCAACAGGCTGATTAGTCAGAGGGCTGAGAAAATGAAACCCAGAAATCGAGAAGGACATATTGACTACGTAGGTTGCAGCCACTCAGACAAAGGAGAAACCTGACCGCAAGCAATTTTTTGAATTAGGGCCAGCCGCAGCGCAACGGTAGCGCACCGCTGTTGGATCGCAGGCGCAACTTTATTGGCGGTCGAGCCACTTGAAAGGCGGTCGTACTGCATTCAGAAACCACTTCACCGCGGGCACGGCTGAGGTGGCAGATATGAGAAAACATGGTAAAGCGAATGATTGGCCAGTCTCAAAAAGACACAATTTACAACCCAACTTCTTACATCTAAATTCAGTGAAAAAACAGGAGAATAAATGCATCCACCAACCTGAGCTTCCTCTTCCCTAGTCGAGGGACTCGTCTCTTCGACTTTGGCGCAGAAGTTTTCAGAAGTGCGTCCCAGGCGACCTCGTCAGCAGCTTGCTTTTCAGGTTGTTGGCCACCATCGATACGCAGCTCATCCATTTCTTCCGCGCCTTCCATTTCCACAACTAAAACACTCGAATGAAGAACAAATAATTTTGCACTCCTGAAAGCAACGTACCCAATTGAGAAGAGAGAACTTCTGATACACTTTTCCATGCATCACTTGGCAGTATCGTCTCCAGGTACGCAAATCGCGGATCGCACAGTGATGACAGTTGGAGGAACTCATCATCGAACCATTTGCTGAAGTACATTTCAGTCTTCTTCAGGGAGGACTTCGCCGAATTCTCTTCCATAACGTTTGGTGTCCACGAGAAGCCTGTATAAAAATCCATCATACGTAGTTCAGCAAAACCTTTAGCAAGTTTAAGAAGGTGTAGTAGGAACCTCTCGGTTTCACTGATGAGAATTTTGCCGACGCTCAAATATAGCGATATGCTCGCACTCTGTGAACAAACCTGAAAAACCACGCAATCACGGAGCTCCCAGGTAAAGTTCGAAGCATACCTGCCTTGAGGCGCAACGTGTGAAAGCTCAGCCAAAAGTAGCATTATTGGCAATTAATGCCGCCGAAGCGCAAAATAATCATAACCCTGCTTGAAAGCGGTTTATTGCCAACGTTTCCATTTTTCGTTGCATAAGAACGGAATCTGCCTATTCCCGCACATTTGTAAAAGGACTGAACTAATATTTCGAAAAAAGGGTTGCGCTCATGACCGATTCAAAGCCAAATGCTCGCCCCATTCACGCGCACCACAATATCTCTGTATGCGATCAATGCTGCTGGCTGCCACGCGTCGCACATCACGGAAAGTATGGTTACGGACCATGAACCCACGGTTCATGAGTTAGTGAGTGGTAAAACACCTCTGAAGATGTGGAAAGAAACTCACCAATTTCGTCATGCTGTTGAACGTTCCGAGAAGACTGCGCATCGATTCAAGTAATCGAACCTCCTCAACATCTAGATCCGGTAACTTCATGTGCACCATGAGCTGTTCAAAGGCTGTCAACTAAAAACATGCTAAACTCTATGACAAGCACAACTTTCCGTGAGTATTCAGGAATAGGTCTGCGAGTTTGAACTTTCAGAATCCAGGATATCGCAAACCATCTTGAAAGTGGAACCCCACCTTGTGGGGCAGTCGGTTGATGGAATTTTAACAGGGAGTCCAGCTCCTTCCAAAAATCTGCAAAATACTCAACTTGCGATTGTGTTTTCAATGCTGGCAATAATATGTAAAGCAATTTATGCAAACGACAAGTTACCGTATGTAAGTTCCTCGCAAGATGGCACTCTTATTCAACCTTGCAACCACTGATTTGACCCGATCCAGCAGATGGAGTGAGTGCGTACCCGTGAAAGCGGCTTGAACGGCCAGGTTAATAACGTGAGCACAACAGTGCACGCTGAAATAAATATTTATGTCGATCGCAACATTGATGGCGCAGAAATCGGGCTCACTATCTCAGATTCAAAAGATTGGCAGTCTTCGACATAACTGAGGCACCGTCAGCCACCATGCACATGATGTTCTCCGGCAAAACTCCGTGCTTTGTCAGTGTATCCGATATCTTTTCCGCAAGAATGTCTGCGCTGTGACTGCAAATAATGAAACTTAGCGAGAAATTACGACGGTACAACGTCTCGAAATCACCTCTCTCCTTTCAATGGAAAGCAGTCCAACACAGTATTGCGCCTCTCGGCCAAATTTGGCGACAACAGATGAATCGTGATGCCAAGTAACGAGCAAGTTGACTTGACCGAGCTCCAAGAATCCACCGTAATCGCTAGGACTCCACAGTGGCCACCAAAATCTTTTGAAATTCTTGCTTCAATCTCAAAGACTTCGTCGGACATGACTTTTTAGACTTTTGTAGGTCGGAGGGTTGTAACTTGAGTTTAGGGCGCTTGTGAACTCCTTGAAGCTCTCCAGTGTGGCGACGCGAAGAGGCAAAGAAGCGTTGGCCACAAATTCACACAATTTTTTATCAATGAAGCTCTTTCGAGTCGCCGAGAGCTTTCGTTTGAACGACTGTTCAAGAGTCATCTGGCAGTTATTGTTGCCATCCTTGGAAGACTCCTTTCCACAACTGGTAGAAGGGGCGGTCACTTCGCTGTACTCCTTCGCGTGTTTCTTGCGGAGATGTTCGATCAAATTGGTAGTTGTTCGTGTGCTGGGGATCTTCAACGTCTTCTTGCAAATTACGCACTCAGCAAACTCCTGCCCGCTTTTCGCAGTAGATGTTTTGTACAGAGACCACCACAGAGACGTCTGGAAACAAAAGCAAATTCATTACGTGTGTGTGTGTGTGTGTATGTGTGTGTGTATGTGTGTGTATGTGTGTGTATGTGTGTGTATGTGTGTGTATGTGTGTGTATGTGTGTGTATGTGTGTGTGTGTGTGTGTGTGTGTGTGTGTGTGTGTGTGTGTGTGTGTGTGTGTGTGTGTGTGTGTGTGTGTGTGTGTGTGTGTGTGTGTGTGTGTGTGTGTGTGTGTGTGTGTGTGTGTGTGTGTGTGTGGGGAATTTCATTTCTGTACCTATCTGAAATTTTCATTCCTGCACCTAAAGCCTAGCCTACTCGGATGAGTCCGGGCGGAACAAGCAGCGGACCGGTCGGACATAGCAAAATATAAGTGATAAGGAGACTTTGGCATGATAAGCCCGATAAGCCTTGCTTCGACCGGCTCAAAATGAGCGGTATCTAGGCTATAACTTTTTACGACCCCCTCAACTGCGGCTCAAAAATTGCCTAACCGTGCTTGACCCTGGTCGTCAGACAGATTTGACCAATCACAGGAGGGCTTTTTGGAAATGGGGACGCTAGGGAAGAAGGTAGGGTCAAACGGGGAATTGCTTAGTTTTCGAAATCGCGCGACGCCCCTCCCCCGCCCATCGAAATTCTTTTCCCAAATTAAAGTATTTTGCGACCCCCCCCGAGGCACGACTTCTGTGCAGTTTATCGTTGATTACTAAAACTATCTGACGCCGAGAATTCATTCAGTAGTCGGGCTCAAGCGTCTAAACCTGGGCAATGCTACGATCCTTCCCTTGGATGATCAAAAATGTTGTGAATTTTTGAGATATCTTCCCCGAATTCTCACTTTTGAACCAAAATTTCGCAACCCTGCATGACCCCGGGAGAAGAATGCCTGGCGAGTCGTGTTCATCAACAATGCCCCGAGGGAGGTCGAAGGGAAGCGAAAGGAATGATATTGCACTCGGCAGAGAAGCAAATCAAGCCATCTTACACTAAGTACTGTGCTTCTCTGGGCCAAATTCCGGTCCGCAATTGCGTCTCGACACGCTTTGCGGCCACACGCGCTCGAGTCGGTCGAGCTTTCAGCGCCAGAGCCGACTCGATGTGGCTTTTTTATACAGTTCTCTCCAACTTTTCTTAGTTTCCAGTTTCCGAAACCCAAATAGAGTCAACAGATTGGCGGCTGCGACGCTGGAAACTCTTCCGGCTCGGGAGCGTGCGGCCGCAAAGCGTGTCGAGACGCAATTGCGAATCGGAATTTGGCTCAGAGAAGCACAGTAAGATGGAAATGCAAAGTTTGTTCCGCATCGACGTCACTGTGAAAAGATTAAAACTCCATCGCGAAGTGGCGATTTTTCAGCGAAGAGATTTGTGTTGAGAATCCCAAAAAGCGTCGGAAGGTCGGGATCTGCCACAGTGATAGTCGGACAAGAAAACAGCAATCCCACCAGGCAGAAAGCAAAATTTGGGATCCGCTGCTCCACTGTAACTCGCGTTAGCCGAGGGGCGAGTTACTATACATGGAGTACAAGCATCGTATGCAGAATTGAGTTCAAATCTTACCTTGTGGGCTACGATTATTATTTCTCCGACGATTCTATTTATATAGTACATCCGATGGTGATCTGGGGCATTGGATTTGCGTACAAAGAAATGTGGCATCTAAACACAATGCCCGGAGAGAAACCAACCTCACTAGGGAACCTCGCAGGGCCATCACCACCATTTAAAAGATTATGAATATTTTCTGGTGAACTCTGGCTCGCTGACTCCGAATCTGATATCGGATTTCGCTACGGACACCGCTGAACAAACATGTAGGGGTTTTTGAAGCTTTGCGAAAAGGCAAGGCCTTATTACTTTGGAAATCGGAAAATCGACCCCAAATTCGTGTTTGTCGTCCCAAATAACATCCACAGAGAAGTTCTGAGCCAAATCTGAGGCTTTGACCAAGCTACCGTGTAACGTAATCTATAAAAAACCTATAAACGGAATGCAGATTCGTGTTTAGCATTGCAAATAACCCCTTAGAGCAACAATTTGAGCCATATCTATCGTAGCACTCCGGAAATAGTCAAAAGTCGCAATTTGATATCAAATTTCCCCCCCCCCCCAATGGGAAGCTTTGGAAGAGTCAATTCGAAAACTTGGGAAAATCGACAGGTGAACCCCAGAATCGTGATCAGCGATCAAAATAATTCCCCTGAAAAGACTTCAATCAAATCCGGAACATTTTTCTAAAACGCTTCGAGAGCCGTTTAATTGGTATAAATAGGCGCCCAACCGAAAAGCCGCACTAGTCCAAAACGCTATGAGTCTGTGCAGAGTTTGGAAAAAGTGCCTTCACTCAAAACTTGCTCAGTGAGGTAGTTTTGGGAGCTGACACACACTTGTGAGGTCCCGCTTCCGGATTTTCCAAACACTACTGCGCGTTTTTGATAGAAGAAAAAGGCGCTAAAAAAATCAGGGGCTTCTGGCCTTTACAAATCTGTAACTCATGGATCCCCGGCTCATTCTTTTGAAGATGAAGAAACCGACGCAAGATGCAAGCACGGTATATCAATTAACCCTTCATTGAACTTTTTAGTCAGATTTATACGAGAACTACAAACGTCACGTTCAGCTCAGCTGCAGGAAATACGAACTCTGGTGCTGTGTGGCATGGGGGACACTTTGGCACGGTGCACTAGGTGACGCTCATTTCACTGTGCCGTTCTAAATTGAAGCACCTACCCGGGGCTCACCTCTTCTGCCAAAATCAGGAGACTCATTGCGGCAAGGAAAAATGGGCGTGATCATGTGCGATACAAAAGTGACCCCCATGCAACATAGCAACCAAAGTTTGACGGGCTTTATCTATTTTGGCACATGTCCGTGTAAATTCGTGTTCAGATTCGAAGAAAGCATGTCAGAGTTGATTACGAAAACATTCATCACCTCCCTCATTCGGGGAAAACCATGCGAGGTCCCCAAGTCAGCCCATGATGTGAGCGTCGAGTTCGATTTGGCATGCTATGCTACCACTCGAACACCGGTATGGAGCTTAGGAGACCCGAACCTGCTCCGCGGGCGGTCGCGGCACGGCGCAACTCACCGTGGCCATTTTAGCCCGGATGCGGGAACCGGGTCGAGCAGTGTTGCGACTCGGCGCAACGGGGGGTCGCAAAATAAGTGGAAATCTTTGAAAAAATCAAAATCGGGGGGGGGGGGCCTCGTCCGATTTGAGCGAATTTTACCTCAAATTTGCACCCTTTCCATCTTCTTCACTCTCAAAAAGCTTGAGGAATCTTTATCTGGGAAGGGGAATCGTAAAAAAATTCGTAAATTTTTCACAAATTCCGGTCAAAGGGGAGGGGGTCGTCGATCCGCCGAAAATCGGCGCAACGGCCTGCTCAGCCCTGTGCGGGAACAGTGGTACGCTGCGTGCGGCTCGGCAGGACAGGCCACCGAAGCTCTGTACTCACACTCCTACCACACTATGATACTTTGACGCGCTCCACGGCTAATATTGGCTACAGCAGCAACGGGCTTTCATTTACTTCGACACCCTGGGAGGACTGCTGTCAGCCAGACGTCGATAAACCCGCCTAAGACACCGTTGAAAATAAGAGCCGAAAAAAAAGCAATAAACAGAGCCAAGACTGTTTAAGCAATCAATAGAAATCATTCATACCTTCCTTCTCTCGCGAATGTTACACTCTCTCGGTGAATCATCAGCGCTCATTTTCGGAAGAAGAATTTGCCTGAAAACAAACAAATCATTCGAAGGGCAATACACAAATAAATCGTCGATTGCGGCTCCCGCAGGAAATCACGAAATGGCACGAGCAATCAATTCAAATGATTGAAATGATCTGGGTGGTCGATGGCCCCGAATCATGATCTGTAACACGTTTCAGGGCCATCGACCATCCACACCATTTCAAAACGAAGAAACGTTTACGGAAAAGCAATGACCATGAATAGCGGTGTGGGGGTTCGCGGGCCGTCTTGCTCCGCACGCGGTCATGTTGCATCCTACTCAGACAAAAACTCGTTTGCGCCCGGGAGAGATTCGGGAAATTTATGGCCGGAGGGTTGCCGATTTGGAGAATCGGTGAGCGTAGCTCGAAATTTGTGATGGCGTTAGTCAATGCGTGTTGCTTCGCGTGCGCAGAGCTGCCAGACGACGGTTACGACGCAATTTTGAAAGCCAGATTCAAACCAGTGGCACATACGAGATGTGCTGAAATGGGGTTCGGCCGATTCGTTTCAGTGTCAGGTGTCCAATCCTCGGGCTCTGCCTTCGAGTTGAGTGGGGTGCGAGTGCGTCCACTTGCCTGCAGGGTTGAGCAGGCCGTTGCGACCGGTGACCAAAACTTTACGAGCCTCCCCGTGATGGCCTAAATGTTCACGAACCCCCCCCCGGGACGAAGAAAAAATTATAACCACGGTTTTCACGAACCCCTGGGATGGCGTAACGGCCGCGATGCAATACACGGCGCTATACATCAAACTTTGGTCCAAGAATGTCATATTTCCGAGACCTTTCCATGTGGTTTGGAGATAAACCCCGATTTTTCCGAAAATTTTACGACCCCCCCCCGAAAAATCCCTATTTTTCGAAAAAATTTACCTAATTTTTACGACCCCCGTTGCGACCGGCCGCAAGCCTGCCCAACCCTGCTTGCCTGCTCTTGCACCAACACGGGTGCTCTATTCTGAGAGCAGGCAAGACGCGGAGCATTCGTACCTAGAATTGTTTTCTGTTTTTTTTTTGTTTTCTCTGCCCAATAGATTCGTTGGATAGCTAGGTTCCTCACAGAGCTTCGTGCATTACTTCTTTCGAGATCCCCACTCTTTCATCATTGTTGACAAACATTGAACTGACTGCAAAATTCTCTAAAAACAAGGTTATGCACCCAACCTTTACGAAAATACCAGGCAGGGTAAACAAAACCAGAGAAAATGCAAAAGAACAACGCAAAACACCAAAAAAAAAACGTTGAACCCGTTGGGGAATTAACGGAACGGAGGAGAACACGTACAGAAGAAATTCTTTTCATCATTCGAGCTGGTCATAGACCCTATTCGAGGACAAGCCGAAAACGTTGAATCCCATCACTGAAAAAAAAGTTCATTGCCGTCGAAAACACACCGGAGATTACTTGACGCTCACTTCGAAATTTCGCTAATCCAGGGGTTTCAACCTCTTGGAAGAATCGGAGAACCACCCCGCAGCTACGCCAGAACTTTGATTGTTTCATTTTAGCATTACTCTTAATCCACCATCGCCCTTGATTTGTGAAATGCGCTGTCTAGGGAGAGAAGTTGTGTTAGAGTGAATCCAATCGATTTCTACAAGAGGAGGCTGAAGAGGCGGATACCTAGAAGCAGAAAAAGCAAGGGTAGATAAAAAAATGACCTCACACGGCCTAAAATAAAATAGCAATGGCGCACTGTAGTCGGGCGAATCTGCTCGGGACCCAACGCTACCGGAAAATCGATCTTTGTCGGTGGGGATTCAATGCAAATTGGGTTGGGATCTTGTCAAATATTCAATTTATTCATGGTGAATATTCGAATAATTCGAATATTTTGCCCCTTTGAATATTCGATTATTCGAATAAACGAATATTTCACTTCTCTGAATATTCGAATATTCGAATAACCCGAATAATCCACCTCACTGAATATTCGAATATTCGAATTATTCGAATATTCGAATATTCGAACATTATTCGAATAAACGAATATTCGGGCAACACTCTACTATACGGCCCTAATTTCAGTGTTCAGCTCACGTAACGCCCACTCCCTCAGCGACTACCGATAAAGTTGTTCAACTCAAAATTTCAGTTTGAGAACATAATCGATCATCAAACAGGGTGAATCTAGTTAAGTGGAGTGGACTTTAGCCCTCTTAATGTATGCTGGGGTGGTGGTAATTGGGGGTGTTAAACGCGAATTAGCAGGCGTTAAGTTCGCGTTAAACGCGAGTTTAACCACAACAGAATCTGAGCAGGACTCCTAATAGTTGGGAGAGAATTCGCTCTAGTTTAACCCTAGCATCCCTCAGTGGTAGGCATTTGTTACAATTTCAATAAAAACGCCTTGAAAAAGCGACAATTGTAACCTTTGTTACGAAAAATATCGATTTCAAAACCTTTTCAGGCCTGTGTTTTCTCTAAAAATCCGACATGTGGCATCCTCGCGGTAAGTTCGCGTTTAACATACTCCCGCAGACAGAACGGAAATAGTGCTGAAATGCGAGAGGAACTGGCGGTTAACGAGAAACTCCTCCCGAGGAGTTTTTTGGATGCGGTTAGCAAGATACAGTAGGAACAGTTTTGACCATCTATACTGAGGGCAAGTACGAGTTTAATTCATGCAGAGGGTTAAGGAAGTTTGATAGCACTGTTAGCCATTTTGATTCAGGACGTCAGCCTATCTTTAAAACCCAAAGGTGCTTCAAGGGATAGTCTTTTAACGGCTTTCGCCAGGGAAACGGGCGATGAGGGATCAAAAACAAAGCAAGGATCATTGCTGAAACACGTTGGCCGTCTTCTTTGGTGGCACTAACCAATCGCTCCCAATCAGCTGTTAATTTTTTGCCGAGTGCCGACACTTCTCCCGCTTTTGTTTATTTTCTTCCGGAATTCATTCGCTTCGCTACTACCAGGTTAGTTTCATTTTCATAATTCATTGCATAGCACAGGCTATGAGGAGTATGTAGTAAATTGTTTGCTTGCTCGCGTTTCGAACAGGTTTCCACAACTTTTTTAATGCAAAAAAGTGAACATTTCCCAAGCCACTGGTTCTCAAGTGATTTGATGCTTCAGTAATGTTTAATCAGCATTAGTCGGGGCGTATCGTGCGAGTTTTGTGGTAAACAATTGCTAACTCGTTTCTAAAACCAACTGTAATTGTTCTCCTTTTTCTGCAAGATTTGAATACTCCTCTTTCATTGCCAGATCAGTGCCATCGCGGCCTCTTATTTTTTTTTTTGAGGTTCCGCGACGCAGTTGCTTTGGTGCATTGGTAGAGCCACTCGAAGTGTTTCAAACTCCTACCTTGAAATATGTGTACAAAATCTTTTCCTTGCATGAAGCGCATATGAGTGTGTAACAGTGTTTCTATATATTTTCAGCACTAGCTGCAAGCGGGGGATTAGTTTCATTTTGAGAAGGCGGCAAGCACTTCACAATTTCAACTGCATCAATGACCGAAACCACACCATTACCCCAATCTCGGACGCCAGACTTCAGTTGCACGCTTCCAAAATAAACACTTGAATTCTTTCTCAAGAACGAAAATAGACTATCTAGTTGATCATCATTCTTAAAAGTTTTTAACTATCCATTTCAGCTGAATGCAAGACATTCTTCGAATTTATGCATTACCCGACGAAATTCGGAATGTCTTTTTTGCACCTAGCGTTACCTTCCCAAGAACACCTTAAGAATAATTCATCCAGGATATTTCAAATTTTCGTTCGCTCGGAATTTCCTTTGGAGAAATTTTTTGTTTTTCAAAAAACTTTTGTTTGAAAAAATTTTGAAAAAGACGTTAACAAAGTTACTGCAAATGCAAACTTTTGTCAGATCACGCGCATTTGATTAATTGAGGCTAATGATTAACCTAACATGCCTTTTCGAGAGTGGTCCTGGTAACTCACGGAGCTCATAAAAAATTGCGAGAATTAGGACGTTCAAGGGAAATTTAAAAAATTGCGTTCTGATCGTGTTTTGAACAAGCGAATTATTTCGAAACTCCCTTCGAATGCTCTTCCTAATGAACAAAATAAATAGCATTACTTGTATAATCTTTCCGATCCCTCGTCTTTCCACCGTAAACGTCGTTCGTGTCCAAGTGTAGAAAATACTTATGCGGACGAAGGTCACGCATAATTAATGTGTAAGCAGAGGGCAGCTTTCGTTAAACCGGAAACAAACCATGGCACCTATGTCGCGGTTCGTAGCCGGCTAGCAGGTGGCGGTTTATTCGCGTTCAACACCCCATTTACTACCACCCCTGTTTCCTTAAGATGGGTTCCCCAATTATTTACGTATCAGAGACGGTTGAAAGGAGTGGGCGTTGCTTGAGCGGTACACTCAAGTTTAGAGCAGTATAGGATTCTTCTGAGCTTGTTCCTAACCGTTTTTTCAACAATACTGATTAAGTTGGACTGGGACCTTTTGATTTCCGGTGGAAACTGGGAGACTGATTTTATTCCTGGACACTGCTTTTAAGGAAAAATTTGCTACCATAAGCATGAGCGACTCGCGAAACTATGCTGTATTGTAGTGTCAGTATCGCAAATACTTCTCAGACAGGGAAGGCTTCGCCATTCTTAGGGTACCATAAGCAGCATCAACTCTAAAAAACTTGTCGAGCGAACATAGTCGGGGTCGTACGGTTTCTAGCAGAACTCTTGCGTTGTCGCAAGCGTGAAAAACCACTAAAAATTACCGCGTTTCGGCCAATCGAAAAACCGAAGCACAGGGTCTCCACCTAAAGGTCGTCTCTAACTTTATTAGGAACCAAATTCGTAGAAATTGAAAATCGTGTACAGGTCAGAGACATAAAGGAACAAAGTCTGTACAGATGCGAACATCAAAAGTTCCTTATTCATAACGCTTTCGCGTCAATTTCATGTGCTGTAATGTTCAATCTGAGTGCGAGCGGTCGCGTCGCGGTCGGCACTGACCAGTAGCTCAGTCTACCGGCGATATCGATCAGTAATGGCCGCGACGCTACCACACGAATTGATTCGTGGTGGGGATCAGTACGACAACTTTCGCTGGATGAAACCATATATGAGACAGCTAGCCCAAGAAATTCTTTATTCGCAGTATTTCGTTACGAATCGATAATGTGCACAAAAAATCAGGTTATCGCTTCCAGAATTTTTGAAAAGTTTCCGTATGAAAATTGTGAGCGTCCGAAGTGAAGCAAATTTTGATGACTTTCCGTGTACATCTTTACCGGAAACAAGCTTTACTGATATTAAAATGCCGATATAGAAAAACTCCAAAACAGGTTCACACGCAAGGTGATGATCCGGGTCAGGGTCTCAGCTATAGTGAAATGCCGTGCAGCTTTGCTAGGATTAAGGAGCTACAACTTGAATCGCTGGCCTGCAGAAGGAAAAGGTTCGATCTTCTGATGGTGTATAAGATCTTGTATGGCCTTGTGGGACTCAAGCCAAACGATTTCCTCCAACTCAGGGCATCTACCACAAGAGGCAGCAGTTTTAAGCTCGTCCGCAACATAGCCAGGAGGAGTTTGAGGCATCACTTCTTTGTTAATAGAGCAGGAACTGAGTTTGAAAAGTTACTCAAAAGGGGCAACCTCCCTACAACTCTTTCCGCGTTCAAACGCAGTTTGGATCAGTACTTGATGACTGCGGATGATTGAGCCTGTTTCAATTCATATTGCTACTGTATCCGTTTCCTGTTTTTTTTTCTTCAGTGCTTTTCATTTGTTTTCCTATGTAACTTAATTATGCAGGCATGAACTGTAATAAACAAATACAAATAAAAATAGGCTAATAGCTGAGAGGAATCGTTTATACTCTGCCCCAAACGAGATAGCAAGCGAAGATTCCAGAGAAGCAGCGCTCCCTCTGCGTCACTGACGTTTTTGGATTACGGTAGGACGTCGCGTACTGTGCTTCTCTGGGCCGAATTCCGGTCCGCTATTGCGTCTGCACACCCTTTGCGGCCGCAAGCACTCGAGCCGGTCGAGTCTCCACCGCCAAAGCCGACTCGATGTGGCTTTTTTATATAGTTTTCTCCATTTCTTTTCAGTTTCAAGTTTCCAAAACCCACCTAGAGTCAAGAGATCGGCGGCTGCGGCGCTGAAAACTCTTCTAACTCGAAAGCGAGCGGCCGCAAAGCGTGTCGAGGCGCAATTGCGGACCGGGATTTGGTCCAGAGAAGCACAGTACGCAAATCATGTGCGCGACACAGCTGTGTTACCGTAATCCAAAACAGAATTCATCGCGTTTTCTACGTTCTCATCTCTTTTTTTTTGCACACTTCATCTCTTGCGTTATTTTCGCTGAAAATGCCCGTAATACTCACTTTTGAATTAGATACTCCACTACGTGGCAGGTAGGGTGTTCCAGAAAAATAATTCTGTTTTAGGATTACGGTAAGACGTATGCTGTGTCGCGCACGTGATTTGTGAGCGCTACGTCTTACCGTAATCCAAAAAATGCCAGACACAGAGGGAGCGCTGCTTCTTTGAACTCTTCACTAGCCATCTCGTTTGGGACAGAGTATACCACTATTAAAATTGTGGGATTTCCGTCCGTCGAATTTTAAGTTTTTAGTTCGTCGGGAGATTTTTCCTGCAGACTATGACCATGCTTTCAAGGCTCGCAGTGGTCGTTTTAGTATGGTAAAAACAGGAATTACTAGAAAAGGTCCTATTTTTATGAGAAGTGTGGGCTTAGGCTTAGGAATTGTTCATCTTTTTCGTATTTTCCATTATTGATTTCTTCCGCCAAAAAAGGCGAACAACGAAAAACCCGAAAATTTGAAAAACGCACACCCCTGCTACTGGGGCACGACATACGTGTGACCAACCACGATAGACGGGTCATGTCTAGTGAGCAAGGGCAATCTCCAAAGGCGCCGACTGCACTGCCCCTGCCCCAAACGGCGCGTTCTTGCATACAGCCCCTTTTTTTTCTCGCAGTGTATCAGGATTAAGCAGCAGGACTGAGCAGGCCGTTGCGCCAATTTTCGGTGGAGCTATGATCCTCCCCCTGTTGACCAAAATTTTGTAAGAATTTTCAAAATTTTCACGACCCCTCGAAATCGAAAATTGCTCCAGCTTTTAAGAAGAATTTTTTACCTCATTTTAGCCTACCAAAAGGATGTGAAAAAATTCTCTTTTTTTTCTCCGAGAAAATTTAAGATCCCCCCAAATGTTCATCTTTATTCGAAAGTTTTCCAAATTTTTTTACGACCCCCCGCTGCGCCTCACTGCTCAGGCAGTAACGCCGGCTGAGGGGGCAGGCAATACCGGCTGACTAAACATTGTACCCGGGCGAGCCCCGGTATTCACTGCCCCCTCAGCCGGTAAATGGAGGTCCGCTGTGCCGGTATTAGTTGCTTACCAATAAAGAATTTCTTGGGCTAGCTGTCTCATATATGGTTTCATCCAGCGAAAGTTGTCGTACTGATCCCCACCACGAATCAATTCGTGTGGTAGCGTCGCGGCCATTACTGATCGATATCGCCGGTAGACTGAGCTACTGGTCAGTGCCGACCGCGACGCGACCGCTCGCACTCAGATTGAACATTACAGCACATGAAATTGACGCGAAAGCGTTATGAATAAGGAACTTTTGATGTTCGCATCTGTACAGACTTTGTTCCTTTATGTCTCTGACCTGTACACGATTTTCAATTTCTACGAATTTGGTTCCTAATAAAGTTAGAGACGACCTTTAGGCCTACAGTTTTAATCAATAACGTGAAATTGTGGACCTGAATGTTCAGAAAATTGTGACGCTGTTTTTAAGGAAAGGTTCACCCTAGGGGTCCCAGAATTTGTTCAGCGTTGAAATTTTTGTAAGGAAACGCCACCGCAACCAGGCTAGAATCCCTCTCATGATTATGCTGATTACGGGTACTTTGTTCCTTTGGGAAAGCACAATTCGTGATTATTTGAAGCATCTCGATTACGATGCCTTGTTTTCCTAGTCGAAAATATGAAATCGCGAAAGGAAGACATTTTTCGGTTTTTTTTCTATTTTTTTCGGTTTTGAAACCGAAAATTTCTCGTTTTCCGGTTTTTTCGGCTCCAAAATTTTTCGCACATGCCTGTCTAGCAGTCTTTCTCGGTTTCTCCTCCAAGTTCCTAGCTGGGGCGGCTAGGAACTTGGAGCGACTGGGGCACAACATATGGTTAGGTCCGTGGCTTGTTTCCTCAAGCAAAGACATTTAAATCCTAACCACAGCTGGCACGGGCGGTTTAAATCTCACCGGTGGCTGGCTGATAATTATCAGCTAGCCGTCGGTGACATTTAGACCGCCCGCGCAAGCCACGGTTTCGGTTTAAATGTTTCTTCTTGAGAAAACAAGCCACGGACGTAGCTTTACGTGTCCCGACTTGTCACACAGACGTGTCCTGTCTTGTTAGCAACGCCACTCTACCGCAACCGGCGCGTTCCTGCATGCGGCCCAGAGCTGTTCGCCAATGCCCAGTCCTTACTTGAAGGACGCTTCTCTAAAGTCAAAGTCCATTCCATGTTGTTTTACTCTCTTTAGTCTCTTTAACTGACCGTTTAGTTGTTTCGTTTGTTGTGTCTTCCACACGGTTCTACCGTGTAATAAATCAAATCAAAGTCATTTCAATCACCAATATTTGATATTCATTCATCATCAAAGTTTATTTTGAGTTGGCAACTAAGCAATTCCGGTTTGTTTTTTTCAGAAAATGAAAGACAATTTTTTCATAGAATGAAATAACTTTGCTTCGTAATATATTGTCCTTTTTGAGCAATGACCTTTTGCCATCATTCAGGCAGCATCATGATTCCATGTTCAAAAAACTTGTAATTTTTATCAGTGAAAAAGTGAACCAGTTACGATTTGACATCTTTATTATTGAAATTTTCACCATCCAAGGAGTTCTGCAAAGATCGAAATAGAAAGTAATCAGATGGTGCAAGGTCAGGACTATATGGTGATGCTGTCTGGAAGATGGCAAAAGGATCCATCATCCGTAAAATTTTTTTTCAGCTTGAAGCCGGCTGATTGGTGCTCGGCTGAATTATCGACGCATTAGATATCCGGACATGGCCATTCAGGAGGTAAGTGCTTCAATGCGCACAAAGTGTTTAGAGCGTTGAACGCATCTGCGAAAACGAATTGTTTAGGTAGTATTTCCTTGGCATCCATAGTAAAACTGTATACTATCCCGCCCCGAGTTGCTGGTTCAAAGAAGTTATAAGCTCAAGACAGTAGTTTTTTATATCTTCCAAAATGCGGGATTCTTTCGAAAATTTGCAAACGGATCTCATAATCGTGTTCAGCGCCCATAATAGCCCTTCTGGACAACGTTTGGGCCAAAGCACATTTTCCGAACTTTTGTGCAGACTGATAGCGGTTTGCAGTTTACGGATTTTTGGTTGAGCGGTTACTTATATGAATTAGGGGTTGGATCCAAGATGTTCAACCTACGCGTGGTGGATCTGTGGAGTCGACGTTATGGAGACTCATCAAACGGACATCAATCACTCCATGTGGAGTTTTTTCGTATTGGGAGTGTAGTTGGCTGGCTGCTACACTCCTCTGTATTCTACTTCTACGAGCTGGCATCGAGATGAATCCGGGACCGCACAGCAAGACACCACGATATCCCTGCCGCCACTGCGGGCTATCTGCCCAACATGCAAGCATTCAATAAGGTGGTTGCCTTAGCTGGGTGCACCTCAAATGTTCGGGATTGTCCAGCTATGATGACTACACTCATGGTTACTGTTGTATGTCTTGCTTTGTAAATCCTCCTAGGGTTCCTCAACATAGTCTTTGCATTTATCAACTTAATATCAATGGCCTACGTGCCAAAATTGCTGAACTCACAGTGTAATAGATCGCACTCAACCTGATGTCATTCTCCTGCAGGAGACCAAGCTTAGCCCATCTTCCCACTCCCTTCCCCGTCTCCCCTGGTTATTTGTCTTGTCATGTTCCACGTACGTCTCACGGTGGTGGTGTTTCAACATTTGTAAAATCTTCTATCCCTTCTCACCTAATTGATCTACCGACTGATGATGTTGTAGAATGTCTTGGTGTTCATATTGTATTACAAAGTGGCCCCCTTATTGTCAACGTCTACATACCCCTATCCACGTCCTGTCCTAACGCGTTTGACCCCTCAAATTACTTACATACTGTCCATACTGCCTTGTCATCTAGTTCGGTTGTAGTAGCTGGTGATTTCAATGCTCATTCTCCCTCGTGGTTCTCTTCTCTAGAGCCTGACAATAGAGGTAAACTCATTGAATTATTCGCTGATGATTGTGATCTTGTGCCTATCAATGAGGATTCTCCCACTCGTCTTCCGGCAGTGGGTAGGCCTTCCTCATCCGATATCACCTTTGTATCATCCTCGCTAGTTATCTCCTGTTACTGGTCTACCGATGTGGTCCTGGCCAGTGATCATGTTACCATAATCACGTCATTGGATTTGTCACTTAATAGCTTGCTTGCTCCGTTCTCTGGCTCTCGTTGTAAGTCTTATTCCAATTATCGTAAGGCTAACTGGGACCTATTCAAAGAGGTGTTGCTCAGCCAGGCGGCCGACTACCCGAGGAACGGAACAGTCTACGATAAGGAGAAGTCTATCGTCAAAGCCATCGAACGTGCCTCCAAAGCAGCTATTCCCGCTGGACGTGTAAGGACTTTTCACCCAAACGTACCCAGTGAAGTCCTCGACCTGATCACGATGAGAGACGACAAGCGAAGATCGGATCCCAATGATCCTGCGGTACAGCAGCTGTCGGACAACATCACCGAGCTGCCAAATCAACACAAGCAGCAGCGCTGGAAAGAGCTAACCGAGTCGATTGATTTTGCCGCGGATGCCAGAAAAGCTTGGACAACACTGAAACGAATTTCTGGCAAAAAGATGAGCACGGATCGTAATATGCTCGAGTTCCCGTCTGGAAGATCCGAGCACGGATACAAGCTCAGATAATAACACCGGCTGAGCGCGCGGAGAAGTAGGCTCGCCGGCTGAGCGGGCAGGCTTATTTTGGGGGCGGAGCGTCTTATCGGCTGAGCGGGCGGGCATGCATTTTACCGGCTGAGGGGCATGGCTTTACCGGCTGAGCGGGCAGACATAAATCCACGGCTGAGAATGTCATCGGCTGGTCGGGCGGACATAGCATTACCGGCTGAGAGGCATGGCTTTACCGGCTGAGCGGGTAGACACTAAAGCGAACCAGGCTCATGTACGGAGCGGGCGAAATGGACTTCGAGCTCATTCGGGAGTTGGCATTCGAACGGATGGTAATCCACATGATTTGGACCATTGACCCCTGACCCCTTACGGTTCGTTGTGACCGTGGGGACGTGACAGAGGGTCAGTTCATTTTTTTTGAAGCAAGGTAAGGCTTGCCGCTTCAGAAATGGAACGCAAGCCTCGAACTTGCTGGGGAATAGGGAGAGCCTACCAGAGGCTTTATCTAGTCTTACAGATCGATATCATTCACGTGGTAAGCAACTAATACCGGCAGAGCGGACCTCCATGTACCGCCTGAGGGGACAGTGAATGCGGGCTGAGGAGGCAGCCATGTACCGGCCGAGGGGACAGTGAATGCGGGCTGAGGGGGCCACCACTTGCCGGCTGAGCGCTCCACCATTTACCGGCTGAGGGGGCAGTGAATACGGGGCATGCCCGGGTACAATGTTTAGTCAGCCGGTATTGCCTGCCCCCTCAGCCGGAGTTACAGCCTGAGATAACTACCGTATTTTATGGTAACCCTTAGAGTAGCGACAAACATACCCCAAATCCCTGTTCAGCGCCCTAAATAAGATTTAGTTGACAGTTTATAGCCGAATCTTAATTTTTCTCAACACCGAAAGAATCTCTTACATTTTCGCGGAGAAATGAAAATGTTTTCATTTGCAATTCTCTGAGGCATTTAGGAATTTTCGAGCACGGCTTATTTATATACTGTTCCACACCTACAAGAACGAAAACATTGTTTTTCCGTATCGTCGGGGTGCGGATAATTCACCCTAGTGAATGTATTTCATTTCAGTCCTTCATTCGCGTATCTGCTGAGCCACCGTCCACAACTACCAGAAGTTGATCATCTTCCTCCCGGAGTGCTTATGCGCAGGAAGCCTCTCAGTTTAGAAGTCGGGCAGTTTCCTACTCATGAAGGTTGCCGGTGACGGAGATTAGTTCGAATGGTGAACTTTGCCTACGCAATGGCCCTGTTCAGGCACACAGTCGGGATATTATTGGATCCTCTACTGGTTATTCGCAAGTTGTATTCGTGATTTATTGTATCGCTGATTCAATAAATATATATTATTTAAAACTAATCCGACGCGGATGCATGGACCAACTGAATCAGATTAGGCTCTTTTAATTTTCACAGGCTTCCTTTTTTAAATTGTCGAATTTTTTTCGACATGATCGAAAGTCAGAGTCTGGAGCAATCCTGAAGAGCTCTCGATTCCAATTATCACCGGCAGCAAGCGAGAGCTTCTTGACAAGCCATCCTTATCACCAGTGTACGTCACCATGGCGTGTATGCGTTTTTTCTCCATTTTTAATGAAAGGCACCAATCCGTCAAACATTTCCGCGTTGACCATACATCCATAATTGATTGCTCATTAAACGACTCGACGTCTGGCACAGAACTGTGATAAATCGAGTAGTAGTTAGCTCGTTATGAATCCATTGCGCTGCTTCGCACCTTTTTTTTTGGGAATTTCAGCCCCTGGTGAGTAGGGGAGATATGTACTAAGTGGTCTGCAAAAAGCTAGGTCTTTAAGAGACCTGAACCGTGGTGAGTTGCCCTGCCGCACCTTTATAAGACATCAAGCTGGCAATGCACCGCTCCTAGTTACGATTGATCGAACTACCCCAAAAACAACCGATCTACCCACCAGATGAAGCGAGATTGTATTAGGCCCTAGTTATGCACCAGCGTTTTGCCGGCTTCCGCGGCATGTCTGCTACTTGTCAATTTCGAAATCTGACCAATCGCAGGCGTCCCGCAGAAACCAGCGGCATCGAATGGCCCATGTATAACTAGGGCCTTATGGTTACCCTGCAGAGCGTGCTGAAGCGTTTCTGTTTCTGTGAGGTCTGACAGATCTGCAGGCTAATTGCTTGCTATCAGTTCATGGTTTGCTAGTTTAGAGGTTTACCTTCCATTTCCGGCTGTATCTTCTCATAAGCTGTGCAGTGAGAATAAAAATTTTTGTTATCATTTTGTACAACTCGCAGCTGCAATTACTCGCTATTTTGTATCGATATATGGTTCATCGCGAGCGTAAAAACGCGGCTGAGAGCTCAATTTTTTTCTCAGAATTCGAGGACTGGTTATGATGTTGATATCTGTCTAAAGAATTTCTATGGAAGTATTTTTGTCGCAGTGTACCTCGATTTTTGGTGAGGCTAACAAAACCGTAATTTCTTCCCCAAATATCGGCTCCCAACGACTCCGATTAATTAGGGCCAGCCGGCTCAAAAATATTGTAGTTCAGCCTGGCGCGTTTTATTCGCGATTCGGAGCAATGTGATTGGTTGAAGCAACAATAGGGGATAGGTAAGATCATTGTGAAACATATATTCGCGCAGTCGAAAGGCCGCGCACCAAAAAGCTCTCAAATTTGCCGCTACCAGAAGCTGCTTTTCTCTCAAAGCATGAAAACGAGAATTTCACTCTGCTTCGTGTTTTAGCAAACCACAGTTTTCAGTACGCTGGCTGAGTAGTTTCAGGCGAAAAACGTGCTTTTGCGAACCTACAAAGCATTGTATAATTCGCCAGCAATATTCAAATCTAGTTTACCATCGCAAAACAAGCTGTTAATTTATGACATATCGTTCCTGCGAGCGATGCATCACGCGACCGAAAAGGAATTTGATATGCATTTCGAAATTTGAAATGAGGAAACAGGAATTCTGTTTCTTCATTGAGACAAGAAATTGGGTGTAGACAAATACAGCTGCGAGTTGTACAAATAAACGACAAAATCCTACTATCTCACCGCACAAAAAAGAAGCATAAGAAAAAAAAACGAATCGATCATTTGACAGGTGGTACGTTCCCCGACCCAAATACTTTCGGAATCAATACGAAGTTAAGATGATCTGAAACTTGTCCGAAAGATTTTCAGGTCACCTACTTTATCATAATAATATAGGCTCATCTGATAGGGGTTTAGTGACTCTATCTCCGCCCGGGCCCCAGAATAGCGCGAAATCCCATGATGACCGCGGACAACCCGCGATATTCGCTGGACCCAAATCAAATCGCTGGAATGGTGATGGGCGCGCCCATGACCATTAAAGATCGGTGATAAACTTGGCGCGGGCAAATGCCTGAGCGAGCGAGGAAATTCTAAAAGATTTGCACGGGATGTCGCAAAATCGCCCGCTCCTCAGCGATTCCACGGGCGCGGATGGCCCAGAAAACGTGCTCCGCTGGCTGTGTTCTGCGCCAAACCAGCGAGCCGCGCCCAACGATTTTGGACCGAACGGATTCGTAAAATTCCCTAAAACGGGTATTTCTGCATATCCCTGTTCCCAAACTCTTAGGGAAAATCGGGAACATTTAACACTTGCTACAGGGTCAGACAAAACAGGGTTCCAATGCCGCTGCGAAAATTGGGAAGTGCAGGCGACAAGGGGCGGTTTTCAACTTTCGCTGCTCACATTTCCGGAACTATCCCACACTGTATTTCTTGCATTGTCTGAATTCTTCACTTCCATATTCCTGAGAGTAGTTGGGGGCGGGTGGGATGCGAGGCTGAACAAGAAAATGAGTGAAGTTTTTAGCATTAGGGAAACTTACGATAGGTGCACGGTAGTTCGATCATAGGTGCACGGTAGTTCGATCGAAGTCCCCGCTTTTATTGTAACTTTGAACACCATAGGTGGTGACCACGAATAGATTGTCCGCCTCCCGATGTTCGGAAAAGTGTGGCAGATTACGGTGGCCGAATGACAATAGACAGCAATTTACCGCACTTCAATCGTAAGATCGGCCGGTGGGTCACGCGCTGGCTGCCAACTTGAAGTCAGTGTTTACGATGAATATCACATGCGAGCTCGACCCAAAAAAAGGTGATGTTTGGTCGGGTGGCAACCGGAGCTGTGCGTGATTCAATGTTGTAATTTCGTAAATCATAATTTTTCAAAATCCTCGTAATCCGTAAGTCGTTATTCGTGACTGATGATGGGATGATAGTTAATAATCCCATACGCTCATGTCTGCAGATCACCTTTAAAAGCAGTGGTCGCGATCAAATATGCTTGTCGTCTTTTTCTCTCCAAATCCTTTTATGGGTCTCGAGTAGTAGGACCCATAAGAAAAAATCGCGAAAAAACCACTGTTTTGGGACAAATTTGGAACCTGAATTCTCTTGTCTTTTGATGGTGGACGAGCCCACTCCACATCACAGGCATCGATGACCTCTTATATCAAGAACATCAGCTGGCTTGAAATTGAATTTCAATCAATGAAGCTTCGGATTTATGTACGCATCTAGTCAAAAACATTGACTGAAGTGATGCTTTCATTGTTCAACTGTTTTTAATCGTTGAATTTGCATTTATTTCCTCCTCTGAATGTCGATGATTTTTGACTGCTCGGCATGAGACTGCGATCTTTTTCGTCATCGCTGTGCACGTGTGCACGAACTAACTTCTTTGGGCCCTAGAAACTCTAAATCTAGCCCGTTTTTCACAGCGCTACCTTCAAAGTTTTTTAGCTGTTTTTGATCTAAGCTGTATTTTGCAGTTTTTGCGATAACGTTTTTCATCGTGACCACTGCCTTTAAGGGCCCGAACCGGGTGCCGAAAGAGCAATCAGTGGAACGAAGCGCCTTCTATAGAACTTATCAATGATAATAGTGATCGATATTAGCACGTTGGAACGTCCGGAATTTCTGGCGGAGTGGCAGCTCAGCGCCAACAAAATGTCAACCGGCCATTAGGGGCCAGCCGAACACCGGTTGGTCGATAACTGCACATGGTTCTTGAAGTGTGGTTGTCATTATACAGCCAAGAGCCGGTTATCCTCCAGCTGTTAGTCACGTGGAGCACTTTCTCCAGCTGATCGCTGCTTCTATTTCCTGAATAAAGGCTACGTACCCTCTAGTTCCGGGCCTGATTTAGTGTGTGCAATTGCGGACTTGCGTCGTGGGGCCGCGACGCTTCGCTTTCCTACGAGCTTCCGCGCCCGCCCCTCATCAGCTGATCGTGTGCGTTTTTTCTACATTTTCAAGGTTTTTCCTTGTTCTTCGATCGTACGAAAACAATGCGTCGCGCCCCCACGGGGCAAGTCCGCAATTGCACGCACTAAATCAGGCCCGGAACCAGAGGATATGTATATTTATTTTACCAAGACTATGAACTTTCAAACAGCAACTGAGCGGAACGACAATCAGGGTATTGAGTAAGAAGCAGTTCTCGACCAGCATCGTTCGGCGCTCCTTGTAAAAAATCTAGTACTTTCAACGTAAAACAAAAAGTCTAGGCATCTCGTGTATCCATCTGAACTTCTTGGGAACTGGAATGTATTTACGCTATCTCAATTCAGTCTTTAGTGGAGAAATTTGTGAAAATTTAGCTTCCTAACAAAAGTACGATTTGGCGATGCCATTTAGAAGTCAGAAAAAAAGTTTCAAAAATATCTTGAAATTTCTTGAAAAATGATTTGACGTAGAATAGCCTGGAGTAATAAAAAAGTTAGGAAATGGAGTGAAATAACCAAAAATACGATTTGGTGGTCGAAATCAAGTTCGCAACGGAAACATCAAGCCGTTTTAGAAGCTGTAATAAGGGAATCTGCATAGGTCAAGCTAGGTGAACGTGACGCTCCATTCCATATCGCGCTTAATCTCGCTTTGATAAGTTTAACGAAGAGCTTGTGAAATGACCGACCACCAAATAGTATTTTTGCTTATTTCACTTCATTTCCTAACTTTTACTCACACACATCATCGAATCCCAAAAACTTCCTGTCCGTGGGTTCGGCTGGAGAAACTACGATTTGCTCCTATTGATCCTCCCGAATCAGCTGTTTTATGTGGGAAATCGACTAAGCGGTCACTTTTATTGACTGCTTCGAAATTCCACATAGTGGTCGACCTCCGAATGAGAATCGTTTACCACAAACCTAATCAACTATGATTACAAACACAAAGGCGCTGAGAATAATGATAATAATAATAATTCATTACGCCGTTTAAGGCAGTCGTAGGATAATAAACAATAAATTCAAACACACACCGATCATCATACATAATTCGCAGAATGCATAAAGAAGCACATAAGTACGAAAGAATAGCATTGTAAGCCAATCGTTTGAAAGCCCCAAATTTAGTCCGTATGGGAGCAATGGTACTCCTCAACTCAACATAAGCAGAGCCAGCCCGCACCGGAAAGACATAAAACCATGAAATAGTCTCAAAGGCAGTGTAGACGATAAAATCAGTTTCCGAGTTTTCACCAGAAATCAAGACCAGAAACGTTGAAAAAACGGCTAAGAACGAGCATGAACGAGCCCTATACGGCCCTAATTTCAGTGTTCAGCTCACGCAACGCCCACTCCCTCAGCGACTACCGATAAAGTTGTTCAACTCAAAATTACAGTTTGAGAACATAATCGATCATCAAACAGGGTAAATCTAGTTAAGTGGAGTGGACTTTAGCCCTCTTAATGTATGCTGGGGGGTGTGTATACAAGTCTGTTGGTACCTGCTCGTTGGTGCCCCTGCTTCTACTGAACCCAGCAGACGTTTGAGTGTACACAGGGAACGTTCGAGCGATATAGCGTGCACAACTATATCGCGGAAGTATCCCGCACATTGCATAAAAGTGTCGCCGTCCAGCACACCAAGGCCTCTGGTCCATAACACCTTAGGATCCGTACCTAAGGAGTCATGGAGTCTTTGGCCACAAGCCACAATTTCGCCACCCTGAACTGTCGATCGCTGTCGAGTGATATCCAAAAAACTGCGCTATCCAGACTTCTGAGCTATTTCCATGCACCGTTTGCTGCTTTGCAGGAAACCCGCCTCAAGGATAGACCCGTCATCAGCGTCGGAGAGTACACCATCTACTGCGGTAACGCTGACGATAGGAGAGTGGGAGGCTGTGCAATAGCTGTAAGGAAGGATTTCAATGGTATGGTCAAGGAGTTTGGCTCAACGTCGTGCCGGAATGCATTCGTACGACTGCGGGATCACAGAGGATTCAATCTGTGGATAGTGAGTGCTCATGCGCCCACTGAAACCGCCGAGGACAATTCGAAGGATGCGTTTTATGAGGAACTCAATACGTTGCTGGCCAGGATACCTTGTCAACATGCTGTTGTCGTGGGGATTGACGCAAATGCGAAGATGGGACTTGATCAGGAATCCGAAGTACTCGGTAAATGGTTCTACCCAGTGGAGCAAACATCGGACAATGGCTACCGCCTTGTCGACTTTTGTGAACGCAGTGGTCTGATTATTGCATCGACATTCAAGAGGAATCATCGCCGCCATCAGCTTACGTGGCAGGGACCAACCCGGCTATCTTCAGAAGAGCAGCGGAAGCGGAAGATGACAACTTTGAAACTACAGCTTGACTATGTCCTGACGAGGAATATTCCAGTATCGGACATTCGAAGATCTAGAGCTGTGTGGGATGTTGCATTCGATTCGGATCACCGTCCTGTTCTGTTGAACTTCACTGCGAGGATTCATAAGAGGAAGCGAGGGCTCAGCCTCTCCAGAGGATTGACATGACAAGTCTCAGAGATGAAGAGTGCAGAAGGAATTTTCGACAACGCGTTTCTATTCACATCGGAGTACGGACTAAGAAGAAACTTTGCGACGCGGATTCTTTTGTCAAGTGCATCCAGGACGCTTCGAAAGAGGCACTCCCGGTTGTACAGCCTAAGAAGAAGTTCGCCTACGTCTCAGAAGAAACAACATCTACCTACAACAGAGTATGTGCTCTCCGAACTGCAGGAAACTTCGTGGAGGAGAAGCGTCTGAGGAGGAAGTTGCGTCGGCAGCTTCAAAGTGACCGCGAACGAGTGGACGTGTAGAGCTAAGGAGTTCGAGAAGGCTTGGGAGGAGAAGAATCCGAGGAAAGCCTACACGTTGCTGCGACAGTATAGCGGGAAGATGAAGAGATGTTCTCCTGTCCTGAACACTACCAATGGAGTTGCAGTTGGTGATGCGACGCTGCCAATATGGAAGGATTACTTCAGTTCACTACTGAATCGTCCAGCGCCATCAGTACCTGAGCTCCCGCATGTTCAGAGAGCACATTACGATGTCAGTGAGGAACCGCCGACTGAGTCTGAAGTTTTGGATTGTGTCCGGAAAATGAAGAATGGAAAGGCAGGTGGAGATGACAACATCACTGCTGAAATGCTGAAAGCTCTTCCTCCGTCTGGGATTCGTGAAATGACCAACACCATCCGTGCTATATGGATGAGCGAAAGGATACCCGATTCGTGGAGACATGCGATCATCGTACCTCTTCACAAGAAGCTATCCGTCACGGATCCTAAGAACTACAGAGGAATCTCTCTACTTCGTGTCATGTACAAGGTTTTAGAACGTATCATTCTCGAGCGACTTATCAAACATCGTGAAGGAACGATCAGAGATGAGCAAGCCGGTTTTCGACCTGGAAGATCGACCATCGACCAAGTGTTCGTCGTGAGAAGAGTAATTGAATCGTGGCAGCGGTTTTCGAAGCCATTACAGCTTGCTTTTTTGGACTTTGAAGCCGCGTTCGACTCTCCTCATCGTGATCGATTGCTCAATGCTCTGCGAGCAGATGGAGTCCCGGAAAAGTATGTTCGGTTAATCGAGGACATGAACAAAGGAACAACAGCAGCAGTTCGTACACCTGTCGGACTTACGTCAGCTTTCGAGGTGAAAACAGGAGTAAGGCAAGGAGCTGTTGCAGGACCTTTTCTTTTCAACTTCGCCGTTGATGACATCATGCGTAGAGTTGCAGAACAGTTTCCTGCGGATGTGATCCTAACACCATCAGGACGCTCCCTTGTCGACCTGGAGTACGCCGACGACATTGTGTTATTCGCTGAAAACAACGCAAAACTGCAAAGGATTGTGAACCTCGTTTCGAAGTATGCCGCAGCCTATGGACTTCGTCTTCGTCCCGACAAATGCAAGCAGATGTGGGTCTCTCAGAGGCCTTCAACGGGAGTTTGTGTGGACTGACAACGTATCGAACTGGTGGACGATTTCTGTTATTTGGGCTGTTTGCTGAAGAACGATGGTAGTTATGCAGCGGATATTCGACAACGATGTGCCAAAGCTACGTCTGCATTCAATTCTCTAACCAAGTGCTTGTGGTCTACCACCATCGCGAAGGAAGTCAAGTTGCGCGTCTACCTATCCGCTATTCGCCCTATCATGATGTACGGATCGGAGACGTGGGCAGCACCGAAGACGCAGATGGAAAGGTTGGATTGCACGGAGAGGAAGCTTTTTAGGCGTTTGCTGGGATATTTCTGGCCGCGTGTATGTCATAACGAAGACCTTTACAAGGAAATCGACGCAGTACATCAACGCTTAACACGAGGGAGGTGCCAGCATCTCCCAACGCCATCTCAAGCAGCAATGGAAAGTCGACTTCGACTGCTCGGGCATATACTAAGAAGAACGCCGGATCGTCTCGTACAACGCGCTTTAAAAATGCTTCTAAATCCTGTCTGGAAACGGCCACCTGGGCGTAGGCGAAAGTTCTGGACGGATGTGGTTAAAGAGGATTTAAAGTCACTCGGCATCGAAAGACAGTTCAGGCGCGATGTTTCGTTTCGCAGGAAATGGAATAGTGACAGCTGGATGGAATGTGTTCAAATTGTGGCTGAAGACCGTGAAAAATGGACACGGCTGACTACTAGGACGGCACACCTCGGTGAAGATGCGGAATGACCGCGTCAGGCGAAAGCCAACCGATTAAGTCAAGTAAGTCAATGTATGCTGGGGTGGTGGTAAATGGGGGTGTTAAACGCGACTTAGCAGGCGTTAAGTTCGCGTTAAACGCGAGTTTAACCACAACAGAATCTGAGCAGGTTTCCTAATAGTTGGGAGAGAATTCGCTCTAGTTTAACCCTAGCATCCCTCAGTGGTAGGCATTTGTTACACTTCCAATAAAAACGCCTTGAAAAAGCGACAATTGTAACCTTTGTTACGAAAAATATCGATTTCAAAACGTTTTCAGGCCTGTTTTTTCTCTAAAAATCCGACATGTGGCATCCTCGCGGTAAGTTCGCGTTTAACATACTCCCGCAGACAGAACGGAAATAGTGCTGAAATGCGAGAGGAACTGGCGGTTAACGAAAATCTCCTCCCGAGGAGTTTTTTTGGATGCGGTTAGCAAGATACAGTAGGAACAGTTTTGACCATCTATACTGAGGGCAAGTACGAGTTTAATTCATGCAGAGGGTTAAGGAAGTTTGATAGCACTGTTAGCCATTTTGATTCAGGACGTCAGCCTATCTTTAAAACCTAAAGGTGTTTCAAGGGATAGTCTTTTAACGGCTTTCGCCAGGGAAACGAGCGATGAGGGATCAAAAACAAAGCAAGGATCATTGCTGAAACACGTTGGCCGTCTTCTTTGGTGGCACTAACCAATCCCTCCCAATCAGCTGTTAATTTTTTGCCGAGTGCGACACTTCTCCCGCTTTTGTTTATTTTCTTCCGGAATTCGTTCGCTTCGCTATTACCAGGTTAGTTTCATTTTCATAATTCATTGCATAGCACAGGCTATGAGGAGTATGTAGTAAATTGTTTGCTTGCTCGCGTTTCGAACAGGTTTCCACAACTTTTTTAATTCAAAAAAGTGAAAATTTCCCAAGCCACTGGTTCTCAAGTGATTTGATGCTTCAGTAACGTTTAATCAGCATTAGTCGGGGCGTATCGTGCGAGTTTTGTGGGAAACAAATGCGAACTCGTTTCTAAAACCAACTGTAATTGTTCTCCTTTTTCTGCAAGATTCGAATACTCCTCTTTCATTGCCAGATCAGTGCCATCGTGGCCTCTTATTTTTTTTTGAGGTTCCGCGACGCAGTTGCTTTGGTGCATTGGTAGAGCCACTCGAAGTGTTTCAAATTCCTACCTTGAAATATGTGTACAAAATCTTTTCCTTGCATGAAGCGCATATGAGTGTGTAACAGTGTTTCTATATATTTTCAGCACTAGCTGCGGGCGGGGGATTACTTTTCATTTTGAGAAGGCGGCAAGCACTCCACAATTTCAACTGCATCAATGACCGAAACCACACCATTACCCCAATTTCGGACGCCAGACTTCAGTTGCACGCTTCCAAAATAAACACTTGAATTCTTTCTCAAGAACGAAAATAGACTATCTAGTTTATCATCATTCTTATAAGTTTTTAACTATCCATTTCAGTTGAATGCAAGACATTCTTCGAATTTATGCATTACCCGACGAGTTTCGGAATGTCTTTTTTGCACCTAGCGTTACCTTCCCAGGAACACCTTGTGAATAATTCATCCAGGAATTTTCAAATTTTCGTTCGCTCGAAATTTCCTTTGGAGAAATTTTCTGTTTTCAAAAACTTTTGTTTGAAAAAATTTTTAAAAAGACGTTAACAAAGTTACTGCAAATGCAAACTTTTGTCAGATCACGCGCATTTGATTGATTGAGGCTAATGATTGACCTAACATGTCTTTCCGAGGGTGGTCCTGGTAACTCACGGAGCTCATAAAAAATTGCGAGAATTAGGACGTTCAAGGAAAATTTAAAAAATTGCGTTCTGATCGTGTTTTGAACAAGCGAATTATTTTGAAACTCCCTTCGAATGCTCTTCCTATTGAATAAAATAAATAGCATTACTTGTATAATCTTTCCGATCCCTCGTCTTTCCACCGTAAACGTCGTTCGTGTTCAAGTGTAGAAAATACCTATGCGGACGAAGGTCACGCATAATGTATGTGTAAGCAGAGGGCAGCTTTCGTTAAACCGGCAACAAACCGTGGCACCTATGTCGCGCTTCGTAGCCGGCTAGCAGGTGGCGGTTTATCCGCGTTCAACACCCCATTTACTACCACCCCTGTTTCCTTAAGATGGGGTTTCCAATTATTCACGTATCAGAGACGGTTGAAAGGAGTGGGCGTTGCTTGAGCGGTACACTCAAGTTTAGAGCAGTATAGGATTTTTCTGAGCTTGTTCCTAACCGTTTTTTCAACATTACTGGTTAAGTTGGACTAGGACCTTTTGATTTCCGGTGGAAACTGGGAGACTGATTTTATCGTGGACACTGCTTTTAAGGAAAAATTTGCTACCATAAGCATGAGCGACTCGCGAAACTTTGCTGTATTGTAGTGTCAGTATCGCAAATACTTCTCAGACAGGGAAACCCCATCTTAAGGAAACAGGGGTGGTAGTAAATGGGGTGTTGAACGCGGATAAACCGCCACCTGCTAGCCGGCTACGAAGCGCGACATAGGTGCCACGGTTTGTTGCCGGTTTAACGAAAGCTGCCCTCTGCTTACACATACATTATGCGTGACCTTCGTCCGCATAGGTATTTTCTACACTTGAACACGAACGACGTTTACGGTGGAAAGACGAGGGATCGGAAAGATTATACAAGTAATGCTATTTATTTTATTCAATAGGAAGAGCATTCGAAGGGAGTTTCAAAATAATTCGCTTGTTCAAAACACGATCAGAACGCAATTTTTTAAATTTCCCTTGAACGTCCTAATTCTCGCAATTTTTTATGAGCTCCGTGAGTTACCAGGACCACCCTCGGAAAGACATGTTAGGTCAATCATTAGCCTCAATCAATCAAATGCGCGTGATCTGACAAAAGTTTGCATTTGCAGTAACTTTGTTAACGTCTTTTTAAAATTTTTTTCAAACAAAAGTTTTTTTGAAAAACAAAAAATTTCTCCAAAGGAAATTTCGAGCGAACGAAAATTTGAAAATTCCTGGATGAATTATTCACAAGGTGTTCCTGGGAAGGTAACGCTAGGTGCAAAAAAGACATTCCGAAACTCGTCGGGTAATGCATAAATTCGAAGAATGTCTTGCATTCAACTGAAATGGATAGTTAAAAACTTATAAGAATGATGATAAACTAGATAGTCTATTTTCGTTCTTGAGAAAGAATTCAAGTGTTTATTTTGGAAGCGTGCAACTGAAGTCTGGCGTCCGAAATTGGGGTAATGGTGTGGTTTCGGTCATTGATGCAGTTGAAATTGTGGAGTGCTTGCCGCCTTCTCAAAATGAAAAGTAATCCCCCGCCCGCAGCTAGTGCTGAAAATATATAGAAACACTGTTACACACTCATATGCGCTTCATGCAAGGAAAAGATTTTGTACACATATTTCAAGGTAGGAATTTGAAACACTTCGAGTGGCTCTACCAATGCACCAAAGCAACTGCGTCGCGGAACCTCAAAAAAAAATAAGAGGCCACGATGGCACTGATCTGGCAATGAAAGAGGAGTATTCGAATCTTGCAGAAAAAGGAGAACAATTACAGTTGGTTTTAGAAACGAGTTCGCATTTGTTTCCCACAAAACTCGCACGATACGCCCCGACTAATGCTGATTAAACGTTACTGAAGCATCAAATCACTTGAGAACCAGTGGCTTGGGAAATTTTCACTTTTTTGAATTAAAAAAGTTGTGGAAACCTGTTCGAAACGCGAGCAAGCAAACAATTTACTACATACTCCTCATAGCCTGTGCTATGCAATGAATTATGAAAATGAAACTAACCTGGTAATAGCGAAGCGAACGAATTCCGGAAGAAAATAAACAAAAGCGGGAGAAGTGTCGCACTCGGCAAAAAATTAACAGCTGATTGGGAGGGATTGGTTAGTGCCACCAAAGAAGACGGCCAACGTGTTTCAGCAATGATCCTTGCTTTGTTTTTGATCCCTCATCGCTCGTTTCTGGCGAAAGCCGTTAAAAGACTATCCCTTGAAACACCTTTTAGGTTTTAAAGATAGGCTGACGTCCTGAATCAAAATGGCTAACAGTGCTATCAAACTTCCTTAACCCTCTGCATGAATTAAACTCGTACTTGCCCTCAGTATAGATGGTCAAAACTGTTCCTACTGTATCTTGCTAACTGCATCCAAAAAACTCCTCGGGAGGAGATTTTCGTTAACCGCCAGTTCCTCTCGCATTTCAGCACTATTTCCGTTCTGTCTGCGGGAGTATGTTAAACGCGAACTTACCGCGAGGATGCCACATGTCGGATTTTTAGAGAAAAACAGGCCTGAAAACGTTTTGAAATCGATATTTTTCGTAACAAAGGTTACAATTGTCGCTTTTTCAAGGCGTTTTTATTGGAAGTGTAACAAATGCCTACCACTGAGGGATGCTAGGGTTAAACCTAGAGCGAATTCTCTTCCCAACTATTAGGAAACCTGCTCAGATTCTGTTGTGGTTAAACTTCGCGTTTAACGCGAACTTAACGCCTGCTAAGTCGCGTTTAACACCCCCATTTACCACCACCCCAGCATACATTGACTTACTTGACTTAATCGGTTGGCTTTCGCCTGACGCGGTCATTCCGCATCTTCACCGAGGTGTGCCGTCCTAGTAGTCAGCCGTGTCCATTTTTCACGGTCTTCAGCCACAATTTGAACACATTCCATCCAGCTGTCACTATTCCATTTCCTGCGAAACGAAACATCGCGCCTGAACTGTCTTTCGATGCCGAGTGACTTTAAATCCTCTTTAACCACATCCGTCCAGAACTTTCGCCTACGCCCAGGTGGCCGTTTCCAGACAGGATTTAGAAGCATTATTTAGGCGCGTTGTACGAGGCGATCCGGCGTTCTTCTTAGTATTTGCCCGAGCAGTCGAATTCGTCTTTCCATTGCTGCTTGAGATGGCGTTGGGAGATGCTGGCACCTCCTCGTGTTAAGCGTTGATGTACTGCGTCGATTTCCTTGTAAAGGTCTTCGTTATGACATACACGCGGCCAGAAATATCCCAGCAAACGCCTAAAAGCTTCCTCTCCGTGCAATCCAAACCTTCCATCTGCGTCTTCGGTGCTGCCCACGTCTCCGATCCGTACATCATGATAGGGCGAATAGCGGATAGGTAGACGCGCAACTTGACTTCCTTCGCGATGGTGGTAGACCACAAGCACTTGGTTAGAGAATTGAATGCAGACGTAGCTTTGGCAATATCGTTGTCGAATATCCGCTGCATAACTACCATCGTTCTTCAGCAAACAGCCCAAACAACAGAAATCGTCCACCAGTTCGATACGTTGTCAGTCCACACAAACTCCCGTTGAAGGCCTCTGAGAGACCCACATCTGCTTGCATTTGTCGGGACGAAGACGAAGTCCATAGGCTGCGGCATACTTCGAAACGAGGTTCACAATCCTTTGCAGTTTTGCGTTGTTTTCAGCGAATAACACAATGTCGTCGGCGTACTCCAGGTCGACAAGGGAGCGTCCTGATGGTGTTAGGATCACATCCGCAGGAAACTGTTCTGCAACTCTACGCATGATGTCATCAACGGCGAAGTTGAAAAGAAAAGGTCCTGCAACAGCTCCTTGCCTTACTCCTGTTTTCACCTCGAAAGCTGACGTAAGTCCGACAGGTGTACGAACTGCTGCTGTTGTTCCTTTGTTCATGTCCTCGATTAACCGAACATACTTTTCCGGGACTCCATCTGCTCGCAGAGCATTGAGCAATCGATCACGATGAGGAGAGTCGAACGCGGCTTCAAAGTCCAAAAAAGCAAGCTGTAATGGCTTCGAAAACCGCTGCCACGATTCAATTACTCTTCTCACGACGAACACTTGGTCGATGGTCGATCTTCCAGGTCGAAAACCGGCTTGCTCATCTCTGATCGTTCCTTCACGATGTTTGATAAGTCGCTCGAGAATGATACGTTCTAAAACCTTGTACATGACACGAAGTAGAGAGATTCCTCTGTAGTTCTTAGGATCCGTGACGGATAGCTTCTTGTGAAGAGGTACGATGATCGCATGTCTCCACGAATCGGGTATCCTTTCGCTCATCCATATAGCACGGATGGTGTTGGTCATTTCACGAATCCCAGACGGAGGAAGAGCTTTCAGCATTTCAGCAGTGATGTTGTCATCTCCACCTGCCTTTCCATTCTTCATTTTCCGGACACAATCCAAAACTTCAGACTCAGTCGGCGGTTCCTCACTGACATCGTAATGTGCTCTCTGAACATGCGGGAGCTCAGGTACTGATGGCGCTGGACGATTCAGTAGTGAACTGAAGTAATCCTTCCATATTGGCAGCGTCGCATCACCAACTGCAACTCCATTGGTAGTGTTCAGGACAGGAGAACATCTCTTCATCTTCCCGCTATACTGTCGCAGCAACGTGTAGGCTTTCCTCGGATTCTTCTCCTCCCAAGCCTTCTCGAACTCCTTAGCTCTACACGTCCACCTCGTTCGCGGTCACTTTGAAGCTGCCGACGCAACTTCCTCCTCAGACGCTTCTCCTCCACGAAGTTTCCTGCAGTTCGGAGAGCACATACTCTGTTGTAGGTAGATGTTGTTTCTTCTGAGACGTAGGCGAACTTCTTCTTAGGCTGTACAACCGGGAGTGCCTCTTTCGAAGCGTCCTGGATGCACTTGACAAAAGAATCCGCGTCGCAAAGTTTCTTCTTAGTCCGTACTCCGATGTGAATAGAAACGCGTTGTCGAAAATTCCTTCTGCACTCTTCATCTCTGAGACTTGTCATGTCAATCCTCTGGAGAGGCTGAGCCCCTCGCTTCCTCTTATGAATCCTCGCAGTGAAGTTCAACAGAACAGGACGGTGATCCGAATCGAATGCAACATCCCACACAGCTCTAGATCTTCGAATGTCCGATACTGGAATATTCCTCGTCAGGACATAGTCAAGCTGTAGTTTCAAAGTTGTCATCTTCCGCTTCCGCTGCTCTTCTGAAGATAGCCGGGTTGGTCCTCGCCACGTAAGCTGATGGCGGCGATGATTCCTCTTGAATGTCGATGCAATAATCAGACCACTGCGTTCACAAAGTCGACAAGGCGGTAGCCATTGTCCGATGTTTGCTCCACTGGGTAGAACCATTTACCGAGTACTTCGGATTCCTGATCAAGTCCCATCTTCGCATTTGCGTCAATCCCCACGACAACAGCATGTTGACAAGGTATCCTGGCCAGCAACGTATTGAGTTCCTCATAAAACGCATCCTTCGAATTGTCCTCGGCGGTTTCAGTGGGCGCATGAGCACTCACTATCCACAGATTGAATCCTCTGTGATCCCGCAGTCGTACGAATGCATTCCGGCACGACGTTGAGCCAAACTCCTTGACCATACCATTGAAATCCTTCCTTACAGCTATTGCACAGCCTCCCACTCTCCTATCGTCAGCGTTACCGCAGTAGATGGTGTACTCTCCGACGCTGATGACGGGTCTATCCTGAGGCGGGTTTCCTGCAAAGCAGCAAACGGTGCATGGAAATAGCTCAGAAGTCTGGATAGCGCAGTTTTTGGATATCACTCGACAGCGATCGACAGTTCAGGTGGCGAAATTGTGGCTTGTGGCCAAAGACTCCATGACTCCTTAGGTACGGATCCTAAGGTGTTATGGACCAGAGGCCTTGGTGTGCTGGACGGCGACACTTTTATGCAATGTGTGGATACTTCCGCGATATAGTTGTGCACGCTATATCGCTCGAACGTTCCCTGTGTACACTCAAACGTCTGCTGGGTTCAGTAGAAGCAGGGGCACCAACGAGCAGGTACCAACAGACTTGTATACACACCCCCAGCATACATTAAGAGGGCTAAAGTCCACTCCACTTAACTAGATTTACTCCTGTTTGATGATCGATTATGTTCTCAAACTGAAATTTTGAGTTGAACAACTTTATCGGTAGTCGCTGAGGGAGTGGGCGTTGCGTGAGCTGAACACTGAAATTAGGGCCGTATAGGGCTCGTTCATGCTCGTTCTTAGCCGTCTTTTCAACGTTTCTGGTCTTGATTTCTGGTGAAAACTCGGAAACTGATTTTATCGTCTACACTGCCTTTGAGACTATTTCATGGTTTTATGTCTTTCCGGTGCGGGCTTGCTCTGCTTATGTTGAGTTGAGGAGTACCATTGCTCCCATTCGAACTAAATTTGGGACTTTCAAACGATTGGCTTACAATGCTATTCTTTCGTACTTATGTGCTTCTTTATGCATTCTGCGAATTATGTATGATGATCGGTGTGTGTTTGAATTTATTGTTTATTATCCTACGACTGCCTTAAACGGCGTAATGAATTATTATTATTATCATTATTCTCAGCGCCTTTGTGTTTGTAATCATAGTTGATTAGGTTTGTGGTAAACGATTCTCATTCGGAGGTCGACCACTATGTGGAATTTCGAAGCAGTCAATAAAAGTGACCGCTTAGTCGATTTCCCACATAAAACAGCTGATTCGGGAGGATCAATAGGAGCAAATCGTAGTTTCTCCAGCCGAACCCACGGACAGGAAGTTTTTGGGATTCGATGATGTGTGTGAGTAAAAGTTAGGAAATGAAGTGAAATAAGCAAAAATACTATTTGGTGGTCGGTCATTTCACAAGCTCTTCGTTAAACTTATCAAAGCGAGATTAAGCGCGATATGGAATGGAGCGTCACGTTCACCTAGCTTGACCTATGCAGATTCCCTTATTACAGCTTCTAAAACGCCTTGATGTTTCCGTTGCGAACTTGATTTCGACCACCAACTCGTTTTTGTGGTTATTTCACTCCATTTCCTAACTTTTTATTACTCCAGGCTATTCTACGTCAAATCATTTTTCAAGAAATTTCAAGATATTTTTGAAACTTTTTCTGACTTCTAAATGGCATCGCCAAATCGTACTTTTTGTTAGGAAGCTATACTTTCACAAATTTCTCCACTAAAGACTGAATTGAGATAGCGTAAATACATTCCAGTTCCCAAGAAGTTCAGATGGCTACACGAGATGTCTAGACTTTTTGTTTTACATTGAAAGTACTAGATTTTTTACAAGGAGCGCCGAACGATGCTGGTCGAGAACTGCTTCTTACTCAATACCCTGATTGTCGTTCCGCTCAGTTGCTGTTTGAAAGTTCATAGTCTTGGTAAAATAAATATACATATCCTCTGGTTCCGGGCCTGATTTAGTGCGTGCAATTGCGGACTTGCTCCCGTGGGGGCGCGACGCATTGTTTTCGTACGATCGAAGAACAAGGAAAAACCTTGAAAATGTAGAAAAACGCACACGATCAGCTGATGAGGGGCGGGCGCGGAAGCTCGTAGGAAAGCGAAGCGTCGCGGCCCCACGACGCAAGTCCGCAATTGCACACACTAAATCAGGCCCGGAACTAGAGGGTACGTAGCCTTTATTCAGGAAATAGAAGCAGCGATCAGCTGGAGAAAGTGCTCCACGTGACTAACAGCTGGAGGATAACCGGCTCTTGGCTGTATAATGACAACCACACTTCAAGAACCATGTGCAGTTATCGACCAACCGGTGTTCGGCTGGCCCCTAATGGCCGGTTGACATTTTGTTGGCGCTGAGCTGCCACTCCGCCAGAAATTCCGGACGTTCCAACGTGCTAATATCGATCACTATTATCATTGATAAGTTCTATAGAAGGCGCTTCGTTCCACTGATTGCTCTTTCGGCACCCGGTTCGGGCCCTTAAAGGCAGTGGTCACGATGAAAACGTTATCGCAAAACTGCAAAATACAGCTTAGATCAAAAACAGCTAAAAACTTTGAAGGTAGCGCTGTGAAAAACGGGCTAGATTTAGAGTTTCTAGGGCCCAAAGAAGTTAGTTCGTGCACACGTGCACAGCGATGACGAAAAGATCGCAGTCTCATGCCGAGCAGTCAAAATCATCGACATTCAGAGGAGGAAATAAATGCAAATTCAACGATTAAAAACAGTTGAACAATGAAAGCATCACTTCAGTCAATGTTTTTGACTAGATGCGTACATAAATCCGAAGCTTCATTGATTGAAATTCAATTTCAAGCCAGCTGATGTTCTTGATATAAGAGGTCATCGATGCCTGTGATGTGGAGTGGGCTCGTCCACCATCAAAAGACAAGAGAATTCAGGTTCCAAATTTGTCCCAAAACAGTGGTTTTTTCGCGATTTTTTTCTTATGGGTCCTACTACTGAGACCCATAAAAGGATTTGAGAGAAAAAGACGACAAGCATATTTGATCGCGACCACTGCTTTTAAAGGTGATCTGCAGACATGAGCGTATGGGATTATTAACTATCATCCCATCATCAGTCACGAATAACGACTTACGAATTACGAGGATTTTGAAAAATTATGATTTACGAAATTACAACATTGAATCACGCACTGCTCCGGTTGCCACCCGACCAAACATCACCTTTTTTTGGGTCGAGCTCGCATGTGATATTCATCGTAAACACTGACTTCAAGTTGGCAGCCAGCGCGTGACCCACCGGTCGATCTTACGATTGAAGTGCGGTAAATTGCTGTCTATTGTCATTCGACCACCGTAATCTGCCACACTTTTCCGAACATCGGGAGGCGGACAATCTATTCGTGGTCACCACCTATGGTGTTCAAAGTTACAATAAAAGCGGGGACTTCGATCGAACTACCGTGCACCTATGATCGAACTACCGTGCACCTATCGTAATTTTCCCTAAGGCTAAAAACTTCACTCATTTTCATGTTCAGCCTCGCATCCCACCCGCCCCCAACTACTCTAAGGAACATGGAAGTGAAGAATTCAGAGAATGCAAGAAATACAGTGTGGGATAGTTTCGGAAATGTGAGCAGCGAAAGTTGAAAACCGCCCCTGGTCGCCTGCACTTCCCAATTTTCGCAGCGGCATTGGAACCCTGTTTTGTCTGACCCTGGAGCAAGTGTTAAATGTTCCCGATTTTCCCTAAGAGTTTGAGAACAGGGATATGCAGAAATACCCGTTTTAGGGAATTTTACGAATCCGTTCGGTCCAAAATCGTTGGGCGCGGCTTGCTGGTTTGGCGCAGAACACAGCCAGCGGAGCACGTTTTCTGGGCCATCCGCGCCCGTGGAATCGCTGAGGAGCGGGCGATTTTGCGACTTCCCGTGCAAATCTTTAGAATTTCCTCGCTCGCTCAGGCATTTGCCCGCGCCAAGTTTATCACCGATCTTTAATGGTCATGGGCGCGCCCATCACCATTCCAGCGATTTGATTTGGGTCCAGCGAATATCGCGGGTTGTCCGCGGTCATCATGGGATTTCGCGCTATTCTGGGGCCCGGGCGGAGATAGAGTCACTAAACCCCTATCAGATGAGCCTATATTATTATGATAAAGTAGGTGACCTGAAAATCTTTCGGACAAGTTTCAGATCATCTTAACTTCGTATTGATTCCGAAAGTATTTGGGTCGGGGAACGTACCACCTGTCAAATGATCGATTCGTTTTTTTTTCTTATGCTTCTTTTTTGTGCGGTGAGATAGTAGGATTTTGTCGTTTATTTGTACAACTCGCAGCTGTATTTGTCTACACCCAATTTCTTGTCTCAATGAAGAAACAGAATTCCTGTTTCCTCATTTCAAATTTCGAAATGCATATCAAATTCCTTTTCGGTCGCGTGATGCATCGCTCGCAGGAACGATATGTCATAAATTAACAGCTTGTTTTGCGATGGTAAACTAGATTTGAATATTGCTGGCGAATTATACAATGCTTTGTAGGTTCGCAAAAGCACGTTTTTCGCCTGAAACTACTCAGCCAGCGTACTGAAAACTGTGGTTTGCTAAAACACGAAGCAGAGTGAAATTCTCGTTTTCATGCTTTGAGAGAAAAGCAGCTTCTGGTAGCGGCAAATTTGAGAGCTTTTTGGTGCGCGGCCTTTCGACTGCGCGAATATATGTTTCACAATGATCTTACCTATCCCCTATTGTTGCTTCAACCAATCACATTGCTCCGAATCGCGAATAAAACGCGCCAGGCTGAACTACAATATTTTTGAGCCGGCTGGCCCTAATTAATCGGAGTCGTTGGGAGCCGATATTTGGGGAAGAAATTACGGTTTTGTTAGCCTCACCAAAAATCGAGGTACACTGCGACAAAAATACTTCCATAGAAATTCTTTAGACAGATATCAACATCATAACCAGTCCTCGAATTCTGAGAAAAAATTGAGCTCTCAACCGCGTTTTTACGCACGCGATGAACCATATATCGATACAAAATAGAGAGTAATTGCAGCTGCGAGTTGTACAAAATGATAACAAAAATTTTTATTCTCACTGCACAGCTTATGAGAAGGTACAGCCGGAAATGGAAGGTAAACCTCTAAACTAGCAAACCATGAACTGACAGCAAGCAATTAGCCTGCAGATCTGTCAGACCTCACAGAAACAGAAACGCTTCAGCACGCTCTGCAGGGTAACCATAAGGCCCTAGTTATACATGGGCCATTCGATGCCGCTGGTTTCTGCGGGACGCCCGCGATTGGTCAGATTTCGAAATTGACAAGTAGCCGACATGCCGCGGAAGTCGGCAAAACGCTGGTGCTTAACTAGAACCTAATACAATCTCGCTTCATCGGGTGGGTAGATCGGTTGTTTTTGGGGTAGTTCGATCAATCGTAACTAGGAGCGGTGCATTGCCAGCTTGATGTCTTATAAAAGTGCGGCAGGGCAACTCACCACGGTTCAGGTCTCTTAAAGACCTAGCTTTTTGCAGACCACTTAATACATATCTCCCTACTCACCAGGGGCTGAAATTCCCAAAAAAAAGGTGCGAAGCAGCGCAATGGAATCATGACGAGCTAACTACTACTCGATTTCTCACAGTTCTGTGCCAGACGTCGAGTCGTTTAATGAGCAATCAATTATGGATGTATGGTCAACGCGGAAGTGTTCGACGGATTGGTGCCTTTCATTAAAAATGGAGAAAAAACGCATACACGCCATGGTGACGTACACTGGTGATAAGGATGGCTTGTCAAGAAGCTCCCGCTTGCTGCCGGTGATAATTGGAATCGAGAGCTCTTCAGGATTGCTCCAGACTCTGACTTTCGATCATGTCGAAAAAAATTCGACAATTTAAAAAAGGAAGCCTGTGAAAATTAAAAGAGCCTAATCTGATTCAGTTGGTCCATGCATCCGCGTCGGATTAGTTTTAAATAATATATATTTATTGAATCAGCGATACAATAAATCACGAATACAACTTGCGAATAACCAGTAGAGGATCCAATAATATCCCGACTGTGTGCCTGAACAGGGCCATTGCGTAGGCAAAGTTCACCATTCGAACTAATCTCCGTCACCGGCAACCTTCATGAGTAGGAAACTGCCCGACTTCTAAACTGAGAGGCTTCCTGCGCATAAGCACTCCGGGAGGAAGATGATCAACTTCTGGTAGTTGTGGACGGTGGCTCAGCAGATACGCGAATGAAGGACTGAAATGAAATACATTCACTAGGGTGAATTATCCGCACCCCGACGATACGGAAAAACAATGTTTTCGTTCTTGTAGGTGTGGAACAGTATATAAATAAGCCGTGCTCGAAAATTCCTAAATGCCTCAGAGAATTGCAAATGAAAACATTTTCATTTCTCCGCGAAAATGTAAGAGATTCTTTCGGTGTTGAGAAAAATTAAGATTCGGCTATAAACTGTCAACTAAATCTTATTTAGGGCGCTGAACAGGGATTTGGGGTATGTTTGTCGCTACTCTAAGGGTTACCATAAAATACGGTAGTTATCTCAGGCTGTAACTCCGGCTGAGGGGGCAGGCAATACCGGCTGACTAAACATTGTACCCGGGCATGCCCCGTATTCACTGCCCCCTCAGCCGGTAAATGGTGGAGCGCTCAGCCGGCAAGTGGTGGCCCCCTCAGCCCGCATTCACTGTCCCCTCAGCCGGTACATGGCTGCCTCCTCAGCCCGCATTCACTGTCCCCTCAGGCGGTACATGGAGGTCCGCTCTGCCGGTATTAGTTGCTTACCACGTGAATGATATCGATCTGTAAGACTAGATAAAGCCTCTGGTAGGCTCTCCCTATTCCCCAGCAAGTTCGAGGCTTGCGTTCCATTTCTGAAGCGGCAAGCCTTACCTTGCTTCAAAAATAATGAACTGACCCTCTGTCACGTCCCCACGGTCACAACGAACCGTAAGGGGTGAGGGGTCAATGGTCCAAATCATGTGGATTACCATCCGTTCGAATGCCAACTCCCGAATGAGCTCGAAGTCCATTTCGCCCGCTCCGTACATGAGCCTGGTTCGCTTTAGTGTCTACCCGCTCAGCCGGTAAAGCCATGCCTCTCAGCCGGTAATGCTATGTCCGCCCGACCAGCCGATGACATTCTCAGCCGTGGATTTATGTCTGCCCGCTCAGCCGGTAAAGCCATGCCCCTCAGCCGGTAAAATGCATGCCCGCCCGCTCAGCCGATAAGACGCTCCGCCCCCAAAATAAGCCTGCCCGCTCAGCCGGCGAGCCTACTTCTCCGCGCGCTCAGCCGGTGTTATTATCTGAGCTTGTATCCGTGCTCGGATCTTCCAGACGGGAACTCGAGCATATTACGATCCGTGCTCATCTTTTTGCCAGAAATTCGTTTCAGTGTTGTCCAAGCTTTTCTGGCATCCGCGGCAAAATCAATCGACTCGGTTAGCTCTTTCCAGCGCTGCTGCTTGTGTTGATTTGGCAGCTCGGTGATGTTGTCCGACAGCTGCTGTACCGCAGGATCATTGGGATCCGATCTTCGCTTGTCGTCTCTCATCGTGATCAGGTCGAGGACTTCACTGGGTACGTTTGGGTGAAAAGTCCTTACACGTCCAGCGGGAATAGCTGCTTTGGAGGCACGTTCGATGGCTTTGACGATAGACTTCTCCTTATCGTAGACTGTTCCGTTCCTCGGGTAGTCGGCCGCCTGGCTGTGCAACACCTCTTTGAATAGGTCCCAGTTAGCCTTACGATAATTGGAATAAGACTTACAACGAGAGCCAGAGAACGGAGCAAGCAAGCTATTAAGTGACAAATCCAATGACGTGATTATGGTAACATGATCACTGGCCAGGACCACATCGGTAGACCAGTAACAGGAGATAACTAGCGAGGATGATACAAAGGTGATATCGGATGAGGAAGGCCTACCCACTGCCGGAAGACGAGTGGGAGAATCCTCATTGATAGGCACAAGATCACAATCATCAGCGAATAATTCAATGAGTTTACCTCTATTGTCAGGCTCTAGAGAAGAGAACCACGAGGGAGAATGAGCATTGAAATCACCAGCTACTACAACCGAACTAGATGACAAGGCAGTATGGACAGTATGTAAGTAATTTGAGGGGTCAAACGCGTTAGGACAGGACGTGGATAGGGGTATGTAGACGTTGACAATAAGGGGGCCACTTTGTAATACAATATGAACACCAAGACATTCTACAACATCATCAGTCGGTAGATCAATTAGGTGAGAAGGGATAGAAGATTTTACAAATGTTGAAACACCACCACCGTGAGACGTACGTGGAACATGACAAGACAAATAACCAGGGAGACGGGGAAGGGAGGGGGAAGATGGGCTAAGCTTGGTCTCCTGCAGGAGAATGACATCAGGTTGAGTGCGATCTATTACACTGTGAGTTCAGCAATTTTGGCACGTAGGCCATTGATATTAAGTTGATAAATGCAAAGACTATGTTGAGGAACCCTAGGAGGATTTACAAAGCAAGACATACAACAGTAACCATGAGTGTAGTCATCATAGCTGGACAATCCCGAACATTTGAGGTGCACCCAGCTAAGGCAACCACCTTATTGAATGCTTGCATGTTGGGCAGATAGCCCGCAGTGGCGGCAGGGATATCGTGGTGTCTTGCTGTGCGGTCCCGGATTCATCTCGATGCCAGCTCGTAGAAGTAGAATACAGAGGAGTGGAGCAGCCAGCCAACTACACTCCCAATACGAAAAACTCCACATGGAGTGATTGATGTCCGTTTGATGAGTCTCCATAACGTCGACTCCACAGATCCACCACGCGTAGGTTGAACATCTTGGATCCAACCCCTAATTCATATAAGTAACCGCTCAACCAAAAATCCGTAAACTGCAAACCGCTATCAGTCTGCACAAAAGTTCGGAAAATGTGCTTTGGCCCAAACGTTGTCCAGAAGGGCTATTATGGGCGCTGAACACGATTATGAGATCCGTTTGCAAATTTTCGAAAGAATCCCGCATTTTGGAAGATACAAAAATTACTATTTTGAGCTTATAACTTCTTTGAACCAGCAACTCGGGGCGGATAGTATACAGTTTTACTATGGATGCCAAGGAAATACTACCTAAACAATTCTTTTCGCAGATGCGTTCAACGCTCTAAACACTTTGTGCGCATTGAAGCACTTACCTCCTGAATGGCCATGTCCGGATATCTAATGCGTCGATAATTCAGCCGAGCACCAATCAGCCGGCTTCAAGCTGAAAAAAAATTTTACGGATGATGGATCCTTTTGCCATCTTCCAGACAGCATCACCATATAGTCCTGACCTTGCACCATCTGATTACTTTCTATTTCGATCTTTGCAGAACTCCTTGGATGGTGAAAATTTCAATAATAAAGATGTCAAATCGTAACTGGTTCACTTTTTCACTGATAAAAATTACAAGTTTTTTGAACATGGAATCATGATGCTGCCTGAATGATGGCAAAAGGTCATTGCTCAAAAAGGACAATATATTACGAAGCAAAGTTATTTCATTCTATGAAAAAATTGTCTTTCATTTTCTGAAAACAAACCGGAATTGCTTAGTTGCCAACTCAAAATAAACTTTGATGATGAATGAATATCAAATATTGGTGATTGAAATGACTTTGATTTGATTTATTACACGGTAGAACCGTGTGGAAGACACAACAAACGAAACAACTAAACGGTCAGTTAAAGAGACTAAAGAGAGTAAAACAACATGGAATGGACTTTGACTTTAGAGAAGCGTCCTTCAAGTAAGGACTGTGCATTGGCGAACAGCTCTGGGCCGCATGCAGGAACGCGCCGGTTGCGGTAGAGTGGCGTTGCTAACAAGACAGGACACGTCTGTGTGACAAGTCGGGACACGTAAAGCTACGTCCGTGGCTTGTTTTCTCAAGAAGAAACATTTAAACCGAAACCGTGGCTGGCGCGGGCGGTCTAAATGTCACCGACGGCTAGCTGATAATTATCAGCCAGCCACCGGTGAGATTTAAACCGCCCGTGCCAGCTGTGGTTAGGATTTAAATGTCTTTGCTTGAGGAAACAAGCCACGGACCTAACCATATGTTGTGCCTCAGTCGCTCCAAGTTCCTAGCCGCCCCAGCTAGGAACTTGGAGGAGAAACCGAGAAAGACTGCTAGACAGGCATGTGCGAAAAATTTTGGAGCCGAAAACCGGAAAACGAGAAATTTTCGGTTTCAAAACCGAAAAATAGAAAAAACCGAAAAATGTCTTCCTTTCGCGATTTCATATTTTCGACTAGGAAAACAAGGCATCGTAATCGAGATGCTTCAAATAATCACGAATTGTGCTTTCCCAAAGGAACAAAGTACCCGTAATCAGCATAATCATGAGAGGGATTCTAGCCTGGTTGCGGTGGTGGGTCCTTACAAAAATTTCAACGCTGAACAAATTCTGGGACCCCTAGGTGAACCTTTCCTTAAAAACAGCGTCACAATTTTCTGAACATTCAGGTCCACAATTTCACGTTATTGATTAAAACTGTAGGCCTAAAGGTCGTCTCTAACTTTATTAGGAACCAAATTCGTAGAAATTGAAAATCGTGTACAGGTCAGAGACATAAAGGAACAAAGTCTGTACAGATGCGAACATCAAAAGTTCCTTATTCATAACGCTTTCGCGTCAATTTCATGTGCTGTAATGTTCAATCTGAGTGCGAGCGGTCGCGTCGCGGTCGGCACTGACCAGTAGCTCAGTCTACCGGCGATATCGATCAGTAATGGCCGCGACGCTACCACACGAATTGATTCGTGGTGGGGATCAGTACGACAACTTTCGCTGGATGAAACCATATATGAGACAGCTAGCCCAAGAAATTCTTTATTCGCAGTATTTCGTTACGAATCGATAATGTGCACAAAAAATCAGGTTATCGCTTCCAGAATTTTTGAAAAGTTTCCGTATGAAAATTGTGAGCGTCCGAAGTGAAGCAAATTTTGATGACTTTCCGTGTACATCTTTACCGGAAACAAGCTTTACTGATATTAAAATGCCGATATAGAAAAACTCCAAAACAGGTTCACACGCAAGGTGATGATCCGGGTCAGGGGTCTCAGCTATAGTGAAATGCCGTGCAGCTTTGCTAGGATTAAGGAGCTACAACTTGAATCGCTGGCCTGCAGAAGGAAAAGGTTCGATCTTCTGATGGTGTATAAGATCTTGTATGGCCTTGTGGGACTCAAGCCAAACGATTTCCTCCAACTCAGGGCATCTACCACAAGAGGCAGCAGTTTTAAGCTCGTCCGCAACATAGCCAGGAGGAGTTTGAGGCATCACTTCTTTGTTAATAGAGCAGGAACTGAGTTTGAAAAGTTACTCAAAAGGGGCAACCTCCCTACAACTCTTTCCGCGTTCAAACGCAGTTTGGATCAGTACTTGATGACTGCGGATGATTGAGCCTGTTTCAATTCATATTGCTACTGTATCCGTTTCCTGTTTTTTTTCTTCAGTGCTTTTCATTTGTTTTCCTATGTAACTTAATTATGCAGGCATGAACTGTAATAAACAAATACAAATAAAAATAGGCTAATAGCTGAGAGGAATCGTTTATACTCTGCCCCAAACGAGATAGCAAGCGAAGATTCCAGAGAAGCAGCGCTCCCTCTGCGTCACTGACGTTTTTGGATTACGGTAGGACGTCGCGTACTGTGCTTCTCTGGGCCGAATTCCGGTCCGCTATTGCGTCTGCACACCCTTTGCGGCCGCAAGCACTCGAGCCGGTCGAGTCTCCACCGCCAAAGCCGACTCGATGTGGCTTTTTTATATAGTTTTCTCCATTTCTTTTCAGTTTCAAGTTTCCAAAACCCACCTAGAGTCAAGAGATCGGCGGCTGCGGCGCTGAAAACTCTTCTAACTCGAAAGCGAGCGGCCGCAAAGCGTGTCGAGGCGCAATTGCGGACCGGGATTTGGTCCAGAGAAGCACAGTACGCAAATCATGTGCGCGACACAGCTGTGTTACCGTAATCCAAAACAGAATTCATCGCGTTTTCCACGTTCTCATCTCTTTTTTTTTGCACACTTCATCTCTTGCGTTATTTTCGCTGAAAATGCCCGTAATACTCACTTTTGAATTAGATACTCCACTACGTGGCAGGTAGGGTGTTCCAGAAAAATAATTCTGTTTTAGGATTACGGTAAGACGTATGCTGTGTCGCGCACGTGATTTGTGAGCGCTACGTCTTACCGTAATCCAAAAAATGCCAGACACAGAGGGAGCGCTGCTTCTTTGAACTCTTCACTAGCCATCTCGTTTGGGACAGAGTATACCACTATTAAAATTGTGGGATTTCCGTCCGTCGAATTTTAAGTTTTTAGTTCGTCGGGAGATTTTTCCTGCAGACTATGACCATGCTTTCAAGGCTCGCAGTGGTCGTTTTAGTATGGTAAAAACAGGAATTACTAGAAAAGGTCCTATTTTTATGAGAAGTGTGGGCTTAGGCTTAGGAATTGTTCATCTTTTTCGTATTTTCCATTATTGATTTCTTCCGCCAAAAAAGGCGAACAACGAAAAACCCGAAAATTTGAAAAACGCACACCCCTGCTACTGGGGCACGACATACGTGTGACCAACCACGATAGACGGGTCATGTCTAGTGAGCAAGGGCAATCTCCAAAGGCGCCGACTGCACTGCCCCTGCCCCAAACGGCGCGTTCTTGCATACAGCCCCTTTTTTTCTCGCAGTGTATCAGGATTAAGCAGCAGGACTGAGCAGGCCGTTGCGCCAATTTTCGGTGGAGCTATGATCCTCCCCCTGTTGACCAAAATTTTGTAAGAATTTTCAAAATTTTCACGACCCCTCGAAATCGAAAATTGCTCCAGCTTTTAAGAAGAATTTTTTACCTCATTTTAGCCTACCAAAAGGATGTGAAAAAATTCTCTTTTTTTTCTCCGAGAAAATTTAAGATCCCCCCAAATGTTCATCTTTATTCGAAAGTTTTCCAAATTTTTTTACGACCCCCCGCTGCGCCTCACTGCTCAGGCAGTAACGCCGGCTGAGGGGGCAGGCAATACCGGCTGACTAAACATTGTACCCGGGCGAGCCCCGGTATTCACTGCCCCCTCAGCCGGTAAATGGAGGTCCGCTGTGCCGGTATTAGTTGCTTACCACGTGAATGATATCAATCTGCAAGTGTAGATAAAGCCCCTAGTAGGCTCTCCCTATTCCCCAGCAAGTTCGAGGCTTGCGTTTCATTTCTGAAGCGGCAAGCCTTACCTTGCTTCTAAAATCATGAACTGACCCGCTGTCACGTCCCCACGGTCACAATGAATCGTAAGGGGTGAGGGGTCAATGATCCAAATCGTGTGGATAACCACCCGTTCGAATGCCAACACCCGAATAAGCTCGAAGCCCATTTTGCCCACGCCGTACGTGAGCCTGGTTCGCTTTAGTGTCTGCCCGATCAGCCGGTGGTATGCTCAGCCATTGATTAATGTCTGCCCGCTCACCCCGTAAAGCCATGCCCCTCAGCCGGTAATGCTATGTCTGCCCGATCAGCCGGTGACATGCTCTGCCGTGGATTCATGTCCGTCCGCTGACCCGGTATAGCCATGCCCCTCAGCCGGTAAAACGCATGTCCGCCCGCTCAGCCGATAAGACGCTCCGCCCTCAAAATAAGCCTGCCCGCTCAGCCGGCGACCCTACTTCTCCGCCCGCTCAGCCGGTGTTATGATCTGAGTATGGTGCCTCGTAGCTGGCGAGATCCTCGAAAATCGACAAACGAACCTCAAATTCGTGTTCGGCGTCCCATACAACACCTACAGAGAAATTTTGAGCTAAATCGGAGACTCGGACCAGACCACCGTACACCCACCGTAACATTACTCAAGAGAAATTGATAAGATGACATAATTGTGTTAACCGTCGAAGTAAGACCTAAGCAAAAGTTTTGGGGAAATTGTATTGTAGCATTATCAAAATCGCTGGGAGTCTCGTTTGGTCACCAAAACTTCCACCAGTGGTAAGCTTTGAACAAAATCGGCTGAAATCTATCAGCAATCCACTAGAGAGCCTCGGATCGGCAATCGGCACCCACAACAACTTCTAGGAAAATGTTTTGAGCTACTAAATCTGGAACAATTTTTTCGGGAACCCTGAGAATGGGTTACCCCTTTTCTGTTGGAAAGGTATGAAAACGCCTTCTTTTGGAAACCTCTAGGAAAAGGCATTCAAGAAGACATGAACATGGATTATTGGTACACAACACTATACCAACAACATACAGAACACGATTTTATACAACATCGAGGTGTATGCAAAGAAACAAAAAGACATATTGGGGGGGGGGTCGAAGAAAAATTTCGACGACAAATCAAAATTTTGCCCACTGTTCGATTTTTATAAATTCCAACTCGGGTGCGAAACGATCCTCATTCATCATAAAGTGGTTGGAACCCGGGGAGGAAATACTGACTTGACTGCAAAATTTTTCTTCGACCCACCCCTCATTACGTGTAATCAAGCGTATGTAAAACAGGTCCTAGTCAGGTGCAAACCCATAGGAAAAACATTCCTGAGAAAAATTTTCCTACGTTTGTTAAACATGAGAGACATTTCGTGGGTCGAAGTAAAATATATTCGGCTCTTCCCCGTGCATGTGCTCAGGTAGGCTACGAGGCAGCGAGCGACAGAGGTGCAAAGAAGATAGCAGCGCAGGCGCGCATACGAATGCAATGAAGCCAAGAGTGTTTCGTTTCGTCTGTTCCTGATTCCCTTCGAGATGAAACACCACTCAATAAAATGCGAGTTCGTGAGCGGGATGACCACTCCCAATCGTCTCTGAGGCCCCGTCAAGGTCGGCCGATAAGCTGTAGCCACCCCGGTCGATACGTATGCAATGCATTGCTCACGCAGGTCGAAAAATCCCCGGATGTGTCCGGACTGCGCCCGCCTAGTTCGTCTTGTCCCGTCCGTGTCCGTCCCGGTCAATACTTGGGCGATACATTGCTCATTGAGGTGGGGACTCCCCCGCGGTTAAGGCCGGACAGCGCCGTCCGCAGTAAGCTCCAGTGCGCCCGCCTAATCGATTCGCACTCGGCCGACATACTAGGGACGACGCTGTATCACAAGGGACGGGGGAGAACGGGGCAGGATCACTAGGGACGGGAGAGGGCGGTGCCATCTGGCCTTCGGCTGACTATGATGGGGGCCTTAAAACAACATCATCACACCCGCCTTTTATTGCACCACCCCGATACCAAGGAGGCGTACCCGCCCGAGGCGCGTGTATATGCGCTCAAAAAATCCCACAAAGCGTTAGCGCGTGTTTCCTTATTCATCTAAGCAGCATACAAAAGAACGTCACCGATTTCTTTGCTGGAACTTCAAACTCAGCCACTTCGATTTTCTTAAGTTGTGTAAGCTGTGTATCGCTGAAGCGCTGGTTCAAATCTTTGCTTCAGCTGACATATATTTGGTCAAAAGCAACACAAACGCAGATTTTCCTGCCTGCTATTTGTGCATTTGTCACCTGCAAGCGAGTTTTGCAATCAGCACTTCGTATGTTCTAAAGGAACAGCCAGGTCCAGCGAGCCACTGTTAGAATCTCTGCGAAGCAACGATTCCCACACTCTTGTGACAAAAATTTCCAGATGTTTTTTTGCGATTTCTGCACCAAGTTTTCGTTTTTAGGCCAAAACTTTCACGAATCCCCCATCACTTATTTAGAAAATACACACCCGCGGTTGACCCTGGGATTCAGTGGCGTATATTCTTCCATAATAGGCTGACGGCACAGAGAAGGAAGCTACTGAACCATGCTATAGTGAAAGAATTGTGCTAACCCCAGGGCTGAGCAGGCCGTTTCACCAATTTTAGACGGAGCTAGGACCCCTGTGGACCAAAACTTTGGAAGGATTTTGAAATTTAGCAAGATCCCCCTTCAGATATGAGAATTTGCATTTGCTTTTTATGAGTGACAAAGTTGAAAATTTTTCAAAATTGTGGTAATGAAAAAATTACGACCCCCCAAACTTTCTTTTTTACGAAAAAAAAATCAAAATTTCCACGACCCCCGTTGCGCCGTGTCGCAACCCTGCTCAACCTTGGCTATCCCTGAGCCTCATAATGATTAACAATAGTTACACAGCATAAGAAGGAGCTGGAATTTGAAATGCACAGCATGTTACAATTTTTCGGGTGCGTTAAGCGATTTCCCATAAGTTTCCATAACTTTCAATCTCTATCTAACTTGATTTTTTGTTTACTGACCGTTCATAAAAAGTTTGTAGCTACAAAAACTCACGATTCCCCTTATAATTTTCATTTTGGCGAGCCATTCTGTCCAAAGTTGGCAGAATATGGGATATGTGATGAGCCTGTGTCGTGGAAATTTAATATCAAAATGGAAATTTCGTGTGGGGGTCGCAAAGATTTCGTTCTGAAAATCGAAATTAGTGGTGGAAATTGCAAGAGCTTCCGAAAAAAATTGATCACGAATATTTTGGTTTCGATCCACGACCACAGGAGTCTAACACCGTAATCAACATTAGACCCAAAGAAAATGTTTTGGCAGCAAGTTGCTTCACGAAGAAGATCGACAGGGAATTTCACGCAACTGAGCTAATTTTTGGTCTTAGGGACTGGGTTTTTTTAATCTCTCGACAGAGGTTACCCAAATGCCATATGCCTCTCAGCAGGGTCAAGAAGGGTTGCGATATTTCGCGACAGGGGTGGGGGGTCGCAAAAATTTTCCCCCGAAATATTTTCCCCGAAAGGTTACGGGGCCGAAATATAAGGTTACGGGAAACCGCAGAAATTTCGGTCCTAAAACGAAAATTCGGTGAAGATATCCCGAAAATACTCGATGTTTGGTTAATAAAGGGAAGAATTGTAGCATTTCTCTGGTTTTCGTTTGATCCCGACTACTAAACGAATTTTCGGCGTCTGACAGTATCAGTAAACAAATATATTCGTTCACACGGGTTCCCGTGTAATAAATGAAATGAAATATAAACTGCCTAGAAATCGCGCCTCGGAGATCTCGCAAATTTCTGTGAGAAATTCTGCCTGCGTTCACGTGGTCAAGGGAGCGCGCGGGTAGCATTCAACAAACTGCTCCTATGCGCCTGCTCTTCTGTGTATTAGATTTTCAAATCGCTTTTCCCATACAAAGAGGGAATGGATAGACATTCCGTGTCCACACAAGAAAAAGCTTTCAGAAAGAAAAAAGTCTTCACTAACCTCGTCAAAATCGACTGGTGCGAATTTCACTTCAACGCAGCACCCCGTCATACCAGTCGAGGTATTGAGCAGATATGAGCCTGAACGACTATCATAGTTGGAGATCCCTACTCAAAAACAGCACAAGGACCAGATTCAACAAGGATAAGCCCACAAGTAACGGCTAGGCCTAACTCGGACTCTCAGTACTGCCCCATATTAAACCCCTACTCCCCACCCTCCTTCCACCCTGCTTGCTCTTCATGCATAGGTCGATTGTCGATAAATCCTTCCTCGGGGGATGATTAACACTAACAAGAACTTGTGGGTATGCATCGCGAATATATAAGATTTCAGGGGGAAGCGAGCAATCCTGACATAGACATGCCGATGGGAATGCCTCACCAGGCACTTTTCGAGCCAGGGGGGGCGCTACATTCAACATGCCTAAACATCTGCGAATTGCTGATACGGTCAAGAATTTTGATTAATGTGATGCGATCAATCCTCTGCAAAAGCCTGAAAGTGTTCCCCACCACCCAACTAGTTGGAATGCTCCGAACAGCGGCAGCAATTTCTTACCCAGAAAAACACTAATCGAACTGCGAGGAACGTTCCATACCGATCATCTTCATACATCGACAAGCGGCCGATGTCCCATCTCATTCTAAGGGCGATCCCTCCGCCTCATGTTAAATGAGTGACCTTGCTTTTGAGAGGGTTCGACAGCAAATATTTCTCAGAACTATTTAATCTTTGAATCACTTCAGCCCTCAGAATGCGACAAGTGAAGTGTTGTCATCCATAATCGCTTTGGTACACAATCTCAGGCAGCCGCAGAGGTTAAAACGCCCCTTTCCCAATCAAATTGATCCGATCTGGCTGATCGACGGAGGTTTCGACATGATTCATAACTGCTCCAGTTCTCGTGGTAATGTCTCCATTTGGCGGAGATTTCCTGGCAACTTGCTGCGCTGTCCGTACTGTTTTTCTTTAATGCCCTCTTGTGTAGAGCGCAGAAATGGCAGCCCACAATCTACACGCTGCACTGAAATATTGCTGATCGCGGTCGACAGTGTTCGGGATATCGGCGGTCTGGCGAGCGTCGTTGGCAGGCTGAACGTTAATTCTGCTTCCTCCCAACCTGCCATCGACGCCCGCGACTGCAGAAGCGGTAGGTGGTGGGAGGTGATTAGGCAGAGCTTTAGGTGTGAACGGGTCAACTGTAACGCGGCATTGTAGGTTCGGTGGGACGTTGACATGCGGAATTTTCGGCATTAATGGGAGAGTTTTCAGGTCTTGTCCGCTCCTTTTTTGGTTCCGAGCGGAAGCATGCCACCTGTTCAACTCCTCTCGACCGGACACCGACCCCCGCGACTGCCTGAGATACTAAGACGACGGATACGCGCTAAGTCGTCTTACGCCTCTCCGGAGTCACGCTTAGGGTCAAGCGCGGTCGTGTGATTTGTCAACGGGTGGCTAAGGGATCATATTAAGTTTTGCCCAAAAATGAAAGTTCCGAGAGGTTATCGGAAGAATTCCCGCGCAGGAATTTAGAGATGAGGTTGCAAAAAATCTCGAAGTGTTCGGTCACCGAAGGGACGAGATCGTAGCTGCGCATGGTCCTACACAACGGTCCGCTTAACCCTGGTCTCGCTGGCAGTGACATCAGATATTGGCGGAGCTACAAACCAAGTTGGTGCCAAAACCGGGGAAATTAACGAACTACTCGTTTGATTTTTAACGCGAAAATTTCAAGATACACTGGAATTGCCAACGTTGGAAAAAATACTGCTATCTCCCACAAAATCGTTCTGTCGTCTTACAGCAGTTACCTTCAGCTTCTATTTTTAGTATTCGAATCACTCCTTTTCGGATATCCGACCGGATATCCGAGATTCGGATAATCCGATATCCAAAAATTCGAAAAAACGCTTTATCTGAATCGAACCAATATCCGGGAAATTCAAAATCGACACTATCTGAATCGAATCATTGACCGAAGGGTCAAAATTCGGATAAAATCGGATAAATTTCGGATAAAGTTCGGATAAAATCGGATAAAATTCGGGTAAAATTTCTGATAAAAGCGGATAATTCTTGGATAAAATCGGATAAAATTGCACTCGGCCATGCCCATTTTTGCGTACCGCCCTCTATTTAGTACATCAACCAAGGATTCCCCCCTCCTTCCGAAATTTGAAAAGTGGTTGCGGCGCCGAAAAATTTGCGTGGTCAAGTGAGATGAACAAGTGGGTAGCTATTCAGTGTAGAAGTTTTTTTGTATAGTTGCGTAGCATACTTTTTACTAGCTACTTGTCCGGAATCAAACCTGTGTATGGATAATATGAAGCTTGAATTTTGTATGTTAACATGCTGCAAATGCAATGAAGTATTACTGTTTGCTCAATTATGGATGTTTTCAAAGGCTTGCCATGAATACCTGATTTATTTTTCACCGTTTTGCCCCAACTTTGTTCCGAAATTATCCGACCGGATATCCGTATCCGAATCATTGGAAAAAATGGCATTATCTGAATCGAACCAATATCCGGAAAATTTAAATCGGCATCATCCGAATCGATCCCTTATTCGAAAAATTATCTTCGGATAACAAGTATATCGGCTTCGCCTCGCCCCTCTCTCGAAAAGCTGCCCTATTGCGGGAGAGTGCACCGTTGCGACAATATGATATGTTAAATGAAACTTTCAAACTTTAAAAAAAAATCTTAGTTGGAACCTCGCTACCTCCAGTAGCAGCTGTGTTCGAGTGGCTCATAGTCCATGTCCCTTTGTTTGCGCGACAAAATCAGCGGAGTGCAAGCCGGCCCGCTGGAAGCCCTGAGAAGATAGATTCAGCAAGGCCAAATTATTGGCAGTGAAAAGGACGAACATGAATTAACCATAACTTAGGAGTATTTGTCCCTGAGCTCTTTTTAAAAGCCAGCCCGTCCCATGCATGGGGAATCGAGACATCGACGCACACCAAATTGAATTCGGGAACCGTTTTCTTTCTTTTCGGCTACTTAAAACTGCTCTAGGATACGGTAAGTAAAATGCCATTTATGGGACAAAACCAAACTTCATAATTCGAAATTCGACAAATAAACATCCAATTCGTATTCAGCACCCCAAATAACCCCGCATAGGAAATTTTTAATCAAATTTGAGACGTTGAGCAGACTACCGTATACACACGGTAATCTATCGTAAACTGTCAAAAGTCGATAAACTGGCAATAGATTTGTGTTTAGCACTCCAAATAACCCTCGCAGAAACGATTCGAGCCACATCTGTCGTCACATTCCGGAAATCATCAAATGTCGATTTTGCCTTCAAATTTTCCTACCGTTTTGACGCTTTGAATGAATTCAGACGAAAACTTTAGAAAAACGACAATAAACCTCAGATTCGTGATCAGCAAGTCGAAAACCCCACCTAGGAGGAATTTAAGTCAAATGTGGAACATTTTTCTTCAACGCTTTCAGAGCCCTTTAATTGGTGTAAATAATCGCCCGACCCAAAATCCGTTCGAGTCCAAAACACTATCAGTACCTGCACAACGTTCGGAAAACGTGCTTTCACCCAAACTTTGCCTGGAGGAGTTGTTTTGGGCCCTGAACACAATTACGGGGTCCGTTTTCAGATTTTCGAATGATTACTGCCCTTACGAAAAATCAGAGAACAATAGCCTGCAACTTTTTTTCACAGTGGTTCTAGGCCGCTGCGAAAGCCTCTACGACTCCACGTCAAAAAATGATTCTATTATAGTACATTTCAATCGAAATGGCCCGTTTGGCGAATAGCAGTTTCCTTGCAAGCATAGTAAAGGTTGCTCCATAAACGACGGCAGAATTGCAACTTTTTTCACGAATTTCCAGAAAAATTACCGGAGACGTTGAAAAATTGCGAGTTTTCCCCAACCACAAACATTATCAATATACATGAAGTCCTTAGCATGAATACGCGCAGGAATAACTTGAAAAACAATGATTTTTTTTCTGTGATCTCTATTTTTTGCACCTTTTCATTTTTTCTTGTTATTCCTGCGCATATCCATGGGAAAGATTTTTGGTGAATTGATAACATGCGAGGGTGTGGGGAAACTTACCATTCTCAATGTTTTCGGTGTTTTTTCTCGGAAAATTGGGAAAACAATACAAATTTGCCGTCGTTCAAGGAGCAATCCACAGTATACTTAGTGGAAATACGCAAACGCACAAATGCCTTTTTCCGTTGCCGTGGACTGTATGCATTTTCTTTAAGTTCCACGATGTTTAGTGGGAAGAAAATCACTAGAAAAAGCTTTATGATCGCTTTCCTTGATTTTTTCTGCATGAAACCCCAATTCGCAAAAAAACGGCAGAGCGGACAAAAAATACGGAAAGACGTATTTTATGATCGAGTTTTGGTAAACAAACATTTTCTTGGCTCGTACTAAGGGAATCCAGTCTCCAAAACTACTTTTAGCGTCCAAATCCTCCCCCTTTCCGTCCCAAGTTTTCCCATTTAGCCAACTTTGAACGGATTTTTTGCCATGTAGGAGGAACCCTACTGCTCATTTAGTTTCTTTTTTCTCGGTGAAATGGATTTGAAATTTTTCCTTCTCGCACTTTCCAAAAATTCGTCGTCCAGATATGTTCGGGAACTCGTCTCCGAAATTCCATTTTTCGACTTCTATATTTTCGAAAATTGACGACTTCGAGCACTCGACTTTTGACAGAGCCGATTTTGAACATATTTGACAGGCAATTGGAGTCAGCGATTTGTGTGTGGCTACGCTTACGATCCTGCAAAGTCCCCTGTTCGAGTGAAAATTGGAGAGTCGATTTTCGAATTTCGATTATGTGAATGATCGACTTTCGGGTATAGTCGAAATGTAATTCTTTGAATAAGTTTGAAATCTCACTTCCTCGCTAATTCGAATTCGAAATGATTCAAAAATAGTAATTTCGAATACTTGCTAATTGGATATACTCGAAACTTGCTTTCTTTTTCAATTCAGATATGTTTAAAATTTGAATTTAACCAACCTTATCTGTCGACTGAGACGATATCCAACATAAACAAAAGTCCCGAATATTCGAGTCGCAGCGAATGCTGAAAACGGGAATGCTGTCATGTGCCACGCGAAGAAGGGCAAAATCATTACAGGAAGGAAAACACAAAACGAAAGGCAAAGGAAGAGCTACAAGCCTCTCTAACACACCGGTCAACGCTTCGTGGTTACGGTAGCGTGGCGTGTTGTACCGGAGTGTACAGAGGTGTAAGGGCGTCGCGCGCGACGACGCCGCGCGCGGCGGCTATCATTGGAGCGCATTTCACGGCTGTGATTACTGCACTTTTATAACCTACATTATTTCATGCGTTTTTTCTGAGGAAAACGGACAACTATGACGAAAGAAGTTAATTTCTCTTACATTAGCGTTATATTCGTGGCTTTCTTGGTTCAGTCAGGATAAAGCAGGACTGTATGCATGTTCCTATTTGTGAAAACTTCCCCGTATCAGTGCCTTCATGCTTTATTCCCAAGTTCATGGCTCTGAATAGGGCTTTTTGCTGGATATAATGTAGCGACGTGATGAATATTATACGGAAAATTTCAAAACAGTCCTAGCTTTCAGGAAATCCGTTATGACATTCAGGGACCGTATGCATAAACGTTACAAATGCGATTAGGATTATATATTACAAATCACATTATTAAATATTATTACAGTGAAGAATTTTGTGCTGACACCGACTGATACGCCACCCTAGCCTTGAATGCTTATGCAGACGGCACCACTCTCAAGAAAGCAGCAAAATAACAGGATTAAAAAGCCTCCAAATGTACATTCTTGGGACCAAATTTCTCGTGACAACCCAAAAACATAATCAGAATCTTCATTTCCACAAATCATTGAGAAATTTCTCTCTAAATCTCCACATATGTTTATAGTGCACTCATTTGGGGAGAACGATGGAACGTCCCCTTTGAATGGAATGTCTCGCTGTTCTTTCTCGACTGACTGATGTCAACTAGATCATGAATATTCTCATCGAAAACTTCCCCACCAATAAGTGAGAGAGTTGAGAGGGGCCAGAACACGATCGAGTCCGCTCGGCCTTCTCTACGACCCGATCGCTCCAAATACTGCCTCTCTCTTCATATACATGGATCTATATAAATATTACTCATTTATCAACAACGTAATGTAACAAACTCATTTATCAACAACGTAACAACTAATAGGAAATAACTTCAACAAACAACTATTCACTAGACTAACAACCCATAGTTTATCACAACGGTATATTTTCACTAAGTCACATCTCATGACGGTCATGATAATCTCCTGTAATTTGAAGCGTTCTAAAGCTCTTTCCAGGCTTCCGCCGATGTGCTGAGTTAATGTGGAAATGGCTAGCTGTCAGTAGAGTTGACATGACCTGAAAAGGTGGTCGAAAATCACACAAAAAATATCTGCGTTATGCACTCAAACGCTAATACAGACCATCCATTCCCATCTCGGCAGAGCACTTTCGTACCACTATCATTGGAACGAAGCGGTTATCCCCGCTTATTTCTTCTTTTCCACAGCTGTATTTTCCACAGATCAGCCGCTTTGTTTATATGATAGTGATCTGAAAGTGCTATGTCTAGAATAACGGGCAGGTACCCACCACTAGAAGTATCGCTCAGTCGAATATTGCCACGATCAAGGAGAGCTCTTGCGCTTTGGGTACTCCTGCTTCTATTCCTTCCTCTGTTCGTAGACCACAAGTTTTTCTGCAAGGAGTTATTTAGAAAATATATCGGTCAAATACTTAGAGGCAATTGGAAATCTTTACCTTTTCCAGTCTTGCTTTGTGCATCTCTGTAGCTCGCCTAGAGCATCTTTGCGGTTTCAGAACGTGCCTTCCAGATGCAGCAACATCGCTCCTATTCACCATGGTCGGAAGAGAAGTTCCATAGTCCTCGGGTTTGATTCGCAACAGCGTTTCCTTTAAATTCCCCATGTGAACAGTCCTTGATTCGGAATCGAGTCGGGTTATATTTGCCACGATACTGCGGATGCGATCAAGCTGCTGAAATGTTCAAATTATCCATAATCAAGAGAACCATTGAATAAAAGTAAACTCCAAATATCGTGCGGTACCGATTGCCACAAGGGCATGAAATGATGATATCAGTTGCTTTGCTATATCAGACCGACAGGCTCAACCTCTCAAATGGAATTTGCACAGTATTTTATGGCTTGGTGGCAATCGGTACCGCGCAGTATTTTTCGTCTAGTTCAAATAAATACCCCAAAGTTTACTTACAATCGTATTCTTCCAATTATCATCATTCGTTGGAGCTGGAGTGACGCTCTCAGTTTCTTCTTCGGAAGGCTCCGCATTTTCTCTTTCACCATTCGTTGAAGCTGACGTGACACGCTCAGCTTCTTCTTCTTCGGACGGCTCCGAATTTTCTTGATCGTTAGCGCTACACGGTGTAGGTTCACTCTGGACATCTTCCGGAAGCGATATACAAGATATCGATTCACATGCGTCATCTTCTGAAATGGCATTTCTATTTACTGCAGGGCGTCCTAACATTTAAAAAGTCTTCAACATACCATCATGGTTCATGAACCAGGCGTGCGCATGCTTGCATGCGACACCTGCCTTCACGCTGTCTGGGCAGCTACACTCCACCGAGTAAGGACAGATACCGCAAAGCATGCAGTGCAAGGTATCCTGAAACTGAGCTGTAATACTACAAATGTAAACTTTTAAAGAATCAAGTACCACTTACACTTTTGCAGGTGCAATCTTTCTTCAATATATCGTAGGTGGTGCATACCAATGTGAATGATGAAATTCTCCAATGATTTTTGGAAATCCTTTTCAGACTAATTCGGGCTTCAACGGCTTTACGGTGATTTCGGAGGTTTTTTTTGCAACGGTACTTTCCGTCCATGAGCAGTCTCTTATCCTGAATAACAATAAGCTAGACTCAAAGATGCAGTATAGCTTACTCTAAAATTCACCTTTATCTCATGGTCCCGAATTAACTCGTTGACAGCATCCATCAAAATTTGTAGAATATAATCCATTCTGTGATTCTTGACTCGATTCAAGTATGTATACTTGAGTAAACGATGCCATCGTTCACAATACATATTTGTGTTCGCAATAGCGTCAGTCCTGTTGTATGGCGCCCACTCAGGTTCGCGTACGATGTAGAGTGCGCGCAATCACTTTAGTCTGAGGAATGGACGGGGCTGCGACGGTAGATCACCCCGCGCGAATCGAAACCCCATTCTCCACTGAGGCCGCCAACCCCACACCGGCAGCCGCCTGGTCCATGAGTCAGACTAGAAAGAAAACGAAAACCATAATTCCTATTCAAATACTCTGCGAAATCTCTGGCGTTCCCCTCTTCGGATTCAGGTGCATTCAGCAGCTCGTTAAAGAGATCAGACTTGAGTTTCGCGAAATGGAAGCGATTGCTCTGGACGAAAAGGGCCTTGAGTAATCTGCGAATTTCGAATTCCTTATCTTTTGATTTCTCCGGAAAACACGACTTCATCTTTTCAAATACTGCCTTTTTTACATGCCATGCACACAGTAATTTCTTCGTCCCATTGTCGACAAAAACGGCGTTGTAGGCGTTCCAGAATGCCGGTGCGTCATCAGATAAAAAGCATTTCGGGTTGAACTCGGGATAGAGTTTTTGAATCTCCTGGAAAAGCTTCACACACTGCTCAGCACGCACAGAGTCCGATAGCATAAAAGCCGCAGGCAATCCTCTTCCAAAAAAATCAGTGACCATCAGAGTGGTTAGTTTAAGATGGTAGCGAGTGACGAAGAACGTATCATCTACTGCGACCCCATCAAAGCTATGCGTTCTCAGTAGCTCCACCTGTTCATCAGTGATTATAACAAGGCAGAATTCCTTGTGTCCATCAGTGTGGGGTATTTCCAAGCATCGTATGCCACAAGCGACACCTTCCTCTTCATATCTCTTCTTCACCGATGTAACGTCATCGTCGTCCAATTTCCCCAGATATAAAGCAAGGTTTTTTTCACGGAACGAATATCCGATGCGGTTGTGTAGTATAGACGATTCCTTTTGGATACATGTTCCATCCTTATGGCACGTAGTATGTATGGAGTTGGGATGTTGAATCTGAGGAATCGTGCTATTTCTTGTTTGTCAGAATCTGACAAAGGTAGTGCTGATGCCTCTACTGAGTGTCCACAGTGTGCAGCACAGAATGAAACTTTCACAGAGCCATCGAATCGAGAGGTCCACGTCTAAACAGCATCCCCCATGAACTTCTAAGAAAATGATAATGTGCCGTTAAAGCACTGGTGGCACTTTTAGGATATCATAGGTAATCATCAGAATCCAACGCACTTTGTTGAAGGAGCAGTGCACCAAAATCTAGAGTGCTGTTGGGTAAGATTGCCGTGAAGCCACGTTTCTGCACCTTGGTGACCAAAACATCCCAAAATTCCACGATCTCCTCCCGAATTATTTTTTCAGGTCGAAGTTCTTACTATGTCCATCCGAAATTTTCATTTTTTTTTCACGACACCCCAACCAACCCCTGCGAAATTAGGTAACCGAGCTTAACGCTCTGTCCACTGGAGATTTCTTTCGGATTTCGTTAGTTCAATAGAGCAGCCCGGGCTTCGCCAACCCCGATCAGAAATGTCCAAGTTTGACTCAGTATTTGAAAGATTACCCCTCTCAACAAATCATTCAAACCGATATTCTTGAGATCTCTCCTAACCACCCGATGTGTCGCGACTCAACCTCGCTCAGCCTTGTGTGAGGGTTCTTCAAGCACAAGAAAATCAACTATTTCGATTGAAATTATGTGTGAACGTACACTGCGCCCTCAATGTATCCTATTAATTTCTCAGTAGGCTGCTTGCGAAGCTACTTGATATCAAGCGATCAAAATACCACTGGGTGCTTTAAATGGAACCACACCTCGCCTTGTTCGTCAAAGCTGGAATGTTCTGAGAATCCATGTTTGAAAGAAATGTAAGAAGCAGCGGCAAAAAAACATCGAGCAATTAATTCCCAGCATGCTGGCAGCACAGCAGCAGGCCGTAGCATCCACTGAGAAATCAATAAGGTTGGATAAGGTACTTCTAACTAGAACGAAATGTCTAGAAAATAAGGGGGCCTGTCATATATACCTTCAAATATGAAGAGCAGAAGCGCGTCGCTATTTTTGACTTGTGCGGTGTGCGTGCGCCAGTTCCACGTGGGCAGTGAACTCCGGACCTGAAATGAACCTTTTACCAAGGTTTTCGACTATGAACAAAATTAGATATTACCTGTTACGAATATAATGTTTTACGATATGCAATCCATCGTGATGGGAAGATTTCATCTTCCAGTAGGTGATGTGCATGCGCTGCATCGCTTCACGCCATATCTGAATAACATATTAGGGAAAGCGTCGTGTAATACACAATGTTCAACTACCCGCCTCAAACTCGTTTTCAGATTGAAACTCCATTGAATCTACTGCAAATGAAGGATCATCGTGAGACGAAACCAGATGTGTATTCAGCTCTTCTTGTCCTTTCATTTTGTCCGAACAGAGGGGACAAGAGAAAGGCATGACAGCCGTTACTTCATCCCTATGCAGCCTTCGCTCATGAGCCTTGATAGCCTCCCAATTTGTAGTTTGAAAATTGCACATCTTGTGAGGACACAGGAATTGCCTGACTTTTGAGGCGGACAGAACTTTGGCCGCTTCTTGTCCTTCACTCCCATGGAAGTCTCGCAAATGACTCAAAAGTTTGTAGTGTGTGTAGGTCTTTCCACAATAAGAACATTCACCAGAAGCAGTATCCATAGTGTTGCGTTGAGAACTCTGAAACATATACATGGGTGTCTACAGAAACTGGCTTGTAAATGAATTGATCGTAGGTACAGTCAACGCGAAATCGTTTGTCTGTATGGCGTATTTTGTCGATGACTTTTCGAAGTACTCGAGCTTCGCTAAATTTTACGTCAAAATGTAGAGGAATTTTCGGGCAGTGACAGCCTTTAAAAGCCCCTCGTTCCTTCTCTTCCATAGAGAGGGCGGCTTCGATTCATTGAACATTTCATCACTGTGAGAGCTAGACTAAAGAACCAAAAAGTGTTCGAGAATAATTTTCATCGATGTGACGAATTTTGCCTTTTTCGGAATTTCGGCCCCGAAAATTCGATTAGGATTCTCTACAAAAAGTCGCATTTCTATCTAATCCTCAATAGGGGGAGTATCCTTTATACTTTCACTGTTGAGCGACCGCCGCCTGCTCATCTTAAGGGTCCTTTATACTCCCGCCGCCGAGCGGCGCGGCACAGTGCATTTCTGTAATATTGTTCATGCGACGCGGCACGATCGATATTGTAGGATTGCATTTCGCCGCGCCGCTCGGCGGCAGAAGTATAAGCGACGCCTTATCCAACGATTTAGACCATCCAACTTCAAGGTGAGCACTATTACAAGTCTTACCACTAATACTTAAACTGCCGAATATCGACGGCCTCGATAATCATGGCCTAGCAATCTCTCAGAATTGAATTACACGACGGCCTAGATGGAAAGGCGTTCTTACAAGAACAAAAAGCCTTACCGCAGCACTTCCGATTGTCACTCCGGCAGTTGCGGCCATTTGTGTCGTTAATCCTGGCTCTTCAGATGGAGCGGCCATAGGTGCTCCCATAGCGTTAGGAGGTGGTGCTGCATGTGCTATAAAACGACAAAATGAACCAAAATGCAGAAACCAATAATAAAGACAATAACGGGACATACTAAGCCTAGCCGGCATCGATGACACTGGTGGGAGAGCTGGAGCGGGTCGCGTTTTCGGAGGTGGTGAGGATCGCACGGGAGCCGAACGTTTCGGTGATGTAGTTCGCGGAAGACCTATTTTCCTGTAACAATACTCAATCTAGATGAAGCTTATCTCACTCAACTGAGTCTAGTAGTGGTATTCTCCGAACTCCCTTAGTCTCCTCTGGAAATGATGAAAATTTGCATTTTTGTGTGATTCACGCCTTGGCTCGGTTGCTCTGAAGAATGATCAGCGAGAATACAGTGTTATAGATAGAAGCAACGACCGAGTCAAGGAATAAATCACAGAAAAAGTAGAGTTCTGATCATTTCCAGGGGAGGCTAGACCAAGCTAGTGGAGGTCAGGGGAGATTGGAGAATACCATCTCGTGCGGAGCAAGAAGCGGAGGGGTTGGAAAATATAACAGCGATAAGAAAATATTGAAATAATATGCCTTACTTCGACTGGTTTGAAATGAGGGAGGAAAGCTATTAATGCGGCTTGGACGAATGAGTTGACTTGTGCGGTGTAGCTGCTCCAAGAAACAATCGCAGAAAAATGTGTTCTCATCACTATTCAAAAAAATCTCCCGCCTTCAGTTGGCATATAGTTTTGAATTTTCGTGATGACACGTGACTAGTGTCCAGCTGGTTTGCGACCGGACGCAACAGGAATTGAAGGGAAACCGGAAAGTATCTGGTTAAGAATGAAAATTTGTGAGAAGAAAAAGGGAATCGTGAAAAAAATGAGAAACAATTTCACGTACGAAAAAGATGTTCAAAAATTCCCGACAATTTTGGTAAAAATTAGAGACTATGAGGAGGGGAAAGCATTTCCGCTAAGGTCGGTCGCAATGTACTGTTGGACCCTGAACGTGACTCTAGGTGGAGAATAAGGTAGGGAGGTTTTAAACTGCGAAATTCTTACTGCAAGAGGGTGGTTTGGTCAGAGTAAAACGCTATACAAACGCCAAGTCCGCGATCTCCTATTTTTGACAGCTTATTTTGGGTATCACAAGTCACCAAGTGGAGAGAAGACGGAACAAAAACAATACTGACTTGGGAAGAAGCAGGGCCTAGACCTTGCAAACAGAGTCGAGCAGTAGTTGACCAACGAGGTAATTGTGGGGATGAAAACACACCAGTGCAAAACTAGCTGCAGGGGGGGGGACACTCAGAATTCCTGGGAGGAATGAATGATACCGCTTTTAGAAAACGGAATAAATCTTTTGTGATCCTAAGAAACAAGAGTGATAACGCTATAATACATCTGAATTTCAAAATTTTGTAGCAAAATGGACTTTTGAATTAGCAAGAATTTCAAATTTTCTGAGATGAATTCCGACCGCCCCCCCCCCCCCTCTTCCGACTAGCTTTGCACCAACCCATGTCAGAAACGTGCCTCTCTAACCAGAAAAACAAGAAAATTCAGCATATGTGGTAGCACATGTGTGTACGTTAAGAAAATATGATGATGAAATGAAAAAGTAAGAAGATAGGAGGAAGAGAAGAGAAAAAATGATCGATAAGGAAAACGTGCTCCAGTGATAGGCTGCACTGCCGCGCGCGACGAGGCGCGACGCCGCGCGCGACGCCCTTACACCTATGTACACTCCGGTACAACACGCCACGCTACCGTAACCACGAAGCGTTGACCGGTGTGTTAGAGAGGCTTGTGGAAGAGCTGGGGCGGATTGGTTGCGCAATCAGCTGTCTGTCTGCAGCAGTGCGTCAAAACTCGACGCCAAACTGCACCAAGACCACCTGAAGAATTTCACCGCGCGCGGCGTTTGGACGAGTTTACACCTCTACCTCACACTCAATGTCCGTAGCAGTGCGTCAAAACGACGTCAAACTGCACCAAACTCATCTGGAAAACAAGAGGCGCTCCGGGGCTCCTCTTGAAATTAAGACGAGCGCCTCCGGAAATGCACGCTCTCTCGCTGCTCTATGACCGCGCAAATAAGGTGATCTGAACAAGATAAGATGATCCTAGCACTGTCAATCATCTGAATGGTGCGTTCTCAGATGAGATTTGCATCCTGCATCATATTATTAAGACGATCTTACAGATCATCTCAACATTTCTTTGGACGGACGTTTTAGGGCACCCTAATTCGATTCAGATGGGGTTTACTACCACCCATAGTGTTGGTAAAATAAATATACATATCCATCCTCTGGTTCCAGGCCTGAATGAGTGCGTGCAATTGCGGACTTGCCCCGTGGGGGCGCGACGCATTGCTTTTGTACGATTAAAGAACTAGGAAAACCCTTGAAAATGTAGAAAAAAACGACCACGATCAGCCGATGAGGGGCGGGCCGGCAGCTCGTAGGAAAGCGATGCGTCGCGGCCCCACGACGCAAGTCCGCAATTGCACACACTAAATCAGTCCCTGAACTAGAGGGTACGTAGCCTATATTCAGGAAATAGAAGCAGCGATCAGCTGGAGAAAGTGCTCCACGTGACTAACAGCTGGAGGATAACCGGCTCTTGGCTGTATAATGACAACCACACTTCAAGAACCATGTGCAGTTATCGACCAATCGGTGTTCGGCTGGTCCCTAATGGCCGGTTGACATTCTGTTGGCGCTGAGCTGCCACTCCGCCAGAAATTCCGGACGTTCCAACGTGCTTATATCGATCACTATTATCATTGATAAGTTCTATAGAAGGCGCTTCGTTCCACTGATTGCTCTTTCGGCACCCGGTTCGGGCCCTTAATGGTGATCTGCAGACATGAGCGTATGGGATTATTAACCATCATCCCATCATCAGTCACGAATAACGACTTACGAATTACGAGGATTTTGAAAAATTATGATTTACGAAATTACAACACTGAATCACGCACAGCTCCGGTTGCCACCCGACCAAACATCACCTTTTTTTGGGTCGAGCTCGCATGTGATATTCATCGTAAACACTGACTTCAAGTTGGCAGCCAGCGCGTGACCCACCGGTCGATCTTACGATTGAAGTGCGGTAAATTGCTGTCTATTGTCATTCGGCCACCGTAATCTGCCACACTTTTCCGAACATCGGGAGGCGGACAATCTATTCGTGGTCACCACCTATGGTGTTCAAAGTTACAAAGTAGTGAACCACAAGACGGGGTATTGTCGCCCATACTTTTCAACATATACACTCACGAAATCGCCAGTCTTGTCACTTCCTGTGGCACTGGTTTCAGTGCATTTGCGGATGATATCAGGATCTATCGGGACGTTTCCCAACCGGAGAACTGTATCCTGCTACAACAGTCTATTGACATTGTTAGAACTTAGTCTCGCGATTGGAATCTCCCGTTGGCAAAAGAAAAAACGAAGGTTCTCCATTTGGGTAATAGCAATGCTAACAGTAAATATACTGTCAGTGGCTGTCAGATCCAAGAAGTTGACCAAATAGCTGATTTAGGGTTCACTATTACTACAAGTCTGAGTTTTGATAAGCACTGTGAATCTATCTCGATTAAAGCAACTTTTGCCATGAATAATATTTTCAGGGGTTTGTCAACTTGCAATCCCTCTGTGCTTATCAGAGCTTACACCACGTATGTAAGGCCTCTACTCGAGTACGGTACCCCGGTATTCAACCCCGCCAAACTCAAGAACATTAATAGATTGGAAATGATACAGAACAATTTTACTAGAAGAGTTCTTATCAGACAGCATGGCTTCATTTATGGGCAATTGCCCTCCGCTGCTGAAAGAAATGCACTCTTTGGCCCTGAGCTTTTGGCTCTCAGAAGGAAGAAGAATGATTTATTTCTGTTCCATCAAATCCTTTTCAATAGCAAGTTTGGTCTTAGGCCTGGGGATTTCGTGAGAACGAGAGATTCGGTAACCCGGGGGGGGTCCGATTAAATTCCACCGTACCGTGTCAAATCTTGAGTGTCGGCGCTGGTTTTTCACTAATAGAATTGTTCCGGTATTCGAAGATCTCAGTAGGAACGATACTATTCCAATAAACTTCGGCGCCTATAAGAACTTAGTGAACATGAAGCTGGCTTCCGGGGACCGGCGGAGTGACCCTCCGTAGTGCTGGGTTGCTCGTTTCCCTGTGCTATTCTTCGGACTGATCCATCGTTGTTCTCGTTTCATTGGTTTACAGTACCTTTGCTTTGAATATTCCGTTTGAGGTTGATTGTTCGTTTTCCTGTTTTCTTTTTTTTTCCACACGAGTGTAAACTTGTGTAAATATATATAAGAAGTGGCCACCCTTGTACGTGCACGACCCCATGTCTGCGGTCTCGACCAAACTCCTCTTCGCAATACGCGCTATTTCTCTTTCCTCCGCGGCGGTGAACGGAGTCACCACCCATTTCTTGCAGTTGTCCGTTCTAAACTCACAAGAAAGGCAAGGCTTCCAACATTCCTGTGCCACATCCGCTGACACAGTATATATTATCTCCTTGAACAAAAAAGGTACTAACGGCTGACGCCATTACCTCAAGCTTTTTGTAGACTAATCAGCTTTCATACCAATGCACGCGAACATGATCAGTTGATAGAATTTCAATGTTTTTTAGGATGGCCACCACGTAGATGCTACATGCAGATCTCGTTTCCTATTTTCGATATCCTGTAAAAAACGTTTGGTTCACCAACTGAAATCCGCAGCTTTCAACTGACCTGGATGTAAGACATCAGTCCCTCGTAAGTGATCTCATGTGAAGTGTTCAAGTACAATTCGGTGGCAGTGATTTGTGCGAGAACACTGTCGGTGATGGGAAGAGTGATGCAGTGCCGTACATTATCACAAAGCCAGTCAGTCACAAGGATTTGCCTTGTGACCAAGAATGAACACAGTTCAGAGCCGAAATGCTCCTCGGAGCAGCCAATAATGTCCGCTAGTTGAACTCCATTCAGGGCGATGGAGCGAACGAATCGGACAAATTATGACGGGCTGCCATGTGTCAGCGATACAACAGCAACCTCCAGCACGTTTACAGATTTGTTGAAAAGGCACTGCGAGATAAAATCCAGCATCGATTCGAACAGCGCGATCTAAATGAACCGCCGGGATCACTTCTGCAAAAATTTCACATAATTGGCTCTCAGGGTACAGCAGGACTAAATAACTTGCCTACGCGATCTTGGAAATTTGCTGGGAAGAGCCAAATTATTCGAGAGGTGGGGGATTTATACGTGATGAAAATTGATATCAGCCGTCAATAAATAGTAAAATGAAAAAAGATAATAAAGATACGAAAAACGCCTTGAATAGGACTATAGGAGTGTCGTCAGTCACCGGATGAGGGATCGCCGCGACGCTGTTTGGTGGGAAAAATTGCGCGCGGGAAAACGAAGGGGGAGTGGCTATTGATCAAACGATTTCGAGCCAAACTGCTGAGCGCGGCCGTTCTCTCACAGATTGAAGGATATCACTGTGACAATTTCAAAAAGCGGGCACTAATCATGAACGCTAAAAAGGAAATGAAAAAAATACCATCTGATACTTAAGCTCCTTTTACACTTGCCCGACCGACGTTGGACGACTCGTTATCGAAACGAGTCGTCCGACGTCTGCCGGCAAACTATGAAAGGGGCTTTACACAGCTTTAGTCAGGGTAGAAAATCCACTGTGACCCAGACCAGGAAGGATTGCTGGCAGAAGTGACAAGTTGGTGGCCTCTGTAATGAAACAAAATTCTATTGAGTTCTATTGTGAAAAAAACCCTCATGGGGACACGAGAAGAACCAATGAAGCTCATAGCCGTGGGAATGAGAGGAATTCGTAGAGCGGCGCTGAGTTGCGAGGTCGCACAGAAAAAGTAAATTACGATTTGGGTGAAGCTATCGTGATGAAAGCACTGAAGTTAACACAAGAAAACAATTGGTTAGTAATTCAGTGATATTTCTTAGTGCAAATTAGTTTAGTTTCAGCTCTAAAAAGAGGTAGGTTTAAAGGTTTTTACATTTAGGATGAGGTCAAGACACTAGGAGAGAAAGGACAGAAGGAACTACAAAAAAAGAGAAGAAAACACAAAGAGATCCAGATCAATGACCCCGTCGCTGTCGCGAGCATCGTTCATAGCGGAGTCCCACAAAGAGGAGTATTTTATCCCATCCTTTTCAACATCTACACGTATAAAATCGCGAATTCGATCAGCCACTTCGGCACTGGGTTCAGTGCTTTTGCTGATGACATCAAGATTTATCGTGAGGTTACCTCTACTGGGAGCTGTGAATCCTTACAACAATCAGTTAATGCTAATAACCTGTGATCTCACGATTGTTATATACCACTGCCTAAGGAAAAAACTAAAATTCTCCACCTCGGTGCGACCAACCATAACTTCAATTACGACACCGAAGGGACTCCCATTGAGGCTACTGATCAGATAACCGATTTTGGTTTCGTCATAATCAAGAGTCTTAGCTTCGACGTGCATTGTGAGGTCATATCGAAGAAAGCTACTGTTGCAGTGAACAAGATATTCAGAGCTTGTTAAAGTCTATACCACTTACGTGAGGCCCATTCTGGAATATGGCACGCCGGTGTTTAATCCCTAAAAAGTAAAGGACATCAACTGTTTGGAGAAAGTCTAAAGCAACTTCACAAGAAAAATTGTTTATTAGGATGCATGGTTTCGTTTATGGCCGCATTCCCGATTCCGTGCAGAGAAATGAGCTATTTCATTTAAAACCGTTGTTTCTCAGAAGAGTAGAGAATGACTTTCTTCTTCAAAAAAAAGGTAAAAGAATTCTGGTAGGTCACGCTTGATTAAGTTGGTCTTGCCTACAACGTTTCACGCTAATCAAGTCTGTCGTCGAGCCCACTGGCTCAAATCTTTCTCCTCCAGGGGGGTCTTTATAAGGCCCTCTCTTTCAAAGGAGGAGAGGGACAGGGTCAGGGCCCAACGGCAGCGTCCCAACTCTAATTCCGGGAATATTGTTGCTCCTGTGAATGTAAATCATGCCAGCACCTCGAGCATTGTAACTGATCCTCCTGCATCTTCCCTGGGTGACCCAGCCCCTACGAGCTCGGGAAACTGCTAAACTCTCCCCGGATAAATTTGTGCCGCCACACATGTATTGCCACTAACATTCGCTCACTAGTAAAGAACGTTGGCGCGGTGAAATTCTTGCTTCGAAAATTCGGCGCGGACATTATCTCTTTAACTGAAACATGGTTGAACGGTGGGGTTGGGTCAGTTTCTCTACTGGGTGACTGGTGCTCGCATTACGAAGTTCTGAGGTCGGACCGTCTTCGCAAAAAGGGTGGAGGAGTTATTTTTCTGGTTAGGAAACTTTTTTTTCCAGTTCTTGTGTTCCAGGATTCTGTCCCTGATGCATATGAAATCCTTTGCACGGATTTGGAAATCGACTTGAAACCCATACGGTTTCTGGTTGTGTACAGGACACCATCTTGTACTTCAAATTTGTCTGAGCAACTGTTCAGTACCATCGGCGACCTTAATTCTTGTAGCTGGCCTTCTATCATCACAGGCGACTTTAACCTCCCGGATATCAGTTGGAATGAACCATCTGCTTTTGCCAATGTGAGTTCCATCTCAAGAAGTCTTTTAACTGTGTGCTCGAGTCATAGCCTTGAGCAATTCGTTAGGGCGTCGACCCGTGGTGGTCATGTTCTTGACCTAGTTCTGTGTAATGATAACTGTATGGTCAATTCAGTAAGCATTTCTCCGCCGTTGGGGTCCAGTGATCACTCTACCGTTCATTTTGCACTTAACCTTCCAAGGTGTAATGCTCCCGTTGTGTATAGAAGGAATTTCAGGAAAGCAAATCTCAATGCTATTCGCAACCATTTACTTCATGTAGACTGGTTCGGTTCCTTGGGCACTGTTGTCAATGTGGACGAGAAGTACGAGCTTTTTCTTTCTATCATCCATCATTGCATTGATACTTTCGTTCCCCTCGAACCGTGTTACCGTAATACACGAAGACTCCCACCGCATTTAACCAACCTTGAGCGGTTGAGATTGGAGGCGTGGCATTTGGCTGAAACTCAGGACTGTGCTGAATTCTGGGAACGGTTCAAAAATGTTAGTGAACGTTTTGCTAATAAATTGAAGAAGAATAATAACCATACTGAGAAAAAAAGCTGTCGAGTCAAGTGATAAACATTCCTTCTTCAGATTTATCAACTCTAAACTCCGGGAAAAACCAGGTGTTGGAGTTCTCAAAAACCCCAACGGGGCATTGGTGAGGAATGCTATTGATAGAGCTGAGTTGTTGGCGGACGTATTTCAAAAGTCGTTTTCTGACGTCTCTTCTATGGACAGTCTGTCTGTCTCCAATTCTTTCGCTGTTATGGCTGATTCATGTTGCTTTTACAAAGATGAAATTATCAAGGAACTTCTTGCCTGGCCTTCCTCCTTCTCTATCACACCCGACGCCATACCACTCAGCTTTGTCAAGCAGATCGCTCTTGATATTGCAGGTCCCCTGGAGTTCATTTTCAATCTGAGCTTCATGTCTGGTGAAGTCCCCATCAAATGGAGGCAATCATTTGTTACCCCCATTCCAAAAAAGCCCCCTTTCACAGACCCTGCTAATTTCAGACCAATCAGTATAACATCTATTTTCTCACGGCTGTTCGAAAAAATTCTGAAGAAGAGAATCGTTTCTCACTTGGAAGCGAATCAGGTTTTCTCTCCCTTCCAACATGGTTTCCAGGGAGGGAAGTCCACTGTGACGGCAACCATAGAAGGACTAAACAAGTGGACGGCTTTCCTAGATGTTGGGAAGAGTGTTGATGTTGCGTATTTTGATTTTGCTAACAAGGGAAGTATAAAAAGCGTAGGTCGGATCTGCCAAAACGACTAGTATGGTTAGTATCTCTTCTGGCTCAATAGTATAAATGCGCAGTATCCCGCCGCGAGCCGCAGGTTCAAAAGAGTTATAAGCATTTTTTAAGCCTGGCGAAAAGGCAAGGGTACCATCAGGCATTTTTTTTTGGAGTTTCAAAAAATTTTCTCGGATTTAGCTCAAAAGTTGTATGTAGGAGTAATCTAGGGTGGTGAACACGAATCTGGAGTCCATTTGTCGAAATTTAGAGGTTTACTGTAGGTTACGGTAGGTAACATGTCATTTAGGGGTCAAAACCCACCTTAGTATTTTGAAAATCGACAAACGGACGTTAAATTCGTATTCTCCACCCCGAATAACCCCCGTATACAAAATTTGAGTAAAATCTGAGATTTTGACCAAACTACCGTATACCCACCGTAATCTACCGTAATCTGCAAAAAATCGATAAACGGACTCCAGATTCGTGTTTAGCACTCCAAATAACCCTCAGCAAATGATTTTGAGACATATCTAACGTAGAAAACCGGAAATCTCGAAAGTGGCGTTTTTCCCTCGAAATTTTCCCCGGTTGGGAAGCTTCAAACGAAATTAGCCGAAAACTTTTGAAAATCGACTAATAAATCACAGAATCGTGATCAGCGCCCCAAAAAACTCCCCTGGGAGAATTTTAAGTCAAATCTGGAACATTTTTCTAAAACGCTTCCAGAGCCCTCAATTAGTAGAAATAAGCGCCCAACCGAAAATCCGTACAAGTCCAAAACGCCGTTAGTCTGGACAAATACGGAAAAAGTGCGTTCAACCAAGATTTGCTCAGGGTGGTAGTTTTGGGTGCTGAACACATTTATGAGCTCCGTTTCCGGATTTTCCGAAGAATAACGCGATTTTTGGAAGGTACAAAAAGCACAAAAAATGAGCTTTTTAAGCTTGTAACTTCTTGGAACCTGCGGCTCGCGACGGGATACTGCGCACTTTTACTATTGAGCCACAAGAGATACTAACGACCTTAGTCGTTTTGGCAGATCAGACCTACGCTTTGTATACTTCCCTCGTAAGGCTTTTGATAAGATTCCTCATGACAAATTATTGCAAAAGCTCTCAATGGTTGGTATCCATCAGCGAATAGTTTCATGGGTACGTTCGTTCCTAACTGACAGGACGTTCTCGGTCTGTGTTGACTCTTCTCACTCAACTCCAAGGCCAGTCCTGAGTAGTGAACCACAAGACGGGGTATTGTCGCCCATACTTTTCAACATATACACTCACGAAATCGCCAGTCTTGTCACTTCCTGTGGCACTGGTTTCAGTGCATTTGCGGATGATATCAGGATCTATCGGGACGTTTCCTAACCGGAGAACTGTATCCTGCTACAGCAGTCTATTGACATTGTTAGTACTTAGTCTCGCGATTGGAATCTCCCGTTGGCAAAAGAAAAAACGAAGGTTCTCCATTTGGGTAGTAGCAATGCTAACAGTAAATATACTGTCAGTGGCTGTCAGATCCAAGAAGTTGACCAAATAGCTGATTTAGGGTCCACTATTACTACAAGTCTGAGTTTTGATAAGCACTGTGAATCTATCTCGATTAAAGCAACTTTTGCCATGAATAATTTTTTCAGGGGTTTGTCAACTTGCAATCCCTCTGTGCTTATCAGAGCTTACACCACGTATGTAAGGCCTCTACTCGAGTACGGTACCCCGGTATTCAACCCCGCCAAACTCAAGAACATTAATAGATTGGAAATGATACAGAACAATTTTACTAGAAGAGTTCTTATCAGACAGCATGGCTTCATTTATGGGCAATTGCCCTCCGCTGCTGAAAGAAATGCACTCTTTGGCCCTGAGCCTTTGGCTCTCAGAAGGAAGAAGAATGATTTATTTCTGTTCCATCAAATCCTTTTCAATGGCAAGTTTGGTCTTAGGCCTGGGGATTTCGTGAGAACGAGAGATTCGGTAACCCGGGGGGGGGTCCGATTTAATTCCACCGTACCGTGTCAAATCTTGAGTGTCGGCGCTGGTTTTTCACTAATAGAATTGTTCCGGTATTCGAAGATCTCAGTAGGAACGATACTATTCCAATAAACTTCGGCGCCTATAAGAACTTAGTGAACATGAAGCTGGCTTCCGGGGACCGGCGGAGTGACCCTCCGTAGTGCTGGGTTGCTCGTTTCCCTGTGCTATTCTTCGGACTGTTCTCGTTCCATCGTTGTTCTCGTTTCATTGGTTTACAGTACCTTTGCTTTGAATATTCCGTTTGAGGTTGATTGTTCGTTTTCCTGCTTTCTTTTTTTTTCCACACGAGTGTAAACTTGTGTAAATATATATAAGAAGTGGCCACCCTTGTACGTGCACGACCCCATGTCTGCGGTCTCGACCAAACTCCTCTTCGCAATACGCGCTATTTCTCTTTCCTCCGCGGCGGTGAACGGAGTCACCACCCATTTCTTGCAGTTGTCCGTTCTAAACTCACAAGAAAGGCAAGGCTTCCAACATTCCTGTGCCACATCCGCTGACACAGTATATATTATCTCCTTGAACAAAAAAGGTACTAACGGCTGACGCCATTACCTCAAGCTTTTTTTAGACTAATCAGCTTTCATACCAATGCACGCGAACATGATCAGTTGATAGAATTTCAATGTTTTTTAGGATGGCCACCACGTAGATGCTACATGCAGATCTCGTTTCCTATTTTCGATATCCTGTAAAAAACGTTTGGTTCACCAACTGAAATCCGCAGCTTTCAACTGACCTGGATGTAAGACATCAGTTCAGAGCCGAAATGCTCCTCGGAGCAGCCAATAATGTCCGCTAGTTGAACTCCATTCAGGGCGATGGAGCGAACGAATCGGACAAATTATGACGGGCTGCCATGTGTCAGCGATACAACAGCAACCTCCAGCACGTTTACAGATTTGTTGAAAAGGCACTGCGAGATAAAATCCAGCATCGATTCGAACAGCGCGATCTAAATGAACCGCCGGGATCACTTCTGCAAAAATTTCACATAATTGGCTCTCAGGGTACAGCAGGACTGAATAACTTGCCTACGCGATCTTGGAAATTTGCTGGGAAGAGCCAAATTATTCGAGAGGTGGGGGATTTATACGTGATGAAAATTGATATCAGCCGTCAATAAATAGTAAAATGAAAAAAAAGATAATAAAGATACGAAAAACGCCTTGAATAGGACTATAGGAGTGTCGTCAGTCACCGGATGAGGGATCGCCGCGACGCTGTTTGGTGGGAAAAATTGCGCGCGGGAAAACGAAGGGGGACTGGCTATTGATCAAACGATTTCGAGCCAAACTGCTGAGCGCGGCCGTTCTCTCACAGATTGAAGGATATCACTGTGACAATTTCAAAAAAGCGGGCACTAATCATGAACGCTAAAAAGGAAATGAAAAAAATACCATCTGATACTTAAGCTCCTTTTACACTTGCCCGACCGACGTCGGACGACTCGTTATCGAAACGAGTCGTCCCACGTCTGCCGGCAAACTATGAAAGGGGCTTTACTCAGCTTTAGTCAGGGTAGAAAATCCACTGTGACCCAGACCAGGAAGGATTGCTGGCAGAAGTGACAAGTTGGTGGCCTCTGTAATGAAACAAAATTCTATTGAGTTCTATTGTGAAAAAAACCCTCATGGGGACACGAGAAGAACCAATGAAGCTCATAGCTGTGGGAATGAGAGGAATTCGTAGAGCGGCGCTGAGTTGCGAGGTCGCACAGAAAAAGTAAATTACGATTTGGGTGAAGCTATCGTGATGAAAGCACTGAAGTTAACACAAGAAAACAATTGGTTAGTAATTCAGTGATATTTCTTAGTGCAAATTAGTTTAGTTTCAGCTCTAAAAAGAGGTAGGTTTAAAGGTTTTTACATTTAGGATGAGGTCAAGACACTAGGAGAGAAAGGACAGAAGGAACTACAAAAAAGAGAAGAAAACACAAAGAGATCCAGATCAATGACCCCGTCGCTGTCGCGAGCATCGTTCATAGCGGAGTCCCACAAAGAGGAGTATTTTATCCCATCCTTTTCAACATCTACACGTATAAAATCGCGAATTTGATCAGCCACTTCGGCACTGGGTTCAGTGCTTTTGCTGATGACATCAAGATTTATCGTGAGGTTACCTCTACTGGGAACTGTGAATCCTTACAACAATCAGTTAATGCTAACAACCTGTGATCTCACGATTGGGATATACCACTGCCTAAGGAAAAAACTAAAATTCTCCACCTCGGTGCGACCAACCATAACTTCAATTACGACACCGAAGGGACTCCCATTGAGGCTACTGATCAGATAACCGATTTTGGTTTCGTCATAATCAAGAGTCTTAGCTTCGACGTGCATTGTGAGGTCATATCGAAGAAAGCTACTGTTGCAGTGAACAAGATATTCAGAGCTTGTTAAAGTCTATACCACTTACGTGAGGCCAATTCTGGAATATGGCACGCCGGTGTTTAATCCCTAAAAAGTAAAGGACATCAACTGTTTGGAGAAAGTCTAAAGCAACTTCACAAGAAAAATTGTTTATTAGGATGCATGGTTTCGTTTATGGCCGCATTCCCGATTCCGTGCAGAGAAATGAGCTATTTCATTTAAAACCGTTGTTTCTCAGAAGAGTAAAGAATGACTTTCTTCTTCTCCACAAGATACTGTTTGGAGTTGATTTTGGTCTTAAACCTGAGGACCTTGTGACAACGAGAGAGTCAGCCACTAGGGGTGGCCCCATCAAGCTCCACCGTCACACATCAAACCTCAACTGCAGGCGTCACTTTTTCATCAACAGAACTATATTCATATTCCCAAACCTTGGTAGAAATCATTCCATTCCTTCCAACTAGTTACACATTATTCAAAAATTTCATTTGAGCAAAAATTGAGTCGGCGGAGTAGCCCTTTCTTACTGGCTGGATACCCTGTAATTCTTTCCGTTAGGCTTATTAGTGCAGCAATGCACATTTTTCTGTTCCTCATGTTGTTTTTTTCTCGTTTCAATGCTTCAACTTCCTATTGTACATTCTTATTTTGCTGTCGTCTTCAACGTTGTGTTTGACTACATAGGCATGCCTATGAGGACACCCCCTGAATTCGTCGGTCTCGCGCTTGTTGAGCAAGATAGATCTTTTTCGTCATACTGTGATCAGAATGTGAAATAACCCCCGTGTACCTCTTTTGGATTAGATTGAATGTTTTTTCACTTCTCTAGAATGAATTTATGTTTTAAATCGCATGTCAAAAAGATAGGGCACCTCTGGGCTAAATCGGATTTCTCGTCCGATAAAATTGTGCGATCCCCAATCTGATGGCCGATGGGCCTTCCTCGCACTTTCACTGCAACAAATACTCGATTTCGTATACTTTCGACCAATCTGTTCTGCCTTCGCAATTCGATCTTCCTCCATATATGTTTCGTCACTCAGTTACCTGAGGGACTCGACATAAACACCCTTTTCCCTCGCTCTATTTTCTCTCCTCTCTGCGATTCTCGTTGGGAAAAGAGCTTTTTTTGAAGTGGGGAAAGGGCTTTATTGTTCGAAAGTAGCAGTATAGCTTCGTATAATAATCACTCTAGGAAGTAGTATGGAATCAGTCATGACGTGTCAATACGATCAGTAATAAAACAAGAAATCTTTTTTCAATTCTTATTTAAAGGCACTGTTCGCGATAGAAATCGCTGTTCTGTTTTTTGCCTGTCTTGAAACCGGTCCCATTCTGATTCCAGTGATGCTTTTGGAATCGTACAAGACCTTCTGGGAATGGAGTTATGCTCCCTCAAAAATTGGCCAAGGGAAAATGGTGAACGAGTTGTCCGAGGCTTGTAACTTCCGTCTTTTGCAGGCAATGTATGCGAGCTGACCTGAGTAAAGGTTCTCCTCTGCTCTCGACCGAGTGATAACGACCAAATCAGGTCTATTGTCCTCAGAAACTTCCCCACGATTTTCTGACATATGATATGTCGACTAATTTTACCCACTTCTCCTGTGATGCTAATATTTGTAGAGTTGAAGTTTCCGATCTCCGTTTTGCCCTGGCCAGCTCATCGAGAATCAGCCATTTTCAAGCCTCATGGGGCTTGCGTCCTAGCCTTTCGTATGCCAGCGCGGAAATGAATGTAGCGAGGGATCCAACTGAACAGGAAAAACTTTTGCGGGCCACGAAGGTATCTGCGCTATCGATTGTGTCCAGTTTACGAGTCTGGGGGCACCGGTTCTGCCAAATTCGAAATTCTGATAATGCGCGCTGGTAAGTTCGAACAGTATTGGGGGCCCTGGATCCCACCAAGAGTCCTTCTAGAGTCTCTGAGACGTCCTCATCCATCTCTTGTGCTTTACATACGTTGTCTCGTAACTTGCTTAAGTGTGAAACTGACTCTGAAAGGAAAACGAAATAGGGAGGCTTTGTATTTCTCTTCCGCAGTTCTCAATTTCAGCCAATTTAAAGTGAGGCTAGACTGAGGACCTATTGCTAAAATCCTATAATCATGAGAAAACGCGGGAGAAGTGGCTCCGCCTATAATCAATCTGTTTGTCGCTCATATCGCTCGTGATAAGAGTACTTTCTCGGTTGTAGCCCTTTGGAGCGCAGAAATCGAGAGAAATCGCTGGCCACTGGCTCAGACCCGACAAACTTGAGTATACCAGAGATTCTCCATTTTATTGAGATCAGGACTGTAGACAATCCACTCTGGACAGGATAGTTATTGCAGAACAAAGAAGCCGACCTCAGACCTGCTCACCTGAACTTTCTGATGGTCCTGCTAGAAATTGCAACTTTGTCGCCCGGAAACATGGGGAAATGGTAGTAGGCGTCACTCTAACGTTCTCTTGTACTCGCTGGAGATCGTCCGACAACTGACGAACGCGGGCTGAAGACTTCCCTCAGGCCCAAATGCTCTGACGGATTATCAGAGATCTACGTTCGCAGTTCTGAAGGCTAAATTAGACAGCACTTGCCCTCGAATTGCTTTAGTAGCACTTCCGACCATCAGACCTATTGAGAAAGGACTCCTTTTCATGAGAAACCATCGCCTATACACAAATAGTTGAAGTAGCTCTCGGAACTGCTGTCACAGATCTCCCATTAATCTGTCAGAGCATTTGCCCGTCAAGGACGTCTGCAGCTTGCGTTCGCCAGCAGTCGGATGATCTCCAATGAGTGCCAGGGGATATGAAAGTAAAACTTACTTTCATTTCCCCATCTTTTCAAGGGACAAAGTTGCATTTTCTAGCCGGACAACCAGAAAGTTCAAGTGAGCAGGTCTGAGGTCGGCTTCGTTGCTCGGCAATAAATATCTTGGCAAGAGTGGATAGTTTACAGTTCTGATCTCAACAAAACGTGGGTTCGCCGGGCCTGAGCCAATGGCCGGCGATTTCTCTCGATTTCTGAGTAGCAACAGGCAATAACCGAGATGTGGAGCAAGATCTACTTGCGAAGGCAGAACAGTTTGGTCGAAAGTATACGAAATCGAGTAGTTGTTGCCGTAAATGTGCGGGGAAGGTCTATCGGTCATTAGATTCGGGATCGCCCAAGTTTATCAGACGAGCAATCCATTTTAACCAAGGGGTGTCCTTTCTTTCTGGTACGCGATTTAAAATATAAATTTATTCTAGAAAAGTGCACAAACATTCAATCTAACCCGAAAGAGGTAAGCGGTGGATATTTTACATTATGATCACAGTAGTATTGACAAAAAAGATCTACCTGTCGCGGTCGCAGAGTGGAGGTATAACAACGCCCTTATGTCACAACTAACTTACTTTTAGCATACAATTTTGTTACTTCTAACTTACATTTAACTTACTTTTAGCATACAAGTAACTCACTTCTAGCATACAATTAACTTATTTTAAGATGCAAAAATGTTACCTCAGGGCAACATTTCACTGACTCCTGATTTACATGTAGCTTGCTTCAGCCTTTTTAGCTACTCTGGCAAACGCTGGTTAGTGGCCCCACGTAAATTCACTTGTCGCCGAGCATCTCCGGGGCGACAAGTCAGAAACAGAGACAAAAGATGATTCTGTCAAGCTAGATGATGAAGTACTCTAGCTATTGTCGCCTAGTGTCATTGAACTGTTGACGCCAACCATGTCAAGCTACTGTCGCCTACCATTGTGTAGCTACTAGCGCCGACATGGTGTGAAGCTACTGTTGCCTAGTTCTGTGAAGCTGTTATCGCCAGCCTTGTAACGCTATTGGCGCCTAGTGTCCATAATAATAAACCGCTAAGAGTTGGCCGGTGACCATTGACCGTTGACAGGAGAATGTATGGGATCCTGTTTGGAGTGCGCCAAACGCCGGGGAGGGTGTGCGGAACCCAACTGGAAGTGCGGTACGCGCCGTATAAAGTGTGCTCGACCCAACAGGAAGTACGCCTTGCGCTGTGGAAAACGTGCGGGACCGGGCTGGAAGTGCGCCACGCGCCGTGGAAACTGTGCGGGACACCACTGTAAGTGCGCCAAGCGCAGGGGAGAGTGTATGGGATCCAGCTGAGGGTGCGGCAGGCGCCGTGAAAGTCTCCCTTAACGTTAAGCTTCCTGGCAAAAGTAATGATTTGGCATAATTATAATTTCAAACAACTAAATATATTTTTATATTCCGTCTAAAAGGGAAAATGCTACGTTCCCAGTAGGATTTTGAAAAAGTAAAAAAAAATGTTTTGAAATATTCCAAGAAATGATTCACCGTCATGGCTCGATGTGAAGAAATATTGGGGAAATGTAGTGAATAGCTGGACATACGATTTGGCGGTCAAGCATAAACCAACTATTTATTATTGTATGGAACAATCGCTGTTCACAAGCGTTTCCGTAGAACTCATCAAAGCAAAATCACACGCGATGTGGAAAGCAGCAAAGGTCTTTTCGGGAGTTGTAGTGCGGTAAAAAGAACATGTCAAGTTAGGTAAACACAACTCTTGAGCTCATATCGCGGATGATTTTGCTTTGATATGTTCTACGGAAACGCTTGTAAACTGCGAACTCTCATTATTCCATACAATAATAAATAGTTGGTCTATGCTTGACCGCCAAATCGTGCATTCAGTTATTTCACTACACTTCCCGAATTTTTCTCTACATCGAGCTATGACGCCAAATCATTTCTTGGAATATTTCGAAATTTTTTTACTTTTTCAAAATCCCACTGGAACTTAGCTTTTTCAGACGGAATATAAAAATATATTTAGTTGTTCGAAAATATAACCATGCCAAATCATTATTTTTGCCAGGAAGCTAAACTTTTAGGGATTTCATTTATTTTTCCTCAAGGTCCCTTTCCAAAATGATTTGTGCCTAGTGTTTTTTCAGAGTCTTCCTTCTAAGAGGCTTTCTTACTAATTGCTGCTCAAGCAACAGGAAGAACTCAGAAAGTTGGAGCTCGCCATCCACTAACCAAAAGTCAGGCGGAGCGCAGCACCTCGCGCGGCCCGCGAGCGGAATTGTAGCGGGTGGCGAGCACTGGCATGCTGGCGCTCACCACCCGCTCACCACATTACGGCGGCGCGCTCGCAACACCACGTCGGCGTGCTCGCCTAGCGCTGGTCGCCGGCGGAAAGCTAGCGGGTGGCGAGCTATTGAATGTGGCTTCCGCTTGAAATTCATGCTATGCTTGAGCTTTCGCTTCGGTTATACGGTGTTTTCGTCTGCAGTTTAGCATTTGGCCACACCCATTTTTCCGTGCCGCCGCGCAATTTAAACACTGACCCAGTATTCGAAATCAGGAGACTCGTTGCGGCATGAAAAAATGGGCGTGGCCAAGTGCGATATCATAGAGCCTCCTCTCTCCTCCTCTGCTGCGATGGCAGCGGTTATTCTTTCGTAGTAACACTACATATTTTTGAAAATCTCAGAGTCCAGGAATGTCAAGAATGATTTATTACAGTCAGTTTCGAATTAATAAAAAAAAGTCTTAGAACTTCAGGTGTTTCTTCTGATTAAGTTATAACAAATAGAGCCATATTTCTGAATAACGAGATCACAATTTTCTGAACATCATTGGAAACCAGGGTGCCCATGTCAATCAAATATTCAAATTATCCAGCCAGTGATGAAACGGATTTTTTTCTGAAAATATCTTTGTGGCGAGCTGCAGAGAAGGAAAACGGAAATATTCACTAATTCCTTATTTCGAATATTCTGATATCAATTATTAAACTGTTCGAAATTTGGAGAGTTTAGTTATTAAGCTGTTTGAATAATCAGTTAGCTTCCTCGTAAACACCTTGCTTTGAACCTTTCGTCACCTTCCTTTTGTCGCAGCGCGGCCTGACCCTGCATCCTCCCTCCTCCATTTCACCATAGCGCAGGCTTCCCCCGCACCCAAGAGCGGTGAAATTTTATCCACAAGCCGCTCTTCTCCGGGGGTCAGTGGCACACTAGGAAGTGAGTACGCAGGTTCACCGGCTATCAATATATACTAGCTGGTAACCTTCTAGGCGGCTGCATAGTGTAACTCGTCCAGTGCGTGGGCTGCTCGTGGGTCTCGGAAAGGGGTTGAAACTTCTGGGACCGCGAAACTTTTATGCGTTTAACGGAGACTACCCTGTCCCAAAAAAAAGCGAATCCCAAATTAGGTTGCCCAGATGGGCTACGAAGTGAGCTCGATGGGCGAGTTGTCCGTCAGAAGACCGACTCGTCTAAATACAACTTAGCTTATGCTTATTTGTGCTTTTATCCTCTGATTCCGAGCCGAATTTACTCTATTCCCTCGCGCGCTTGTGCGAAGCGAGGGTAGAGACAGCGGAAAGTGTGGGAAGAAGGAGACGCAGCGTACACGCAGACGCACGCGATCGGAAATAAATTTCACTCGGAAAACCGAGTGACGAAACTATTAACTACGACCCCCGCGGCCGCTGTTACGCTTCCCATCGAGTTAAAAATGACTATATTAAGTTTGAGCTCAGCAGTATTGCAAAAACAAATTAAACAACAAACAGCAATAGAAGAATAATGAGATTGGTGAGATGTAGGCGAAAATTCGGGAAATGTTGCGAAACACTTTAAAGGACGATAGCAATTCAGCGGGCGATTCGCTAGCAAACAGCTCGCGACCCGCTATACCAGCCCTCCTCGTGCTCGCAACCCGCTATACCCATAGCGGGTGGCAAGCGAGGACGAGGGGATAGCGGGTGGCGAGCTCTACGAAATGAGAGGTGAACGGGTGGCGGGCGAGGCCCGAAATGCGCGCGGGTGGCGAGCTCCAACTTCCTGAGAAAGGATTGCTTTCCTGAGAGCTATGCGCACTCTCTGATGAATCCCGTACTTTTTCCCTGAGCTCTGTGCTCTCCCAGATAGGTCCTAGACACTATCCCCTGAGCTGTTCGCACTCCCAGTTGGATCCCGCACGTCTTTCCCTTCAACCTGCGAACTTCCATTAGGATCCCGTAAACTTTCCCCGGCGTTCTGAGTACTCCCACATGGGTCCCAGACACTTTCCTCTTCGCTCTGTGCTCTCCCAGATGGGTTCCAGACATTTTACTCGGCGCTCTGGGCACTGCCAGATAGGTCCCAGACACTTTTCCCGCTCCGTACGCACTTCCAGACAGCGACTGGGTCATTTATCTATATCTAGTGTGGGCTTTGTTTGTGTTTTTTTCTTTTTTTGTAGTTGCTTCTTTCCTTTCTCTCCTAGTGTCTTGGCCTCATCATAAATTTGAAAACCTTTAGAGACGCAGTCCGAGCTCGTGAGTAAAATTTGATATTATGGTCCGGACGTCCTGTGTAAGAACCGTGCCAAACGCGGAATCTCAACACCCATAAGCTCCGCCCGTTTAAGAGTTTTCGGTTCCATAGGGACGAGAAGCGATGTGGAATCTAATCAAAATCCATGTTCTTCTATTTGCAATCGGCCCATTTTTATAATGTGGTTTGCTCCGGCGCGATAACTACGAACGACGAGGAAAAACAGGCCCGAGACCACTCGTCCACGAGATTCTCATCGTCCGAGTTCATATTCTTTTAAGAGTCATAACTCTGCTTGTAAAAAGTTCTGAGCTATACTGAAGACACCACTGTGATCAGTCCGACATTCTCTCCATTATAAGCTTTCAATCTGGAGAACGATTCTGAGGTTGGACGGTGCCTTTAAGCCTACCTCTTTCTAGAGCTGAAACTAAACTGATTTGCACTAAGATATTACACTGAACTACTAACCAATTGTTTTCGTGTGTTAACTTCACTGCAGTCATCACGATAGTTTCAACCAAATCGTATTTTACTATTTCTGTGCGATTTCGCACCTCAGCGCCGCTCTACGAATCCCTCTCATTCCCGGTACCACCTCACTCATCACGATAGTTTCACCCACATCGTGTTTTACTATTTATGTGCAATTTCTCAACATCGCGCCGCTCTACGAATTTCTCTCATTCCCACGTCTATGTGCTTCATTGATTCTTCTCGTGTCCCCATGAGGGTTTTTTTTTCAAATAGAGCTCAATAGATTTTTGGTTCATCACAGAGGCCACCAATTTGTCACTTCTAGTAGCAATCCTTCCTGGTCTAGTGCACAGTGAATTTCTACCGTCACCAAAGCTGGGTAAGTGTCAGATGGTTTTTTTACATTCTCTTCTTAGCGTCCATGATCAGTGCCCGCTTTTTCGAAATTGTCACAGTGATATCCTTCAATCTGCGAGAGGTACGGGGTAGGTAGGTTACGCGACGGGAGTATTCTCCATGTTTTCCAGTTGGTGACACCCTCCGCCTAACCACGGCGATGCCGATTGGCCGAAAGAGGGAATAACACCGCCTCGTACTCCAACTTTACCATATACCCTGCAAGAAATAAATTCTGCAGGCGAGCCAATGCCGCCTAGTTAATTTCTATAGTTTTTTCAAGCAAAATGGTATTTCAGGCTAGGTTAGCTGGCATGCTTCTCAAGAGAGTCAAACAGGAGCCCCGTGAAGGCTTCACTGACGAGGAGCATATGTTCTCATCGATTTTGCCCAGGATAACCCCATAATATTTGACGGCACTGATCCCAACCCCAAGGTTCCAGTGAAAGTGAATATGGCTTGGACCCAGGTGCGACTTCAAGTGGAGGGTGTACTGAGAAAAACTTGAACTGGTTAGTTTCTATATTGTGCTAACCCGTCTTTTTTGTATTTTCGGTTTTTAGAGATGGATCTAATAGGATCTTCCAAAAATCTGGAAGATTCCTTCAGGAGGAAGCGTGCTGCTCTGAATGTGCAGCTGTCACAGGCGTCCGGTTCAGAGGCTTGTGAAGCTATCGAGAACAAGATGTCAGAGTTACCATTTTAGGAGCAACTAGGTTTTCTATCATCAGTCGTCGACCTAAGGTGAGATGTTTGATTATCGTTTCAAATAACGCCTCTAAGGCCAAGCCCTCAGTTCTCTTTTTTCGTTCCTGAATTTCCATTCTTAGAACGAGGTACTCTTCGGCTGTGGAGAGTGGAGACGCGGAGGTCTGTGCGCCAGTTGATGAAGATCTTATGAATGTGTCTTTCATGAAAAGCTTTGTCTTGGAAAACAGCGCAAGCCAATTAAATGTTGCCCCTCTGGTAAAGTTGTCCGTGAAGCCTGAGCGCATAAAAAAGTCAAAGCAGGTGAGGTTTCCGTTTTCGTTTTAGGCTGAAGCATGGACTAGGCGGCTGGCCGTGCGGGGTTGGCGGCCTCACTGGAGAATGGGGTTTCGATTCGCGCGGGGTGATCTACCGTCGCAGCCCCGTCCATTCATCAGACTAAAGTTATTGCGCGAACTCTATGTGATATTTGAATCTTCCCAATTTTGATTTCAATTTTCGCCTCCACTGACTGTTTAAGTATTTGATGAGCTCACAAATACACTCAAAGGACAGGGTGGACCAGGCGATCGTTTTGAGATTGCTGGTGGGTTCTATTTTTCAATTTTTCTCGAGGGGTATACTAGGCACCCGTAGATCACGGGCGGAATCTACCGCTCGACAACATAGGAACGGAATTTTTCATTTACTTGGAGTTATACGACTCATAATAGGCATGCAGTTGCCGGGAAAGCTCAGGGACTTGGCTTAAAAGAACGGAATCGCGGTCGAGAAGTGGATGGTTAAACTCGACGAAATCACCCTGGAGATATCTAGGGAAATTTTCCGTTCAAGCCGACTTGCTGAACGGGTCAGCGATAGTGCTACGGGATCGATTACTGGTACTGCACCGAATCCCCAATCCTCACTCTATTCGTGAAATAAAGCTTGTTATTGCAATCGTATAAAACGTAGTCTTCATAATCATTGATAGCATCAAAAATCTATTCGATTCCGTCTATTGTCGCGAAAAAGTGTGCTAGTCGCATCCCTTCGATTCTCGCTTCATTCGGGCTTGCTTCCTACTCTCTCTCGTCGAACGTACTGCGGTGGCGCTGCCTGTAATCGGGCCAGCATCTCGTTAATATTTGCATCATCCACGGGCAGGTTGTGAAGTATCTGAATATAACGGCGGAATTGGTATTTTATGTATGGCGTTAAACTTACTCGAACATATTAGGGCAGTAGCTAGAAGAAGCTTGCAATGTTTCTCGTTTTCGTATAGAGGTCTTCGGAAGATTCGAAATCGCGCCGAAATGAGACCGAATATTCTTTCCACTATGCCACGTGCGTTGAAATATTTGAAGTATACTCTTTTGACTTGAATGAGGTTCGGCCTAAAACTTGATTTAGGACTAAAAAACCGTCTAACCTACTAAAGCATTCATTGAAATGTGCCTTGGAGGCGTCTTGTGATGCCTCAGGCCCCCGTCAGACTCGGTCGAAAAACCGACCAAGTCCGACTGAGTCCGGGGCAGAAAAACCGACCTCGGTGCAATGGACCTGCCCAAGTGCGCGCGTTGAACACCCGTATCGACCGTGTGGATTGCGGTTGCAATGAGTCTGTCGCAGTCGGACTCAGTGGGTTGATTTTTCTGCACCCGACTGTCACTATTTTGGTGCGTATCGACCGGGTGGGACTCAGTTCATCGACAACCCATGACGGCGGCCTCATTCAGTAGACAGGGGCGTTGCATTCAAGTTTTTGGCCGAAGCCACCGTCGGCAAGTATGTGAAAGCTAATTTTTTCCATAGCCTGCCCGATCAACCGCAGCAGGAAAAGATTTCAGGGAATTCTCCAGAAACTTCTTGTCGTTGATTTGCAAAAAAGTCCTGAACATTTTAATAGGCGGGCCTGTTAATAAAAACCATTGCAGAAATTCCGTGTTACCTGCGTCGCTATTTTTCCCTTTTCCACCCAATTCCATCAGCAAAATTTTGTAAGACCCGTTCACGACCACTAGCAGAACCAATGAAAGGAACGACTTGAAATAAGAGAAATTCCGATCCTGAGCTATGAGTGGCCTGAAAAGACTTTAGAAGAGAACTAACAGAAGATTGTTTGACAGCTCTCGTGTGTACACGTGGAACTGAGAGTTATCTATGCTGAATAAGTATGCGTCAAACGCGATGAACCTTCGATCGAAATTTTCCAAATGAGACTGGCGGACGTAGCAAGTTCGATATCGTGGTGGATGTAGTGCTAGAGCCAAACATATCCTGACTGATCTTTCACAAAATCTTTTTCTGAGAATATGGGAACAATTTAATTTATTGGGACAGTGCGCTAGAATAACGAACCTTTTTGCTCGTCACGACAAACACTTTTTGCGCAACAATATGTTGAAAATTTTCCGATATGAGCGTATATCCATTCTGGAAAAAATATAGGGCTGTAGTAAACCACCCCTATCAGATGATCTAATATTATTTTGATAAGATGATCTGATATTCTTCCTGACAAGTTTCAGATGATCTGAATTCCGTATTGATTCATTATTATCGCTATCAGTCACAACTGGTCGCTGGAAATTAGACCCGTATTTATTCCATTAGCCGAAATTTGCCCTCAAGCGGAAGTTCTCGCATATTCATACTCACTCACTCCCTCACTCATCCCGTTAGCTGGCGGCTGGCGGAGCAGGATGACCTCTCAACCAGTACACTGCTGTAGGTGCCATAGGAGCTCTTGTGGCCTGAACGATACGCTTCCATTCAGTACGGTTCGCAGCAATTAATCTAGCATTAAGGACACTGCACCGTTGGGACTTCAGATCCGCCTCGACTTGCTTCAACCACGTCTTTTTCGGGGCTGCTCTTTCAACCTTCCACAGTGCAGGGCGCTCTCTCCATAACAATCTGCGCGGAAGTCGGTTTCTTTCCATTCTGCATACGTGTCCGAACCAACGCAGCCTTCTCGTTCGAATTTGTTCTTCGATCGTGGGCTGATGGTCGCAAGTATCTCGGATAACGTCGTTCCGTATTCGATCTCTTAAAGTTATCCCGAGGATTTGCCGCGAACACCGCGTTTGGAAGACCTCCAGCCTGCTGTGATCCGACTTCAGCAACGTCCACGACTCTGACCCGTACAGTAGGATTGGCGCTATGAGCGCGCGAAACATCCAGATCTTTGTCTTGATTGACACATTACCCTTCTTCCATAAACACCAGCCCAGCGAAGCGAAAGCAGCCGACGCCTGCCCGATCCTGCACAGTATCTCCGAAGTAGCCACTACCTTTCGCTCTTGCACCACCGATCCGAGGTACTTGAACTCCTTGACTTGCTGAAGCTCAGCTCCCTCGAAGAACACAGAAGCACGTGAACCGTCCGACGTCATGACTTTAGTCTTCTCCTTATTAATCCGAAGCCCATACGATTCCGCGATTTGTGCCATATCAATCAACAAAAGCGTGGCTTCCATGTCAGTATCGGTGAACACTGCGCTGTCGTCCGCAAACATCAAATCCGTGACAAAATCGTTATCGCCAAATTGGACCCCTCTTCTATTTTCGAAGATCTTTCTCATAATAGCATCGACCACGGTATTAAAGAGGAGCGGCGAAATCACATCTCCCTCCCGGACGCCTGCATCAACTCTGAATTCTTCGGATAGCTTGCTTCCGACGCGGACACGGCTAGTCGAGGCTCTATAAATTTCCTGCAGAAGCTTCACCATTTTCGCTGGCATGTGTTCGCATTCCATCGATCTCCATAAGGCGGGCCAGTGCACGCAATCGAATGCCGACTTGAAGTCTATGAAGGTGATAACGACGCGCTTTCCACAGCGGATCCTTTCCTCCATAACTTGACGAAGTGCGAAAATTTGATCGCTGCATCCTCGACCCGGACGAAAACCTGCTTGTTCTTCGCGACAGGTACTCTCCCGATGGCGTTGAAGTCTGGACTGGATAGTTCTCGTGAAGACTTTACCAACAATCGACAACAGGCTGATCCCGCGATAGTTTTTGCAGTCTCTGGCATCGCCCTTCTTATGGATAGGCACGACAATAGCCTTTTTCCAGGTAGATGGCACGCTCTCTGTCCGCCATATGCGCGTGATCAACTGATGCAACTGACGCAATAGAACATCTCCTCCTGCCTTGATGACCTCAGCAGTGACATTGTCAACACCGGACGCCTTTCCATTCTTTAGCGACTTGATTGCCGCTTTCACTTCTTCCGCAGTGGGTTCCGAGTCAAGCGCTGTCTCCTCTGGTACCTCAACTAGTATCGGTTGGGCCAGTGGACCCTGTGACGCATCGTGAGTATAGAGTTCACTGAAGAACTGCCTCCATCGCAACAGACGCTCATCTGCTGATCGCACAAAAGATCCATCCGTATTCCTGATGGAATCGCTCATGGGTTTGGTCTTCTTTCTGAGACGGTTGAGTGTACTGTATAATGTGCGATAGTCGTTCCTTCCAACTGCCTCCTCCACTTCGTCTGCTACCTTATTCCAGTACGACTCCCGCTCTTCCTTCAACTTTCGACGAAGCTCCTGACACAATTGCCGATACCGTCCAAAGTCCGTTAGTTTCACTGGCTTCCGTTCGTCCACAAGACGGAGAGAATCGTCCGATATCCAAGGCTGCGTTCGCCGGCGAATAAAAGGGCAGAGAGGCTCTGCGCATTCAAGAGCGACTTCAACTGTCTGCTTCTCGTGCTCGTCCACAGACAAGTCATCTTCCAGAACCGCGAACCGATTCGACAGCTCGAGTTGGAATGTTTCTTTTGTTCCTGGCGCCAGCAAGTGTGACCAGTCTAGTTTCTCTCTAGGGGGCTCCTCACGCCTAGGTCGTCGTAAGCGAAGCTGCATTACTGCACGCAAGAGATAATGGTCGGATCCACAATCAGGCCCTCTCATGGCTCGAACATCTTTCAGTGATGATCTAAAACGTGAGTTTATCAGCACGTAGTCCAAGGTGGCCACATCTCGTCCAGTTGGATTCCTCCATGTTAACTGATGCTTCCTGGGGTGCCGGAATTGACTGTTACCGATGGCAAGCTCGTTGAACGCAGCGAACGAAAGTAGGCGTAGTCCATTATCGTTTATTTCGCCCACGCTGAACCTGCCCAACACTCCTTCCCAGCCTGTTCTGTCACTACCGACTCTTGCGTTGAAATCACCCGCTACAATGGTGACTTCGGTTTTCGGGATAGTATTCAGCACGTCCTGGAGTTGGGTGTAGAACTCGTCCTTGTCAACGTCAGAACTTGGCTCCGTTGGTGCATAGATGGACACGACATGGGTCTTGATTGTTCCGCTCAAAACAAGAACAGCGATCCTGCCAGAAATCGGCTCGAATGAAACAACGCTTCCAGCTGCACGACTGCCTAGCATAAATCCAACACCATTGCGATGTCCGTCCTCACCGGAATAGTACAGCACCATCTTTTCGCTACTCTCCGGCACCTGAATGGTCACCGTTCCACATCCGCTCATCCTCAGCTCGGAAAGTGCAGCAATCGATATGTTGGACCTTGACAACTCTCTTGCTATTATCTCTTTCTGACCGACGCAGTGTCCCGTTCGCACATTCCATGCTCCAATCCTCAGCTCCTTCTTAGGTGTCACCAGTCGTCCTCCATTTTGGCCAGTAGTATTCTTCTCACCAACACCCTGGATCCCTAGTGTTGGCGCATCGGCTGCCCCGGATGCGGTAGCTTCTTCGTTGTTTCCTAAGAGACTTTCCATGGTTACCACCTAAGTTTTCCAGCCCGTCGGTAGTACGGGGGGCCAACCCTTCTCCTTTCTCATCCGGGCTTGGGACCGGCAATGGCGGAGTTATTCATAATATGATAGCACGCGATGATACTTGTAATGATAAGAACAAGAAACCTTAATCTGTGTGTGGTCCTTCACTGATCGACAAACTCCATGCTCTCTTTCTGAATGAATGGAATGAGATCTTTGTTGCTTTATGAAAGCTAATAATGATAGCTTATATTTCATCTGAAAATTCAAAGTTGCTCCGAGGGTACTCTTAAATATCAGACGAGCTTCTTCGGAAATGCACGCTCTTTTGCTGAGCTGTGTTCAGATTATCTGAAGATGTTCAGATGATCTGAAGAAGTTAGAATCATCTTAAAAGTGTTAGTCATCTTAATGGTGCGTTATCAGATGAGACTCATATCCTTCACCATATCATCAAGATAATCTTACAGGTCATCTCAACATTTCTTCGCACGATCGTTTAGGATCTTTTTTACTTCATTCTGAGGGGGTTTACTACTGCCCATACTCATTCCAGATTGAGTTGCGAGATTTCCAGTTTGTGAGATTGTCGAGAATTAAGAAAGTATGTACCCTCGATGCCCGGGCAGCTCGCAGGGAGGAGCCTGGCCTGCGTTGTGACTCGTTTTGATAAGAGGTGAACGAGCGGTCATGTGGTGTTCCGGCCCAGCCCGGGCACCTGGTAATGGATACTGATGGCCATCACCGCATCGATTATCAGGTGCCCAGGCTGGATCCGGAACACCACATGGCCACTCGTTCACCTCTTAGGCCGGGATCATACTTCTCGCGACTAGGGACGGCGACAGTGCATTTCACGCACATCGATTTCTGGTCGATAACGATGGAAAACACTGCGTCGCGTCGCTCGTCGCTGGATGTATGATTCCGGCCTTATCAAAATGAGCCGCAACGCAGGCCAAG
>JAPDOI010001666.1:127500-155200 GCA_029168955.1 Aplectana chamaeleonis
TGCATTTCTCGATGTATTTCTTAAGTTCAACATATTATTTTCCAACACTATCGTATAGAGCTCAATGAAAGTGATTCAGAATTTACTTCAAGATTGAAATCGGACCACTCTGGAGCAAGTTATGGCGATGAAAGGCAAAAGAAGTTTTCTCACCTAGGAAGTTTAAAGGCACAGTCCAACCTCAGAGGTGATTTTTGATATTTTGGTCCGGTCGCCGTCAACAGCAGCCCTGCCAAGCGCGAAATCTCAATTCGCTCAAGTAAGCGAGAAAAAGTCAGGAAAAAGTCGGCCACGCCCCCTTCAAAGAAAAAATGGGTTACGCCCACTGGCAGGTTTCCGACCTCAATAAGGAAGAGACGCGCGAATGATTTTATTCAAAATCTATGTTCTTCCTTTTGTTTTCGGTCTGGCTTGATATTGTAACCTGCTTCAGAATGATGGCTGCTTTTGAGGCGAAAATACAGACTCGAGACAGCTCGTCCGCGATCTTCTACCAGTTCAAATTTAAAATCTTTCAGGAGCCGTAACTCAGTTCTCAGTAAGTTCTGAGCGATTCTGGAGACACCGTTGTGATCAGCGTGAAATTTTCTCCCAGATAGGGAGAAAAACGGAAAATCGATTCTGAGCTTGGACTGTGGCTTTAAAGCGTGAAACCACTTCAGACGTTCAGGAAAACTTATTGCAGTGGACACACCGAATTCGACAGAGGGGGTGGAAAGTCAACTTTTCAAAAAGTTTTTGAACGCGTTTATTCAAATCAGGAGTTTTTTGGGGTTTCTTCGCTATTATGGCTTACCTCAAGGGTTTGCCTACTCGAAAACATAGAAAAATAAGACACCGTTTTTTGCGCGTACGATGCCTTCAAGGCTGTTGAGCACAGCGAGGCACCGCCCTCCACTTTAAATAATCCATAGATCCTAAAGCACGACCACAAGTACGCCGCGAAGCGGCGTGGTTGTGCACCTTGTAGGTTAATACGTTGAACATGAGAGAGTTTGAAAACTCGTCCTTGTGGCTGAGAAATTGATTTTTGAAAAGCGTGTACCACCGATGGGGCACGTGGTCGTGAATGGATTAACAATACTTAGCTTATTGTAAGGCTCGGACTATTCCATTCTACACACATTGCATAGCTTCATGCATATATCGTTGCAGTCCTGAGCATCGTTATAATCGGTCTATTGGGGTGAAGTCGTGACATATTTCGACCATACCATCCACGACCACTTCTAAGCTTATTGTTGAACTGCCGTTCAAGGAAAAAAATCGGAATTCAAAAGAAAAAACCAAAACCCAAAGTATGACGAAGTCTAGAGAACAACGCATCCGATTAAAGCACACTGACAAAAAATGTCATTCTCGTTGACTGTTCCCTCACGTTTTCTACGAAGAACACAATCACGACCTCACGTCTCAGCTGTCTCATTCGCCATAAGGGGAAATAAAAAAAATATGAAACGCTCTTGCTCACCTAAATTTCAACCCCTAGTAAAGCCTAGGTCTTTTTTGATTAGTTCAAGTTTCGTCCTTAAGATTTTTCTCTAAGTTAGTGATCGGATCATGTCTAGTTTTGAAGTGTTGCCCTTCAGCAAAACCAAGTCTAGATTTCATAATCAAAGTTTAGTCGAAGTGATAAGGAAAAAGCCGACATATGATTGCAAAAATGTTTGGCAAAAAGAAACAATTGAAAAACGTAGTAACTCGTTTCACATCGTTCCGGTCAAATTTGAGTGGTTCTAACTGCAATCAGGTTCTTTCTCTTCGAAGATTGCGGGAGAAAAAGGTGTGACCGGGCTAATAGGCATATTTGCGCACTGCGGCAGCATTCTTTGAAGTCCATAATCCTTAATAACCTAGTCAAACAAGCTCTTACAAGGTGTGAAAAGACCGTGGACAAATACAATGAAAACACATTCTTTAACATCAGATACTGCTGAATTACCTTTCTACAAATTGTATACAGAACTGCTCCAGTGAGAATCACCAGGCACAGTAAGAAAATGACGGTCGTGGCCACTATACAGAGACGTAGCGTGATAAGCATATCACCGGCTGACTGAACGAAAAAAATTGTATTCTGCTTAAAACGGTAGCAGCAGTACCGTACCCGTGCAGCATACTGTATATCCTCCATACCGCATGCCTTAAAACAGGTATTCCCGAATAGACTTCCGACCATATTTGAGGCGCCGCCACTGTGTGACGTGTCAGGAGAATCTGGAAGATAGGAGGATTATGATACAGGTTTTATGATTAGAAATAAATAAGCTTGTATTGTCTGGGGTGAAAAAAAGGAGAAGTGAGGTGTGTGAGTGTGTGATGACCGCTACTGAGAAGCGGGCGAGCGGCTCGCAATAAATATTTGCAAACCCGTGGAGTGGAGGTGGGGGAGGAAAAAGAGTGATCGGGCGAAATTCGGACATAATTGCCCTCCCCCAATTCTCACCCACACTTCGTCACACAAGATCCGATTCATAAATGAACATATTTGTCGGAACGAAATTGGTCTCTATGTGGTAGAAGCGAGCCACACTAGACTGACTACGGAACCTCGCATGGTGTCCCCCGGATCAGAAAGCACATGAATGTTTTCTAGTCAACTCTTGCACGCTTTCTTCGAATCTGAACTCGGATTTTGCTACGGACATCTGCGAAAAAAAGGTATAGCCTGTCAAAGTTCAGGTTTTCGATAGCTGAGATGAACGTGACGTTTGTAGTGCTTGGCTGAATCTGACTAAAAAGTTCAATAAAGGAATATTTGGCGTATTGAGCTTGAATTCCAAGTCGGTTTCTTAATTTTCTAACGAATGAGCTGGAGATCCATGAGTTACAGATTTCCTAGAAGGCCAGAAGCCCCTAATTGTTTGTTAAAGGCAGTGTTCACGAAGAAAGAATTGCACGTTTTTTTGGCTAAAACGTAAGCTTTGGGTCCCTCTAAGAAGGTTAAGAATGGAAGCGCGACGAAAAACGGCCGGTAAGTGGGTGAAAATCTCGAAGGCCAGTCAACCCATTGGGCCACTCCGCCCACGTCCTACAACAGTTTCCCTGAATTCGTGGTTAGATGAGCGATGGTTTCCGATCAAAAGCCCCGTTCTTCCCTTCATTCTCAACGTCTCTCTTTACTCAGGTCGGCTCGCACACATCGGCTGCAAAAAACGGGAGTTACAAGCCTCGGACAACTCGTCCACAATGCTTCCCTAGCTGAATTTTGAGGAGCCATAACTCCTTTTCTAGAGAGTCTTGTACGATTCCAGGGACATCATTGAAATCAGCACGGGACCGTTTTCAAGATGGGCGAAAAAACAGAAGATCGACTTTTATCGTGAACACTGCCTTTAAGCGCCATCTTTTTCATCAAAAACGCGCATGAGTCTCCGGTAAAATCCGGAAACGAATTCCATTATTGTGTTCTGCACCCAAAACTACCTCCCTGGGCAAGTTTGGGTGAAGGCACATTTTCCGAACATTGCGCAGACTGAGAGCGTTTTGGACGAATTTTTGGATGGGCGTTCAGAGGGCTCCAAAAGCGTTTCGAAATGTACCAGATTTTACTAAAAATCCTTTCCACTGGATTATTTGGAGTGCTAATCAAGAATCTGGGGTCTATTCGTCGATTTTTCGAAGTTTTCGATTTGATTCGTTCAAAGCCACTCATCGGGGGGGGGGGGGGGATTCGATGGCAACTCGCGAGTTTTGACGATTTCCGGAACGGGTCGATTGGGAAGGCCCAAAATCTTTCTGGAAGGGTTTTCTGGAGTGCTATGCACGAATCTGCAGCCCGTTTATCGATTTCTGATAGATTACGGTAGGTTGCGGTGGGTGTGCGAAAGCTTGGTCAAAGTCTCAGATTTGGCTCAACATTTGTCTGTGGGTGTTATTTGGGACGCCAAACACGAATTTGAGGTCCATTTTTCGATTTCCGAAATATCAATGTAGGTTGTGCCAGTTAAAAGGCATTATGCTCACCGTAACCCACAGCAACCCTAAGTCTAGTGACAAACACATCCCAGATTTGCGTTCACCGCCCTGAATAACCCCCAGTTGGAAGTTTTGGGTTAAATCCGAAAACTTTTTTTAACACCCTAAAAATTGGCTGATGGGCACCTTCTCGCAAAGTTTGAAAAGGTTTATATTTTCGTTCAGCGGTGTCCGTAGCAAAATCCGAAATCAGATTCGGAGACAGCGAGCCAGAATTGACCAGAAAGCACTCATCACCTTTGAAATGGTGGAGATGGCCTTGCGAGGTTCCCTAGTGAGTTATTTCCGGGAGGGCCTCTCAGGTACTGGTGTAAATAGGAATTTCTGGACAATGAGTAACCTAAATTTGTAAATAGCGAAATTGCTGATGGACTCATATATGAAAAAAATTGAGCGAATCGGATTATTTTTCGAAATTTATTAGTGAAGAGGTTAGGTATTTCAAAACTCCGTGTGTGTGCACCTGTGTGCGTGTGAGAAGTGTTCCTAGATTTTACAGAAGTGGCTAAAGGTGCACATAGTCGACCAAAACAGCTACAAGGCTTCTACAAATCAACATTAAGGCGTTCCGCAAGGCTCCAAAGACAACCCAAGACTTTCTGCTTGGAACTTTCTTCAGAAAAAAAGATGTTTGAAGGCAGTGTTCACGATAATGCTCACTTTCAATATCTCCACGGTTCACAGAAGTTCTGGTGCCTTATATAGCGAAGCACGCTTGAAAAGGACGCGAAAGTCGCGTTTTTGAGCCAAGATAAGTCCTCCCTTGATTACGTTGGTTTTTGAGCGTCGAGGAATTGACCGCTATGAATGATGATATATCAATGCAATCAGGCGATCAGCTCACTTATCAGCCCTTCCATGACTCGATAATTTCTGCAATCTGAGTCTTCACTTGCTCATCTCAAGGGAGCGGATCTGGAGCACGGGGCGGTTCTGGTACACCAAAACGCTTTTTCGCAGCCGTTATTTTGTCACTCCTGGCTCTTTTTTTCCCGTTCTTTCGACAGTGGGAGCCTAGGGTCCTTGTCGCCTATCATTTCACTGCGGAAAGTCACCGATGATCATCGTGAACGCTGCCTTGATGATTTCGAGTCGTTACAGGGTATCCTTTAACTTCATGTTCCAAAAGCATCTAAAGGCAGTATTAACGATAAGAAATCGTTTTATAGTTTTCGGTGTTTTTGTGTACGCAAGTCCTCGAAGTAGAGCTTTATAGGGAAAACTCCTTGCAAAACTCTCGAATGCGGAAGAAAAAATGTTCGAAAAATCCTCTGAAATATATTATTACGCCTGTTTGGTGTGTTTTGGGGGACTGCGGACACAGCATCAATCCTAATGTCGAAAACGGTTTTACGCCTCAGAAGTCTTAGGTAGTCTTACGACTAGTCTTACGACTTTGTTTTCTGTTTCTTGTATCGAAAACTTTTCAGAAACAAAATGGACATGCTTGGATGTTAAAATCGTTCGCGATAAAGAGTATTCAAAAAATCGGCAACTGTTCCTCTGGTGAAACGAACGCAGGACAACTGTTCTATGGCGGGGACGGGGTGATCCAATGGGTCGGATGGTCTACGAGATTTTCACCCACTTCCTGGCCGTTTTTAGTCGTGAACACTGCCTTCAAGAGTTTTCGAGGACGGTATAGAAAACAAATTACAAGACCTGAAAAAAGTTTTTCCTGCATTTTGAGTGGAAAAAAATCAAAGGAAATCTAACGAGTGAGGGTGAAGATAGAGGAGTGACATGAGTCATTCGAGGTCGAACTCAGGGGTCGATCAGTGTTTGTCGAAGAATCTCAGCGATTCTCATCAAACACATGGCGAAATGGTCGATATCAAGTTTTTTATTCGGTTTGGAAGATCCGACGAGTGAGGGTGAAAAAGTGAGGGATGAAATGAGTCATTCGAGGTCGAACTCATTAGTCGATCAGTGTTTGGTCAAACACAAGGCAAAATGGTCGATATCAAGCGTTTCTTTTTGATTTGGAAGACCGTAGGGAAGGCGAGGTGCTTTGACATTTTCTAAGAAACAAAAAAAAACAGATAAGACGATTTTGAAGCAAGCACCTTATGGCTTTCCAATCGGCACAACTAATATGTAACGTCTGCCCGAATGAGACTGTCCGCCCACGCGGTCTGCGTGCGTGCCGAGTGACCGTTGCGATACCCTGTCTGAGGCAGTGAATCGATCAAAAGGAATATTGGGCAAATAGTGACTTTTTATCCCAGTCAGCAACTTGCAGCCGGTGTAAATCCACGAAGTGCCTCAGCGACGGCCGCTCAGTATGCACGTCGATCACGTGGGCGGACAACCTAATTCAGACGGACTTCACGTACATGGGTGAAAGCACAATTAGCGAGTAGGAGATTAAGGAGGAAAATTAAATATAGGGAAAAGAACAAATATCTTAGTCAGAAGAGATCATGTGTGACCTTCCATTGTCAGAAAAGGCACTATTGTCTGGTTAAGCCTACTTACTTCTATTATGGCCTAGTGGCGGTAGAGCCAACCGTTTGAAAGATTTGGGTTAAAATAATTTATTTTTACATTTCGAGCAGAAAAAAGGGGATCTAGGAAGCGAAGGTGAAAAAGTGAGGGGTGAAATGAGTCATTTGAGGTCGGACTCATTGGTCGATTAGTGTTTGTCAAAGAATTTCAGCAATTCTAATCAAACACATGGAGTAATGGTCCATATCGAGCGTTTTTTTTTGTTCGAAAGACCGCAGGGAAGCAAAGAGCTCCGAAGATTTCCGCTAGAAAAAAAACGGGCAAGATGGATTCTCAATCGTCCCAACTAACCGGTTGAAGCTGTCCACCCACGCGGTAGGCGTGCGTGCCGAGATTTCATCGCGATACCTTTTTCTCGGGCCTGCAACTCGATCGGCAGCAATATTGGGCAAGTAGCGAATAGTCTCCCAGTCGGCCGCTTGCAGCCGTCACGACGGCCGCTCGGCACGCACGCCGACCGAGTGGGCGAACAGTTTAATTCGGATAGACTTTTCTGGTTTACACTTAAGATTACAAAAACTTAAAGGCAGTGTTTGCGATAAGAACGATTCTTGAGCTCTCTTCATGAGAGTGTAGATTTGGTCATCACAAAAGTAAAAATACGTGAAAAAAACAGGAAATTTGAGGGGAAAATGCTCAAAAACAAGGTATAATGGCTAATTACCGGTGTCGGCCGCCCCCCTAATTAACGAGATTTGCATCGGAGCTTATTTACCCGCATTGCTTTCATTTTGCTGTCAAAGTAGTCAGTAGTCTCCAGAAAGGCTCAGAAATAACTTTAGAAGCAAAATGAAAGTTGACAAAACAGGCATTTTTGGTAATCTCGATAATTGGGGGCTGGCGGACACCAAGCAATGACTTGTTCCTGAGCGCTTTTTTCCACAACTTTTCACTTATTTTCACATTTGTGATGGCCAGATCTGTCTTCTCACGAGGACAGCAAAATAACCGTTTTAATCGCAATCCCTGCCTTTAAAGGCAGCATACACGCTCGCAAAAGTTGTTGAGATAACTACATTAGAGGGGTTGTACGGGCCCTAGAAAAGCCCTCACGAAGTTGGGAGAGTTGAAAACGAGTTAAAATGACCGTATTTGAGCCGTATTGAGTCAGAAAATCATCCTTTCTCCGCCCACCGATACGGACTCCGCCCCTCAATACCAATGTTCAGTGCTCGATTACGGTAATTTTGGCTCATTTTTTACGCTTCTAACGTCGTTAGCGTTCCAGAAAGGGTCGTACGAATACATTAGCGTCGTTAACCCAACACATTTACCGCTAGCTCCGCTATTTCAGCCAATGCAGTAAAACTCGTCCACTTCTAGGCCAATGTAGAACGAACCGTTATATCTTCATTTCAGTTGATTTTTTTCGCTTTTTTCGTTATCTCTGAATATTAACAGCTTCAGGCCTTCGATTCATTCAATAAAATTGATATCATTTTTGAGCGTGTATGCTGCCTTTAAGGTCGTAAAACTCAATTTATTTGTTCCAATAATTAGTTCAGAAAGTAACCCCTACCTGTACTTCATAACAAGATGTGTACTGAACAATCCATTCAGAATATTTCCGGCGAAACCTCAGACCAGAAAAATGGTAGGAAATGCGGAGAGCCTCAGGGACCTTTTTCTTGAATCATACCTCAGAACTTTAGTATTGAGGAAGATTAGTCGAACTAACTAGGGAACCTCACCACCCATGTATGGGCTTTTCGAGATCTGTTAAGGCTTAGTGGTCAATTGAGGCACGATCTTTCCGATTCTGTCATTGGATTTTGCTACGGATCTCAAGTTAACAAGTTACTAATCGTTAAAATTACTGCCTTGTAATGTGTTGTTTCGCTATGAATTTAAAGGCAGTGTACACGATAATCTTCGATTTTGAGAGCTAAATCGATTGCTTGGCCTCCGAGTATAACATAAATGACAAAGGAATTGAGAAAAACGCCCCTGAGGAGCCCCAAATCCTTTACTGTCACCCCACCTCTTTACTCTCACAGGAACTGTCCGTTGTGACAATGAAATCATTTGTGGGCCCGTCCTTTACAATTATTTGCTTTCTGTTGCTCCGTTGTCTTCTTCGGACCCTACCTAGTACTATTTTGCCTCGAATATTCTTCCATTTTTGACTGATCCCATTTTTCACCGGTGACATCCACCGTGAACATGTTCATACAACTGGACAACTAGTCCGAGCTAGAGTATACTCTCACTGAAATAAGGCGATTTAGTGCGTTTCTCGCCGTTTCTTCGTAATTTCTGTAACACTCGGTGATCAACGCTTTGTTTTGAGTGGAAAACTCGGGAACGAAAATCATCGTAAACACTGCCTTTAAGGGTGATTTCACCATTCCGTGCAATATTAGTAGGTATATTTATGTTGGGCACACCACATCCAGCATTAAACAACCCTAAAGTGGAGACCTGTGGTGATGGTGATGAGGGATTACCTCGAAGTCTTATTTCACATCACATAGCAATAAATGGATGGAGCAACAGGTACGGGGCGGAGGTTATAGGCAGGCGGCCAGGGGTTCAATTCCCGTCATAGATAATATGCTTGCCTTGTTTTGCAAAAATGGATGTAACAACGTTTTCTATGATTGGGTCGGCAAAACGATTGACTTGCCTTAATTATGCGGCACTCTACCCAAATTTTCAGACAACTCAAAAATTGAGATAATTTTAAAGTATGTTTTCCATAATATCAAACTGCGACTAAATTCCTGTGTGGACGGCTGTCAGTACAAATTGACCACCAATCAATGATCACTAATCGATATGAAGTGCATACCACGCGGCCCATGCCGCCAGAAAAAATAGCGACATCATCCTATCGTCATGGCTTTCGACCGACAAATGTTGTTTCAATCCTCCTGGCGAAAAACCGAACAGTCTATGAGCAGCCACGCTAATAGGGCCCAAAAGAAGATAGCGGAGAATCTTGCACCAATTCTCCGGGACTGCGTCACGAGCGACGTCAAAGTTGACACGAGAGATGAGCTGGACGACGAAGCCCCTGTGGAGGACGACTGGGATCATGCTTACGACGAAATGGATGCTAGGAGACCTTCTCAAGGAACATTGAAGGATGTAGTGATGTTCCACGGAAAACATATAAAAGTAGACTTTCTTATCTTGAAACTTTTGTACATATTGTTGCCACATGAAGCGCTTGCAGGAGTTTATCACCGCGGCTATCTCGAGCAGTTTTTGTTGGATCGGGGTGCGAATCAAGAAGAAGGAGTTTTTCTCGACCGGCTTACGAACAAGTTCGCCCTGGCTCGCTTACGAAAATTTTTTTTCCGATTCCGATTTTTTTCGTGGGGTACATCCCTCATGCAATTTTGGTGTTCTAAGCCCAAAAATTTTTTTCCGTATTTTGGGCTGAAAATGTTTTCATTGTCTTCCTGAACAAGACAAATTAGCCCTATGAGGTGTACCGACTTCTTCAGAAGATTTTACGAATGTTTGAAAAAGCGACATTTCGGCAAGCATTCTTAACAAGAGCGCCCTTCAAGCCCTGCCCGTTTTTGTTTCGGGGACCGCTGCGCCCGGATTCTGTAGGCTTGAATACCATTTATGTTCCTGTCATTGTTGTTCTACTGTTCAAATCCTAAAGCACTTGCTCGATACACGAGGATTACAAAAAAACTATGAATTAAAATATAGTAACTTTAACCAGTAATAAAATGTTGACTTGAGACCCGTAGCAAAATCCAATGACAGATTCGGAAAGAGCGTATACGAACCGGCCAAGAAGTATTCACAGGCTCTCAAAAGCCCATGCATGGCTAGCGAGATTCCTTAGTAAGTTGGCCAGCATTGAAAAGAAATAGTTAGTTGGGACAGGGGCTCTTCGCGCACCGATGGAAGAGTTGTCTCGCCTTTTGCGGCTTCAATTCCACCCGGGACCACCTCGATCGCATTGAGAAGCGCGACGCTTTCAACTGCAGAAACGGGACAACTCCTCCCTTGGTGTGTAGAGAGCCCCTATCCCTAGTTTGCCTTCATTTTCACACGAGCTCAATGAGTTAGAGCGGGAAATAAAGAACAATCCGAAAAAAATCTGAACTAAAAAAATAGACTTAATGCCACTCATCATTTCAGAACTGCCTACTCATACTGAAAAACACATTCAGTTTTATGCGAAATGAGTGCAATTAACCGACCTTGACTCGGTCCGGCGCCCATAATATTGGTTATGCCGCTTATGGTACGTGAGACGTCGCTGAATAGCTGAGGTAAGTCAACCTCACGCTGACCCATTTACACTCGTCACGCCTGAAAGGAGAATCGACCTTTTCAAGAGGCAGCAAGCAATCGACGCAGATGAATAGACGACCAACTGGCCCCACAACAAAACAAGAAACGCTCAAATATAGTCCTCAGCCGAAAAAAAACACCTTTAGCAAACATCAAATGGACGGACGACAAGGAGATGGCTGGAGAGGTTTTAGTGATGCAACAAGGGTAGGGCTAATATTAAAAAATAGTCTTTGAGACATAACTGTTAGAGAGCAAAAAGTTGGCATCCCTATAGGTACAGCTGCAACTTCAAGGTGTTAAACGGGGCAAATTTTCACGTGATGTGGGTACAGCGGGTAGGTAGATTGTAATTCAAAGGTGTTGCTTGTTTGCGGCCGTTGGCCGACGCCTTTGACCCAGAAAATTGGAAAATGGGCGCAAGGCAATTCGGAACACAGAAGGAGTTGTATGAGTTCGAGGATTTGCGGAATTCCCAGCGCCATCGAATGTTGCCCAATGTTGTGTTTTTCCCGAAATTGGCAAAAGTGGAAGATGCTGAATGAACCAAATAAGAGAGTCAATCTTTACCGATTTTCGATAAACACAGAAGGGTATGGTTGGGCTCTTGCGTTATGTCTATGCCATTTCATTCAGTAGTCGCGAAGCAGTAGCGTGGCGCACATCGGACCGTGAAGGTAATGGAAGATTTTACATCGCAAGCAAGCGTTGCAGATCCCGTTGAGACACGGATCATAAATGCCGGATATTCCCAGATACGCGAAATCGAGTATAGTTAGGCCGCCTTCCTCAAGAAAAAAACATTTGAATCTCACCTGCGGCTGGCCTGGCGGTCGCGTGCGGCGGCCCGCTAATCGATTCAGGCCGAGAGAAGAGCGAAGCTGATGATCTCACCATAGCGCCAGCCGCTGGTGAGATATAAACCACCCGCGCCAGCCGCGGGTGAGGTTTAAGTGTTTTTTCTCGAGGAAGCAAACCGTGCACCTAACTATACATAGTTTATGAGCACATACATGTTCGCAAAAGTGGTCGAGGCAGTGATGGAAATGGAGCCGTACAACTCCAACTAAAATGCTCACGGCGCCCCGAGCGCCAGAAACGGACCAAAATGATCGTATTTGAGCTATGTTGAGCCGCCAAACTTACAGAATCCGCCCACTTCTGTTAAAGTCTCCGCCCCTCAATGCAATAACTCCCAAATTGATTAATCAAACACAGTCATTCTGGCTCGTTTTTACGCTTTCAACGACGTAAGCGTTCTAATACAGTCCGCAGGAGCGTGGAGGCTCTGCTATCTTAACCATTTTCGTCGCTAGCTTCACTATTTTACCCGAGCTTGCATGATGCGGTGTAACACGCCCGCTCCCAAACCAATGCAAAAATAACCCGTTTTTTTTCTTGATTTCGATTGAGTTTGTTTTTGTTTTTTATTCGTCATTTCCCAATACTAACAGTTTCGCACCCTCGATTTATGTCATAAAAACGATATAATTTTTAACTATGCTTCCCTAAAGTGATCGGATTTAATTATTTTGATATCACAATGTAGCTGAAGTGAATACAGAATTTAGGGGTCAGTTCTAATTTGAAAGGTGTTAGATTACTTGACTTAATTGACCAAAACGGTTGGCTTTCGCCTGACGCGGTCTTAGATTAATTGGATCGAATGCCAATTTGTACTTTGCAGAGGGAAGCCGAACGCGTGTCGGTGGTGTAATGGTAACACTACCGCCCAAAAAGCGATGCGATGCAGATTTGAGTCCTGCCCCACCCCTAAAATTTGTAGTCAACTTAGCTACCTTACGAAAGCAGAATCAGAAAAACTGCATACGAATATATTAAAAACTCCGGGTTTATATGAAAATCTGGCATTTACGGAGATCAGGCACATACTGAGATCACACTGAGACATATGAATAAATGTTCCATATATAGAGTTTATTGTTGAGGTCACTGCGACGGCGGTCAATCTTGAGTGGTGTGCGAGAGAACGAGCGAGTGGAGAAGAATGGACGCGACCGCATTATCCCAGCGTAAAACTCGAACTGAACGCTCTGTGTTGTATTCATAACAATGAGCAGATATTGATAACATTACTGAATTGAGGATTGCTGTGTAAAATTGTTTGAGACAAATAATAGGCGAGTTTTCCAACTGAAGACAGACCATTTTTCTTTTGTCCCCTCTCTCGGGATTTTCCTTCAAGTGCTCCTCCAAAGGCCTCCGACAAGAAAACCGGAGTCCATGAGGAATCATTTACCGAGCATCCGCTGTTGAAGTTTGAAGGCAGCAGACACGCTCGAAAAAGTTGTTGAGATAACTACGCTACTTGGGTCGTATGGCCCCTAGTAGAACGCTCACGCCGTTGGAAGCGTCAAAAACGAATGAAAACTACTAAATTTTAGTCGAAAATTTTCGTCAGCGACGCCCATGAACTTTCAACCCCGCCCCCTCAATATACGGATACAGTCACTTCGGCTGCTTTTTGAAGCTTTCAACGAGGTGAGCGTTCTAGTAAAGGCTGTAAGAGTCTACCGGCTTTGCTATCCTAACCGTTCTATCGTTAATATTAGCTATTTCAACCGCTCGGGCATAACTCGTCCAATTTTACCGCCCCCCCCCCAAAAAAAAACAGCCGTTACTCCTGCATTTGCACACAGTTTTCGCTCGTTTTTTCGTCAGTTCCCAATACAACCAGCTCCAAACCTTTGATTTATGTCATAAAATCGATACCATCTTTGAGCGTGTCTGCTGCCTTCAAACAAGTGCAGGCTCGACGTTCAAGTAACCGAATTTTTTTTACAATTCCTTTCGCGATTCGTTTTTTGGTGTGCCATAGAGTTGGATGCATAAATTCATAATTTCCTTCCTGTAATGTCACTTTGCTACCTTGTAAGCTGGAGTCATACAGGGAAGAAAACCTAATTTCCAGTGATTTTGGCCGTCCGAGTTCAAAAAAAAACTTGTCAGAACGAGACAAAATCGGAAGTACCATCTGTCCATATCGAGGGGAAATTCCGGTCCGCACTTGCACACAACTGTTGTTCCCGCACACAGCTCGAAGATAACCGTGCTGGGACGTGAACTCCATAATCCCAGCATCCCCGAGGCTTTGTTGCATGTTGCAAAAGCGGTTGCCCGCAACTGTGAACCCGAAATTCAGCCCAACATGGAATCACCAAGATTGAAATGTTTCCGAACCTAAATGGTATTTTGAAATTTCATTTTTTCCTTTTCGAAATTAAAATGGTCCTTCTATTTTTCCAATTCCGGAAACTTGAAGAAGAAATCAGCTCGTTTCAGGTTCAATTCTCATGTAATAAGCGGTGCTGAAGTATGTAGAAACAAAAAAAATTCCACTAAATCTTCAGCATGCGGGTGAGCAACGGAGGTTGGTTAGAGACAGCGAGAGAGCGTATGGCAGACGGAGGGAGCAGCGCAGCACGTTGGGTGATTAGAATTTCGACTTTTTACAGATGATACACAATATTTGTCAAACAAATCAACCGGAAACCTGTTAGCCCCACTTACCGTGGTTATCACTCGCGCGTCGCTAGAAGTGTGAATTCGGCTAAGATAGTGAGATTCGATCTATGAAAGGGATTAGAATATGTACATTATAGTAATAACAACTCAAGTTATGCTCTGTGAAAAAAAAATAAAATTCCAAACAATGGTGCGGCGCTCGCGATCCTGCTGCCTCCATCTGCCCTCCGTTCTTTCCCTGTCTCCAACCTCCGCTCCGCACGCGCTTGCGCAGGAACCACAGAAATTTCGCTTTTTGGGTAATTCTACATTGACTGAGCTTGCCTACTCAAGTCAACTACAGAAAAACGATCAAATGCGTCGCGACCGCACAACGAGAAATATTGAGGGAAGCAAAACGCTCAGTACTTTTGGAGTATGCAGCCTAATAACACCTGCTCAAGAGTTTAAGAAGGTTAGCAATCAAGAGCTACTTCAACAAAGAGTTTAACTAGTTCTTTCTAGATATGAAGCTTCAGGGAATCGTAGTAGACCAATTACAACCGAAATTCCTTTCTATCTCAGGAAATGAATAAGAAACATTTATCGAAAAAAAAACTGAATTATAGGCGACAAAAATGAAAAAATTCCGAAATGAAATAATACACTTGAAAAAACTAAGAAAAACTGTCGAGAGAAAAATACCGCTGAATAAGAAATCCAGCGTAGAATAATTAGTGGGATTCGTGTCTGGGCCTGCCGCTATAAAAAAATTGGCCCAAATATGAGTGTGAATGCACTCTTGAAAGGCGATGAGGTTGGTGGCGGTCAGCACGGCGCCGCCCCAAATCACCGGAAAGTTGAATACGCCACGGGGCGAAGCACGAGCGGTCTTCCGGTCAGTTTCGCGAGACCAGAGATTGTTGGATAAATGCAGGAAGTCCGGTGACGAGAACGATGGAAGAGGGAGCTCGTGGACTCGGAAAGGTTCCGACTGGGCTTGTAGGATAGCCCTTCGAGCTACTATTACCGCACGAATATTCACCCGCATAGAGCACCGAGCAAACAAGGTCATACGGTGGTAATTGGAAAATGGTAAACAAAGCCTCATTCGGTTTGGATTACATGTATTACACCGCAGACGACACAATTTCGCTTTCCATTACTAGTTTTTCTATTTACTTGACATGATTTCAATTTTGTTAGGTGTTTTGAAACGAACCAGCATTCAATTCGCTTCCAGACGGAACACAAAGCACTTATTAGACTTGGGATCAAATCAAGCAACAAATCGAAGAAATTATCAAAGACTTGATTCGTTTATTGTTTCAAAAATTTTTAGAACAAATCGTTCCATCAATAACTTCATTATTTGTTTTTTTTTCTATTATTTGATGTAAGACAGGGTTCAAGATAGAAATATGGTTGAGTTTCTTCATGAAAATTTGGATAAGGCCATTAAAAAAGAAGTAAAAGTTGCAGGAAAAAACTGGTAAGAAAGGCTGGCTGATAAGTGTTGGTCCGCCCCGAACTACCGAGATTTTTATACCTTTTTTGTTGTCCACTATTTACCTCCGGAAATAGTCAGCAGTCTCTCAAAGTGGTCAGCAACTCCTTCAGGGGCAAAATAAAGACGATAAAGTAAGCATCTATGGGAATCTAAATAATCGGGGGCGGGCAGACTTCTAGCAATCACTTGTTTCTGAGGGGTTTTCCCAAGTTTTCACTTATTCTCACTTTTGTGATGGCCAGATCTATCTTCTCGTGAGGATAGCACAACAACAGTTTTTTTAATCACGAACAATGCCTTCAAGGCAGTGTTCACTATGGAAAAGAGGCTCATTTTATTTCGGCAAAAATGTGAGCTCTGGGCCCCTGTAAGAAGAGTAACAACGGAAGTGCGACGAAAAAGGGCCAGCAAGTGGGTGAAAATCTTTTGGACTAGCCGACCCATTGGATCCACCCGCCCACGTCGAATAACAGTTGTTCTGCGTTCGTTCCAGTAGAGAAACAGTTGCCGAATTTTCGAATATTCTTTATCGCGGAGAATTTCAACATCCAAAGATGTTATTTGGCTCTTATTTTAAAGAGTTTTCGTTACAAAAATAGGAAACAAAGTCAATTTCTGAACATTTCGCAGAGCAAATCTATTTTCGACGTAAGTTTTAACGCTTTGTCTGCATTCCGAAGCACACCAAACAGGCGTAAATTAATATCACAGAGATACCTTTATTCAGTTTTTCTTCGGTATTTGAGTGTTCTATGGGAACTTTTCCCTATTGGCCTCTACGTAGTGCACTTACATAGTTACTCAATAACATAGAAAAGTAGAAAAGTTTTTTCTTTGCGAACACTGCCTTAAAGGCACAGGACACCCAAAAAATTAATTACCTGATTTAATGCTTATCTTGGAGAGAGTCACACGCTGATCACAGTGGTATCTCTGAAATCGTTCAAGAAACCCCTTGAAGAGAGTTATGGCTCTTCAAAGCTGCCTATATTATAAGAGTGGAAAATCGGTGGACGAGTTGTCTCAGGCCTGTATTTCTCTTCATTCACTACCGTTGCATGAGAGAAAGCCAGGATTAAGAGACATCCCGGTAGTGGACTGAAGAACGACGACTTGTTGGAATTCAACCATCCATCGAGCCGCTATCGAGTTCGAAAATCTGTTAGGGGGTCGGGCCTGTGGTGGTCGCCTATATCTCGCTTATTTGGAAGAATCGAGATCTTGCATTTGGAACGTGTTATACAGGAGGGGTCTTCTAAACAATTACATGAAAATCTCAAAATTCATATCTGAGGGTGTACTGTGCCTTCAAAAGAATACTTTGAAGGCAACGTAAGCGCGAAAAACCGCATAAATTTTTTCACAATTTCGCACAGATACGCCTACCAGGTTGTGACATATCGCGAAGAGGGCTATTCAGGAGCACTCTTCGGAAAATCGGACAAAAAACTAGTTCGAAAAATCAAGGAGCATTCAGATTCTTTTTTCACGTCTGTCCGGTGTGTCATGTGTAATACACAAATTTCGGAAATTTGAACGCCTGAATTGGTTTAGCCCCCTTAACTTTTAGCCTCCACAATTCCTTCAATTCCTGCTGTAAAAGTTCTTCAAAAATAAGAAGCATTCAATACACACGTCCGAACTCGAGGATCTCTCGAAATAGAATTTTGGATTTCCGCGGTCTGTCGAAGCTTGTCGCAGCGCTTCTGATCCTCGTGTTAGATGATTCACCGGAAAAACGCCTTTTCAGATCACGGAGCAGTTTTCACGAGCCTATAGCATTATGAATACGCAACATTGAGCTCTCTAGCTTTGCCAACTACAGTGCATTTCATAACTACAAAGGCACCCTATTTTCTCAGGATAACTAGGACGATAGATAGTTACGAGCACCCCTCTGCACGTTTAGCGACTTGTTCCTTTCCGTGTACACTAGTCCACAGCCAAATCCCCGCAAGATTTACTGTGCTTCTCTGGGCCAAATCCCGGTCCGCAATTGCGTCCCGGCTCGCTTTGCGGCCGCACACGCGTTTCCAGCGCCAAAGCCGACTCGACATGGCTTTTTTATGCGGTTTTCTTCAATTTTGTTTAGTTTTCAGTTTCTAAAACCCACCTAGAGTGAACAGATCAGCGGCTGCGGCGCTGCAAACCCTTCTGACTTGAATGCGCGCGGCCAAAAAGCGTGTCCAGACGCAATTGCGGACCGGAATTTGGCCCAGAGAAGCACAGTATTTTCGACAAAATTTTCGAAATGTTCCCCTTTTTACACTGGTTAAAAACTATAAAAGCACTTGTAAATATGATATTAAAACTGCGGTTAAGTGATCTTTCAGTGCAATTTGAAGCGCGCTGGAACATTCTCCGTGGAATTCAACCTCGGAATCAAGGTTATACATGGAGTTACAAAACTTCCAAATCAGCCTTGGCCTGCTTCTCTTTCATATACCAGAATTCGCTTCTTTTAGCTCATCAGCGGTCGGTCCTGTAGTGCTTCTAACCTGGATCTATCTACTGGCAGGCCACAGATAAGTTCAATGAATCTTGTTTCCAGAACACGTACCCGCTAGCTGAGAAGTTATATAATGTGACCTGAAATTGAATTCAGTGTTCACGATGGATCTCGTCCTCGAGGCTTCGTTGTGAAACACTAAGTTGGCTGGAGGGGATAGGGTCGAAGAAAGCAGCGAAAACGGGCCACGAATCGATAAAAAACTGCTTTGAAAGTTATCCCAGTGCGCCTACCAATCCCGGTCCTCTCCCCATTCGAACGAGCTTGTGGCGCCGCAAACGTTTCCATGGCGAATTGCCAAGCAACTCTGCCGCGTCCAGCCTGATCGATTCGCGCAGATTTCCAGATTAGCGCACGCTTGCCGAAATCTCCAATGCCCAGAAGTCTTGTCCACGCCCTGAACGCTATAAACCGTTATTTTAGCTTATTCTGGACTTATTTCTTCGCTGTTTCTTCACTAGTAGATACCTCACTACCGAACAATCCCATTTTTGGGTGGAACTCGAGTGCGATGTTGACCGTGAACACGGCCTTTAAGCGAAACGAGAGGAGCTCACATGAACAGCAAGATAATTATTTGCTCCCGACTTCGATGACGCCAAGAATTCGAGTCGGTGTATTTTTTACTAGATATCCCGATACAGTGAGCAATCAGTCAGTTCAACGTAAGGGTTTTTAACACCATAACAAAGAGTCAACTGAGCTCACAAACCGTCATGAAGCATGCATGTATCTAAAATTCGACGACGGGACAAGAACGGCATCTTCTTCAAATGGCGTTAGATGTGGGAAAAGACATGGGATCGGTCCACTTTATCACTAATTCAGTCGGAATCGACACTATGGAGCCGAAAAAGTGTCTGATAATGACCAGGGTAAGGGCAGGCTCAATGATGACGTCTTCACCAATTTCACTGCCTGCCGAGGTTATCTTTGTAGTGAGCACCTGAGCCGCTTTTTCCTGTCCTCTCGGCAGTGCAGACTTTTTCTTATATCTCTGGCAATGTTTTAAATTTGTTGGATTCACTTTCAGATAATTACCCTGGAAAAATCAGGCGAAAGATTGGCGCGGATCTACGCGAAACTGATAGTGGTATACGACAACTGTCAACATGTACCCCGTTTTCGTCCCCCCCCCCCTCCTCTCAACATGCTCGGTATTCCTCTAGTATTCTTGGTACTACGTGTAGCCTGAGAACATATAAGTGTGCCGATGCAATTGATGGAATACCTCGATTAAAGGCATCGTTCACGATGGATTTCGTTTTCGAGTTTTCCATACATAATAAGAGCTCTAGTACCCTATATAACAGCTACGTTGAAAAAACCGCGAAAATATCCTTGAAAACCACTTTTCCAGACCGAAAATATTTCAATCGACCTCTGAGAAAGGAAGAGTCGATCGTTAGAGATCGCTGCTTTGACCAACGATCTCATGATCAAATGAAGTTCATCTTTCTTCCAAGTTATTTGTGGATAAGAAGAGGTTAACAGATGTGTGTAGAAAAGTCATTCTTTACGTAATCGATAGTATACTCCATCAACTTCCCCTCAGTTGTACTCTATCGATTGTTGATCAGTTAGTTAGATGATGGCTGACAGCAAATTGTGCCAGATGACCGACGGAGGGTCGGCCTCTTTTGACGGAATTGAAGACATTCGACCTCATTTATCTTTACAATAAGGTGTTTTTAACCGGAAAAACTCTCCCTACGTTCATGGGTGGGCCCAGAGAATCATTCGAACCGAAAAAACGGTGAATGGTTTGCAGCGCGTACGATGCCTTTAAAGGCAGTGTCCACGATAAAAATCGTTTTCGAGCTTCCATCGGAAAACGAAGGTTTGGAGTCTGACTGTATCATCAGTGAAGAGAAAATCATGAAAAACGCTGCGAAACATTCAAATTCAGCTCTTCTTCTTGAAAGCCACATTTCAGCGGTGGATGAGTTGCGCGAGCATGGGCCTGAAGTGAACAGCGTGCGCAAATGGGCCCGAATGCTAAAACTCAGCCGCGCTCGCGCTCCAATGCTAATGTGGAAGCGGACCAAACTGTTCCTCGGAAAACTCGACCGGCGAGCAGGAGAGGGCTAAGCGCGAAACGTGACTTCGGATCTCGTATGTAGCTCTTTCCAAACTCCACTCGTTCCGTTCTTTCGACCTCAGTGTTCCAATTAGACCCTGAACTTTTGATTTTCGGCCAAAAACCGAGGACGAAATTTATCGTGGACACTGCCTTTAACCCATTCACGACCACGCCTAATTTTGGGTGGCTGCACGTTCGGACCGCGTGCAATATTGCGTCACCGTATACAGTGTCCCACCGGTGGGCCACTTTTGCTCGAATGGCACGCCACCAAAAAATCGATTTTGGTTTTTTTTGTTTATTCTACGACTGTCGACGTCAAAATCATGATGCCAAAGTTTCAGCTTGCATAACTCTTTCCTTCCAGAGAAATTGCCTCCTAAATTCTTCTTTGAGCTGTGTAGATAAGACCATCAACAAAATCCACGAAAGTTCGTTGAATTCTCTGAGCGGTTTGAAACATTAATTATTCGTCAGATCTACCTTGATAGACATTCCTCTCTTCTTCAATTGGCAGGAAATGCTTAGATGAAATGATATTTTTCCAGATTTGCACTAATTTTGCTTTTTTAGCTACTCCCTTGCTCTTGCGGTCTATCGCATTCCGGACGCGAGTTTTTTTTTGTAGTAGTAAACATTTTTAGCATTATTTTTGACATCTAGACGTAGAAAATAATACTCTTTCAGTTGTGGTGAGCGCGAAGCGCTCACCAGGGGACTAACTTTGGCTTTGATCTCTTTCCTGCGGATGCCCTACAATGCAGGATCACCTATTCCTTTACCGATCAACAGAGTGTATGAGCTGCATTACACTATTCTCACGCGCTGCAAGAAATTACATATGTGTAACTTTTCATCCCAGTGGTCCCCGCTTTCGGAAGTTATGACCTCTCAAAGTACGCAAAACGTTATCCACCACCGCCTCCGCTCTCCGCCTCCGCCTCCGCCTCCGCCTCCGCCTCCGCCTTCTGCCATCACCGCCTCCGCTCCGCCTCCACCTCCGTCCGTCGAAAACCATTTTTTTGGAAGGCGTGGACCCAAATCAGCTCGAAAATTTGTGACTAGATATCAATGGACCACGGGAATGACGTAAATAATTGTCAGAAGACTCACCATAATGGCGACTTCAGGCCCCCTAACGGGCGTTTGAAACTCAGGCAAACCGGCCTCTCAAGATTAGTTTATAAAAATGACGGGTTTTTCGTTATCAGTCATTGTTTTCCTTAGAGACTCCATGTTATAAATACCTTGCTCTCAGGGTGGTGTACCATCTAAACGATCCGGCTTGGGAAACAGGACGCTATGCGGAAGGGATTTGTTTTTGAGCGTTGTGCGCAGTGACTGTACCATGCGCACGCAAAAAGATAAGAAGTCGTCGCAGGGTGTGCTGAAGTGTCGGCTGACTCATGCGAGACCTGCAGTAGGAGTCATGCAGGACGTCCAGTGGAACTACAGCAACCCCCCTCAGATAGGAAGGTGGTGACGCCGTAAATAGAATGTGCAATGGGACCTCAGTAGGGAATGTGCAGGACTAGCCAGTAGGAGTGTGCAGGACATCATGGACCTGTGCCCGAGACCCCAGTAATGAGGGTGTACAGGACAAATCAATAGAATGTGTGCAGGTACCTCAGTAGGAGTGTGTGTGCAGGACCTTAGTAGGCCAAAGTGTTACAGGACATCATTGGGGACTCTGTGCAGGACCCCAGTAGGGTGTGCAGGACCTCCAGTAGGGAGTGCCATGCAGGACATTTTGGGACCTGTGCAGTGATATATTTGGACCCACAGTAAGGTGTGCAGGACGTCGTAGAGATATTGTGCAGGACCTCAGTGGAGTGTGCAGGACCTTGAAGTAGGAGTGTGCAGGACATCATGGGAGACCTGTGCAGGACCCCCAGTCAGAGAATGCAGGACCTCCCAGTAGGGAGTGTGCATGACTGACCATGGGGGACCTGTGCAGGACCTCAGTAGGAGTGCTGCAGGATCATCCATGGAGACGTGTGCAGGACCCCAGTAGGGGTGTGCAGGACGTCAGTAGAATCGTGTGCAGGATGCCTCAGTAGGGAGTGTGCAGGACCTTAGTAGGAGTGTGCAGGACATCCATGGGACCTGTGCAGGACCCCAGTAGAGTGTGCAGGACATCATGGAACCTGTGTGTAGGACCCCAGTAGGGGTGTGCAGGACATCGTCAGAATGTTATTGCAGAGACATCCCAGTAGGGAGTGTGCAGGACATCATGGAGACCTGTGCAGGGCCCCAGTAGGGAGTGTGCAGGACGTCGTAAGAGCTATGTGCCTGGGACCTCAGTAGGAGTGTGCAGCACATCATTAAAAACATGTGCAAGGACCCCTGTAAGGATGAGCAGGACTGTCATGGAATGTGTCAGCAGGGACATCAGTGAGGGAGTGGTGCCAGGACATCATGAAGCGTGTGCAGGACCTCAGTAAGGGTTGAGCAGAGGACGTCATGGAATGTGTGTGTAGGACCTTAGTAGGCCATTACACAGGACATCATGGAACGTGTGCAGGACCCCAATAGGGGTGTGCAGGACATCATGGAATGTGTTGCAGGACCTTAGTAGGAGTGTGCAGGACGTGTCATGAAACGTGTGCAAGACCCCCTGTAAGGATGATCAGAACTTCGTGGAGATGTGTGTGCAAGGACATCCCAGTAGGAGTGTGCAGGACATCATGAAGCGTGTGCAGGACCCCAATAGAGGGTGTGCAGGACATCATGGAATGTGTGCAGGACACTTAGTGTATGTGTGCAGAGACATCATGAAACGTGTGCAAGACCCCCTGTAAGGATGATCAGAACTTCGTGGAGATGATATTGTGCGGGACATCAGTAGGAGTGTGCCCAGGACATCATGAAACGTGTGCAAGACCCCTGTAAGGATGAGCAAGGGACTTCATGGAATGTGTGCTGTGGATCTCAGTAGGGGTGTGCAGGACGCCGTAGAATGTGTGCAGGACCTCAGTAGGAGTGTGCAGGACCTTAGTAGGAGTGTGCAAGGACATCATGGGATTCCTGTGCAGGACCCCAGTAAGGGGTGTGCAGGACGTCGTAGAATGTGTGCAGGACACTCCCAGTGTGGGAGTGTGCAGGACCTTAGTAGGAGTGTGCGGAACATCCGTGCTGGGACCTGTGCAGGACCCCCAGTAGGGGTGTGCAGGACCTCAGTAGTGAGTGTGCCCAGGACATTTGTGTAGGACATTTTGGGACTCCGTGCAGGACCCCAGTAGGGTGTGCAGGACGTCTGTAGAATGTGTGCAGGACCTCAGTGGAGTGTGCAGGACCTTAGTAGGAGTGTGCTGGACATCATGGGACCTGTTGCAGGACACCAGTAGGGGTGTGCAGGACCTCCAGTAGGAGTGTAAACATGACATTAAGGGGGACCTGGGTACATGACCTCAGTAGGAGTGCGCAGGATGTCATGGAGACGTGTGCAGGACCCCAGTAAGGGGTGTGCGGAACGTCGTAGAATGTGTGTGCAGGACCTCCAGTAGGAGTGTGCAGGACCTTAGTAGGAGTATTGCAGGACATCATGGGACCTGTGCAGGACCCCAAGTAGGGAGTGTGCAGGGACATCATGGAACCTGTGTGGGACCTCAGTAGGGGTGTGCAGGGACATCGTATGAAGTGTGTGCAGGAACATCAGTAGGAGGTGTGCAGGACATCCCATGGGACCTATGCAGGACCCCAGTAGGAGGGTGTGCAGGACGTCGTAAGCTGGGGGAATGTGTATTGCCGGGGACCTTAGCTAGGAGTGTGCAGGACATCATGAAACATGTGCCAGAGACCCTGTAAGGATGAGCAGGACTTCATGGAATGTGTGCAGGACATCCCAGTAGGAGTGTGCAGGACATCATGAAGCGTGCAGGACCCCAGTAGGGTTGAAGCAAGGACGTCATGGAATGTGTGTAGGACAGCTAGTAAAATTACACAGGACATCATGGAACGTGTGCAGGACCCCAATAGGGTGTGTGCAGGACATCATGGAGATGTGTGCAGGACCTTAGTAGAGTGTGCAGGACATCATGAAACGTGTTATAAGACCCCCTGTAAGGATGATCAGAACTGGAAGCGGAATGTGTGCAGGACATCAGTAGGAGTGTGCAGGACATCATACAAAGCGTGTGCAGGACTCCCCTGTAAGGATGTGTAGAGCAGGACTTCATGGAATGTGTGCTGGATCTCCAGTAGGGGTGTGCAGGACGCCGTAGAATGTGTGTGCAGGACCTCCCAGTAGGGAGTGTGCAGGGACCTTAGTAGGGAGTGTGCGGGACATCATGCGGGGATTTCTGTGCAGGACTGGCCCTGTGCAAGGGTGTGCAGGACGTCGTAGAATGTGTGCAGGACCTCAGTGGGAGTGTGCAGGACCTTAAGTAAGAGTGTGCAGGGACATCATGGGACCTGTGCAGGACCCCAGTAGGGGTGTGCAGGACCTCAGTAGGAGTGTGCATGACATTGTGGGGACCTGGCCACAGGACCTCAGTAGGGAAGTGCCTGGGATATCCATGGAACGTGTGCAGGACCCCCAGTAGGGGTGTGCAGGGACGTCGTAGAATGTGTGCTTTTAGGACCTCAGTAGGAGTGTTTGCAGAGACCTTAGTAGGAGTGTGCAGAGACATCATGGACCTGTTTAGGGACCCCAGTGAAAGTGTGCAGGACATCAGCTGTGGAACCTGTGTAGGACCCCAGTAGGGGTGTGCAGGACATCGTAGAATGTGTGCAGAACATCAGTAGGAGTGTGCAGTAGGACATCATGGGACCTGCTGCAGGACCCCAGTAGGGGTGTGCAGGACGTCGTAGAATGTGTGTAGGACCTTAGTAGGAGTGTGCAGGACATCATGAAACAGTGTGCAAGACCCTGTCAGGTGATGAGCAGGACTTCATGGAATGTGTGCAGGACATCAGTAGGAGTGTGCAGGACATCATGAAGCGGGGGCAGGAGCCCAGTAGGGTTGGGCAGGGCGGCATGGAATGTGTGTGTAGGGCCTTAGTAAAATTACACAGGACATCATGGAACGTGTGCAGGACCCCAATAGGGGTGTGCAGGACATCATGGAATGTGTGCAGGACCTTAGTAGGAGTGTGCAGGACATCATGAAACGTGTGCAAGACCCCCTGTAAGGATGATCAGAACTGTGAATGTGTGCAGGACGTCAGTAGGAGTGTGCAATACATCATGAACTGTGTGCAGGACCTCAATAGGGGTGTGCAGGACATCATGGAATGTGTGCAGGACCTTAGTAGGAGTGTGCAGGACATCATGAAACGTGTGCAAGACCCTGTAAGGATGATCAGAACTTCGTGGAATGTGTGTATGGACATCAGTAGGAGTGTGCAGGACATCATGAAATGTGTGCAAGACCCTGTAAGGATGAGCAGGACTTCATGGAATGTGTGCTGGATCTTCAGTAGGGGTGTGCAGGACCTCAGTTCAATGTTCAGGACACCGTATGCAAGCCAGGCCTCCGAATCTACAAGAACGATAGTTAAGTCCGCCAGAACAGGGCTACCGTAATCTCACTCGAGTTGGCTCTAAAATTTTCTAAGTTCTGACCTGATTTCGCTTCCATCTTCCCTACAGGTGGTGATGTTTCCTTGCTTTTTAGTCCAGGCAGATCCTCAACTGTTGACCTCTAGAGAAGGACGGTGTGTGAATCAAGACACACCGCTCTTTCACTCTTTTTATACTTTATCATTGACCAATTGGGTATCATCAAATTTATTACGAGAGCCGAATAATAACATCATTCCTGAGATTACGGTAGTTCTCTTTCTGGCGCACTTAACTATCGTTCGCGCTGGAAATCACTTACCATTTTTCAGGCTCAACTTCAAGATTGAGCCCGGTAGACCGCACTGGTAAATCTTCGGCGAGTCAAAAACGTTGGACGATGAGGTTAATATCCGCCACCAATTCTCACCAGTCATCTAGCCCTTTTTCCTAGAATGTTGGAAAGACAGTAAGATAACAGGAAAATTGGTTACGGCACGAACTCCACATGCAGAAAACCTCCGAAAATGATTTTGGCGCGAAATTCAAATTCGTATTTACAATGTGTTCCGATTTCCGACTTTTCTTTACAAATGAAGGTTTTTCATGGGCCCCTTCCAACATTTTCTTTCACTAGAGGGGCCTCGTTACGCAAAAACTCATAGAAATGATGGAAAACTCTGATAAAAGAGGCCTGATACTGCGCTATCAATCATTGTTTTTATTAGAGCTCTACGGAAATACTCTCTGACTGGCAGCCTCACCCAATGGGTCAGTTCATTTCATTTCTGTCTTGAGTGGTGCGTGCCCCCGTTCAGGAAGAGTGCCTAGAACCTGTACAATTGGGTCATTTTGAAACTCATTTCTTCATTTTTCGACTTTTAAATTCAAAAGTATATGCCTTGCATCTATTTGTAGGAAGCTGCGTTGCAACAATTATCTTGCAGTCTTAGCAGCGGAGCGGTTGTTTCTTCATTTCTCTACCACTATGCTTTCGAAAAAAACAACTTGACTTCTGGAGCTCGACGATATTGTAGAAGGAAACCCTTGTAAAATGTTGTGAAATTTCTGGAAAGTTGGGCTCCGCAGAAAAAGTTAAAGTTTTGGCATTGTTACTAAATGCCGTGAAATTGTTTTATTGGATTTGACTCTCAACTTGGATTTTTTCAAATGTAGTGAAATTGTCGAATTGATTTGGCTGTGATGATACTATATGCAGATAACATAACTATTAAATTCAGTGAAATTGTTAGCAAACGGATTTGGCAGGAGCTCTATCAATTATCACAGTCAAATCACGCGTCAGAAGGTCATCTGGCGATGAATGAAGACAAAAAGAAAAAATAATAATTCTCAGTCAACAATGCTGAACGAAACGTGGCCTTATGGGCTAGAATTAAGGTTTCCTGAATGCTATTCTGCCCTTTCAGTGTAGCTCCCACTAACAATAAGGTACCAGACCTTCCCTCACCGATGAGATAAAAATCATGAAAACGAAATCTAACGCAATTTACTCGTTACTGACTCTATGTCTTCGTGTCCTCAACGCTTTCACGGTTCGCATTGTATAGAAACGTTTTTGCTGCTAGGTTTATTCCCGTTCTCATTCGATTCAATATGCGCTTCAAGGAAAACCCCTTCTGACGCGTGATTTGACTGTGATAATTGATAGAGCTTCTGCCAAATCCGTTTGCAACAATTTCCTAATTACTAGATTTAATGATTATGTTATCTGCATATAGTATCATCACAGCCAAATCAATTCGGACACTTCCACTACATTTGAAAAATCAAGTTGAGAGCCAAATCTAATAAAACAATTTCACAATATTTAGGAGCAATGCCAAATCCTTGACCTTTCTTGCGGAGCCCAACAGAAAT
>JAPDOI010001667.1:0-154910 GCA_029168955.1 Aplectana chamaeleonis
TGTTTTGTAAATAATGTTTTGTACCAAAGAGATATGGATTTGTTTGGCAACCGATTTTATCATACCCAGCCGCGAAGCGGCTGAGGAGGCTTGGCTTTGCTTAGGCCTTCGTGATCACTTTGATTTTTATAAAAATAGTTTATAGAATCTTTGAAACTGAATTTCTGAAGATTTCCTTCTGGATATAAGCGAAGGGGTCCAGAATACACCTGCTGTCCGAATTTTCAACAAAATCGACACTTCACAAACAACAAAGTTGTGAGCCCGAAAGCTTAAGAAAATCTCACGGTGTGCGCCGTAGGCCGTGAGCCGTAGGCCGTAGGCCGTAGGTCAGGTCGTGGGTCGTAGGCCGTGGGCCGTAGGCCGTGTGGGCCGTGGTGTCGTGGGCCGTAGGCCGTAGGCCGGGCCGTAGGTCGCCGTAGGCTGCAGCCGTCACGCTTTTCAGTTCTTCAATGCTAATAGCCACTGCCAATGGTCGAAGGCAATGCAACTTGGCAGACAGGTAAGTTGGTAGGGGTGCGTAGGCTGGTAAGTGATCGATTTGTAGGTGAGTGGGGATTCTGATGGCATCATCGGGACGTCATGAAAAGTGCTTCGGGCTTCTGACGACGTCATCACGATATCGCGAAAAGTGCTTCGGCCTCCTGAGGACGTCATCACGACATCGTCAGAAGTGCTTTCGGCTCTGGATGACGTCATCGGGATGTCGTCAAAAAGGCGCTTCGGGCTTCTGATGACGTCATCGTGACGTCGTGAAAAGTGCCTCGGGTTCTGATGACGTGCCGTCGTGACGTCGTCCGAAGCGGTTTCAGGCTTCCCGGATGACGTCACCGTGACGTCGTGAAAAGTGCTTCGAGTTTCCTGTTGACGTCATTGGGACGTCGTGAGTGCGCTTCGGGCTCCTCATGACGTCATCGGGACATCGTGAAAAGTGCTTCGGGCTCTTGATGACGTCATCGGGAGATCGTGAGAAATGCTTCGGCTCTGATGACGTCATCTGGACATCGCGGTAAGTGTTTCGGGATTCTGATGGACGTCATCGACGTCGTCAGAAGTGCTTCGGGCCGCTGATTACGCTTTCATCGGGACGTCTTGAAAAGTGCGGGACCATCCTAGACGGGGGCACTCAAGATTAAAGTCAGAAATGGAATGAACGATCGATCTGTAACGCTATCAATCGAAGTATTTTCACAGAACTTCATCAACAACAATGATTGATAGCAGCATCGAACATCTTTTGTCAGGTTTTCCATTCATTTTCACGAGCGAATCGTGGGCGCCTCCCCTTCCCGCTCCGCGATAGTCCCAAAAAGTGCTTCGGGCTTGATGAAGTCAGCGGGGCGTCGTGAAAAGTGCTTCGGGCTTATGATTATGTCATCGACGTCGTGAAAAGTGCTTGCTTGAAGACGTCATCGGGACGTCGTGGAAAGTGGTTCGAGCTTCTGCCGACGTCATCGGGACGTCGTGGAATTCTGGAGAGTGGGCGGGTGCTCGGGACCCATTGCTGGTCATCCTGAGAAATTGTGCAGGACACCCTGTAGAGTGATTTAGAGTCCCTGACCCGTCACTGGTCACTCCGAAATTCCAGCAGGTTACCCAAAAGAATGAGCAAGAGTTTTGAGCTTTGCGCTAGCTGTCTGAGATAGTAAAAGTGCTGGATGCATCGGAATTTGCGAAGGAGTCCGAAAACACCTTTGAAAACTTTTTTAAAGTGGTGCTGATGACAAGCATAGCGTGCAGAAAGCTTGAGATATTATGTAGGCCGCGTCGCCAGGCTGCTCTTCTGTTTCGTAACGCGCTTAATCTATCTCACCCAACCCCATTTTGAGTGCTCGCTCATTCTTCTTCACCAGCCTACTGCTTTTTCTTCTGCAATAAATGGTAATTTTGCTACTGAAAATTCAAGTTCAAAAACAAATTGTTAGAGTTATCTCCATTCGCAGCTCAGCAGAGCTTCTTTCATATCAATTTCATGGAATCGAAGCGGCTGGTCGTGGGCTGAACAATGGGGTGGAGGAATGAAATAATGAGTATGGAAAAACTGCTTTGTTCCACTAATGTGAAAGCGTCCAAATGGAATGGAAGGTAGTTTCTGACTGTGCAGGTTTTGAGTTATGTAGTTTCATTCGCAAGCGAAGAACTGCGGGCAGATTCTGCATATGGCTGTAAATTTACAGGCTTTCGCGATTATCGACCGGGCTGGCGACAATGAGCGACTAACTATCACCGGGGCCTAAGGCCTCTGTCAGAGTTTGCCGAGAGAATCATCGTGGCTGACCCGTTCGATACGAATGAAAAACACGAAGGTGCAAATAACACCCGGTGTAGCTCTGCTGTGGCTGACGCGACCAACATGAATGAATTATGTAAAACGATATCATGGATATCACTCATTTATTAGCTTATATCATGTGAAACATCGGTCGTGCAAGCCACATCGGGTGATTTTTCTGAGATAGCCTTTATAACAGGTTGGGTCATTGATTCTTGTGATCACAAGAAAGAGGACCGACTTAATTTGGGGAGATGAAGAGGCTTTGTCTGAAATTCTTGCCGGGATATTACCGCGTAATATCAAGAAAAGTGAACAATTCTGTAAAAGGTTTTCTCAGCAGTAGCGAGCCTGCGTTACAAACGTTTCAACAGTGTGTTGAACAATAGGCAGTGGGAATGAGGGGGAGAGTAAAAAGCAAAATGAACAATATCCTCTAAAAACTCCTTTTCTTGGTCGAAACTTCCAAACAGCGGAAACAAACCGTTGCGGCCTTCTCTAAGAGGAAGCGCTTTTGGCTGCATAAAGGACTTTGATTATGTGAGTGCCGATAAAATATTTATATATCGCTTCCTCATACAGAACCGGTTTGTTTCCGCTGTTTAGAAGTTTCGACCAAGAAAAGAGTTTTTAGAGGATATTGTTTATTTTTGTACACTCTCCTCATTCCACTTCCTACGGTTCCCTTTTTGTTGAAACGTTTGTAACGCGAACCAAAACCACTCTTTGCTTGGGAGAATTTTTACAGAATTCATATAGTAGCCATCGGTCTCGCTTTGTTCAGTTCAATCCAGTTGAACGCTGTCCTGATGATAAACCAAAAAATGCAAACATTGCAGTAATTGATTGGGTGTGGGACGCAAGTAGCAGTTTTTCGCGTTTCCTATTTTCCTCCGCCTGTTTTGTCAATTCCTCCCACTTCTGAAAATATCATATCGCCAGAGCGGAATGAACAATTTTTCTGTTTGTCAAGCGAGATTTCAGGCCTCCGCAGGCCATATTATTGGAAACTTTGAGCTCCTAGCTGTGATAGCAACAAATCTCACAACATTGCTGAAACCACACGCTTCTGAAGAGCATTCTGTGCAGTAGAGAGACTTTCATGAGCATGCATTCCAATCCCCCGATTTCCCTAATTCAATTGTACATGTATTGGCTTTATTACATTTCCAATATCTGATGTTCAAATATTGACTTCCGAGCAATACAATAGTTTGGCACACATTTCGATCACATCTTTTACCCGCGCAATGTGATTGTAAACAGCAACACAACCAAGTCAAAAAAAAACTTTACTGGAAAAAGGTACTTTTCTCCGAGAAGGATATGTATCAATACGAGAGGAGGAAATGATTAGATAATCAAGCATTCACTGCATGATTCCTTTGCAGTTAGCCCTGTAAGTGATTCTCGAAGTGTCTCCACACAGCACGTTCCTCACTTTCCATTTCAAATTCAAACCTAGTTTGTGTATTCTTATTGACGAGTTACATACCTTCCCGCCGCAGTTCATCTGGTCCATCTCTGTAACATATTTCAATATCCTTTCTCATGTTTTTCATTTACATATTTCCACCACAAAGTCTTTTATATTATATTCTTTTAATAGTGGGTGAGCTTTAGTTTGAAAACGTGTTTTGTTCCAAGAATGGCTGAAATGGTCGAAAAGTTGAGACTTCTTCAAAGTTTCTTTTTCTTTTTATTTCCCTTCTTTCTAAGTACACACTCGTCACTAGCAAAGCCGTTTTTATCACATGCTTTGTAACAATTTTTTCTCGGATATGGCAGATCCAAAAACAAGCGAAACCTTGTATTTGGCGGAAGATTTCTGCGTTCTGATCAGCCGATTTAGGTCGAGAGGAGGTGGTCCTTCTGTTAGTTCGGATCTGGGATATGCGGAAATTCTCATGAAAAAATCATAAAACAGAAATTCGAGTTTGCCAAAAACAGAAATCAGAAAACAGAAAATTTGGAAAAAAAGTACTCAATACATTTTAATTTTTTCTAAGTGAGAGAGAGTATAATTCTGGACACCTTTATCATACCGGTAGTATAACATCTACTACTATATATTTTGTAAATTTATGTGTGCGTGTGTGTGTTTATGTATGTGTGTTTCTCTGTGTGTTTTTTTTGACTGTTTATTCGCTTTGACTTTCAAGACGGGCCATCTTACGGGTACGGGCTCAAGAGCGCGCAGAACGCCGTAGAAAGTGTGTGGGACCCTATGGAAGTGCGCAGACGCCGTAGCAAAGTGTGCGTGACCCGAGGAGAGTGCGCCGACGCCGTAGAAAGTGTGCGGACCCGAGTGAGATGAGCGGACGCCGTAGAAAGTGTGCGGGACCCGGAGTAAGAGCAGCGCGCCGGACGCCGTAGAGCGTGTGGACCCGAGTGAGAGCGCGCCGGACGCCGGTAGAAAGTGTGCGGGACCCGAGTGAGAGTGAGCCGGACGCCGTAGAAAGTGTGCGGGACCCGAGTGAGAGTGCGCCGGACGCCGTAGAAAGTGTGCGACTCCGAGGAGAGTGAGGCGCTGACAGAAAGTGTGCGTGGACCTGAGTGAGAGGCGCCGGACGCCGCAGAAAGTGTGCGGAACTGAGTGAGAGGCGCCGGACGCCGTAGAAAGTGTGCGCAACCCGAGTGAGAGTGCGCCGGCCGTCGTAGGAGGCGTGGGTGGAACCAAGGCAGAGCGCCGGTCGCCGTAGAAAGTGTGCGGGACCTCAAATGGGAGTGCTAGAAGCGCCGTATTAAAATGTGTGAGACCCGAGGGAGATCGCGCGCCGGTGGAAGTGTGTGTGAGACCCGTGCGATACGTTGGACGCCGCAGAAAACGTGTGAGACTCAAGAGAGAGAGAGAGCGCATTACTTCAGAATCACTATATGCGTCTAAAAGAGAGCGTACACCATCCCTTTCTTCAGGTCCCCTACTCCTTCACCACTCAATTCAACTGCTTAGCTGTTTATACGTACTAACTTTTTCTAAATCGGGTTTATATACGACGAAAATAAGAGTTAATCAAAATCTGCACAACCATGAAACACAAACATCATTCTACTTCATTTGGCAAAAAAAAAGCGGTAGGGGTCAAGTTGATCAATGAAAATGTTTAGTAAATTCAGAACAGCAGCAATCCTTATCATGACAAAAATTGAGATAGTCAGAGGTCAGTTCAGGATCTTATAAAAACGGAAGAAATTCAGAGACCGGTGTGTCACGTTACAGACAAGGAAGTAAACGGGCGTAGCAAGGTTTGGGAATGCTTTGTGATTTCCTATGGTTTGGCGTGGTTGCTCGCTCAAACCAGCTTATGGGCTACAGGAAGAAAGAGAAAGCACTGAGTTATTTGCCCATATCTCAATATGCCGGTTAGTTGGCCCCAGCGGCAGAGGCCGGCGTCAGCCGGCCGACGCCGCTGGTAATATCTACGGGACTGCACAAATGACCTATAGTAGCAATGACGCTTCAATGATGGATACAACATCATTTAAGGCACTCACCCTGAGAAATGGCCGAGAAATAGCCCACCACAGGCTTCAACCGCTGTTCCTGGCGGGTTATTTCTCGAATAATTCTCACTTATTTCTTGACTTATACGCGGTTTACCTTGTTGTTCAAGAAACAGCCGAGAGATAACTGAGCAAACATGGGTGGTTGAACTCATCGCGGTGTTGATATCCGAATCTGTTCCAAGGTGCGTCGTATACTCCTCGGAGAGCATTCGTTTGTGCTGTTTCTCGGCGAGCACTAATGACGGCTATTTTGTGGCAACCGGCAATTTTCCACCAATGCTCGGCTATTACGCGGAAAGCAGGCATTTTGTGGCTATTTATGCGGTTATTGCTCGGCCAAAACTCAGAGCACTCACCCTTAGGGTAGTACGTCAGTTTAATGGGGTCGTATCCTAGGTTGCTGATGAAGGGCAGCCGCAGCTGACAAGGGAGGGGTGTTGAATTCGATCTCTGACCTGGGATGCCACCCTTATTGTGCCAAAGTGCTACCCTTAGAGTGCGCGAGCAAGGTCGGTGATAAAAATGATTGTTCCTATTTCCTTATAAGAACGTAGGTCTCGTCATCAAGCAAAGTGAAAAGCTGCATAAAAACGCACAAAACAAAGTTTGAGCTGGTTGACCAGAGTGTAAGCCCACCCCAATTAGGCAAGGCTTTAGAAATGCCTGTTTTCCGTCTTGCATTTTTGCTGTTAAAGCAGTAAGCAGACTTTCGGTGAACCAGCAACTTTTTCTAATTTCAGAATAAAGGATTTACAAAACAAGCAATTGTAGAATTCTAGCAAAGGCAGCATGCACGCTCACAGATGATATCAATTTTATGGATTGAATCGAAGATACTTGCGTTGTTGATATTCAGAGATAACGAAAACCGGGAAAAAATCAAACTGAAATGAAGATATAACGGTTTGTTCTATATTGGCCCAGAAATGGACGAGTTGTACCGCATTAATGAAATAGCGGAGCTAGCGACAAATTTGTTGGAGTTAACGACGCTATCATGTTCTCGCACGGTCCTTTCTGGAACACTTACGACGTTAGAAGCGTAAAAATGAGCCAAAATGACCGTAATCGACCATCAAATATTTGTATTGAAGGGCGGTTCTCCGTATCGATGGGCGGAGAAAGGAAGATTTTGTGACTCAATACGGCTCAAATACGGTCATTTCAACTCGTTTTCAAAATCTTCCATAACTTCGTGGAGGGCTTTCCAGAGCCCGTACCACTTTACCAATGTAGCGTTATCTCAACAACTTTCTTGCGAGCGTGTATGCTAACTTAAATGGGGGTGCATTGATACCCAGCGCAATAGCGCTTGTTTCTGAACGTTTTTTCTCCGACTTTTCAGCTTATTTGCCCTTTTTGGTGATGACCAGACCTACCTTCCCGCGGAGATAAGCAACAATAAATTTTTTATCGCGAACGCTCAATTGAAAGCAATCGTACCTATCTCTTCTTCTTCTTTCTTCTTCAGCGTTTGTCCGGCATTGCTGCGCGTGTAACCGCTTTCTCGAACGTTGCCGCCATTTGACTTTGTCACTCGCGTTGGTTGTGGATGGAGGCTTGCAATTTTCTATATCGTTGTGTAAGACATCCAGCCATCTCTGCCAGGGGGTCGTCCTCTCGGTCGCCGCCCGTCAGCCGAGCTGCATAGTCGCTTTTCGCCATCGAGTGTTCTCCAGCTCGTAGAACGTGCCCATACCATCTCAGGCGATTTTCGCGAAGCTTTGTCCGAAATGGGCGTTACACCGAATCTTTCACGCACATCCCTATCTGAACTCGGTCCAATCGGGTCAATCCACCACTTACCTGAGCATTCTCGTTTCCACCACGCCTAGCCGCCGCCTGCTCCCTTGGCCGCTGGATAACATCGCAGTTACATATGAGCGCGACGGGCCCTACAACCGAACGATAAATCTTTGACTTGATTGTCGCAAACCTTTTTATCACAGAGTACTCCACCTGCGGTGACGCCAACTTCAACCAACCAGCACGATGCGTGCGCCGACTTCAGCCGTCATGTCCCATCATCGCAAAGCGTTGATCCAAGATATCGAAACGTATGCGCCGTAAGACTGTGTTGTCGACTTTGATGGAATCGTCACGACCTACCTGCCATGCATCTGGTTTTCTTTTACTGAGTCGTAAGCCGTAATGCCGCTAGCCTGTCGTGCCAAGCTTGAACTTGTGCTTGGAGATTTCCTCAGCTGTCTGAGACGAGCATCACGTCGCCAGCATACAACAGTGTTCAAGGTGCTGAACTCTGCAAATCTCTGCGCATGACATCCAATACGATGATGAAGAGCAGCGGGGAGAGCGGAGCCTTGATGAACTCCAACAGTGATTCGAAAAGGCCTTGATGTTCCTGCCGCGATCGTATGCAACTTGACGTGTCCACGTACAAAAGCTTCACCCAATCGATCAATTCTTCGGGGACATCTCGGCTACGCAGAGCGTACCATATTACTTCGTGAGGACTCTGTCGAACGCTTTCTCAAGATCAAGAAAGGCGAGGTGAACAGCTTCTCCTTTTCACGATGCTTTTCCACAAGAAGTCGGGTCGCATGGATAGCATCGACGGTGCCGCAGTTCTGACAAAACCACACTGATTTACGCTCAGCTCAACGACATCACGAATTCTTCTATCCAGAATCCTCTCGAAAATCTTCATTGTATGGCTAAAAGTCGGATGGGCCGGTAGTTGCAACAGTCAGCAGGACTCCCTTTCTTCTTGAAAATCGGGACTGTGGTGCTTGACTTCAATCTGAGGAACCTTGCGCTCAGTCACAATGCGGTTGAATAACAATGCAAGCCAGGCAGTTGGGTTCCAACGTCGACTCTTCCATAACTCGGCTGCAATATCATCAGGTCCGGTAGCTTTGCCATTCTTCATCGCTTTCAAAGCCTCTGCTACTTCGCTCGCTGTGATAGGCGACACCGCCCCCATAAACGGAAGAGCATGAGGTAACGGGAGTAACATACATCGGAGAACAAATAATACCTCATAAGTAAATAAGCTGCATGTTTCACAGAGCTGGATTGATTTTTTTATTTTTTTCTGTGCAAGTTTTCAGAGAACGAAATCAGAAACAGAAGGCAAACGCCAGAAAACAGAAAAACAGAAAACAGAAATTTCAAAGCCCTTGCTCGAATCGCGTGCTGCGAGCGCGCGTCATTGCAAAAAAGAGATTTGTTAAACAATCAATTTATTCAATACATGTTTCCGTGGTCAGTACAGTTTGAGACTAAATCAATTTCTCTTCTTGTTCAAGCATCAACTCTTATTAATGAACTACATTGTAATTACTCTTCCTATTGTCCCGAAACTTTTTGCTGAATGCTGCTCTTTGCTGACAAGTTTTCGCTACTTGTGCTCAAATTTCAGCACTTCGAGGTGTGAAAGATGATATTACAACATGATCAAATTCCACCATAATTCAAGCTGGATGTTTTATACTCACATTCTGCATTAGCTGTGAAATATGTACGTAAACTTCTGAACTGGCTGATTGATAACTCTTTGATTCCTGTCATTCTAGTGATCAGTCAATCCGCCAACCTCTAAAGCTTTTTCTTGCCGTCAGCGGTTTCATCTACAAATAAGTGCTCGGTGCAGCCATTGTTGTATTTCCATGGAATTTGTATGCACTCGATAATGTCTATTACATCCGTTCCCGCTAACGTCTTTCTTTATCCTTACATTTTCACATAATATGTATTTTTAGGAAACAACCTTCAATATTTTCTTTCAGGAGTTTTTATTTTTAAAGCGTGCCACGATAAAAACAGTATTCTAGTATGCCAGGAAATAGTTACAAGAAAGTATAAAAGGGATGCAAAACTTCTTAGATATTGGAGAAAAAATTGTTCAAAACCTCTTGAATACAAGCCTGTTCGCGTGTAGCTCCTGCGCACAAAACAACGAATCACGTCGGAAAATCTCTGCTTTGAGATTGTTGGGTAAGCAAGTGACTTTACTTCCTCTTTCGTGTAAAAAACTCTTCGAGAATGGAGAGTTTAATGTATCTTTGATACTATTAATCGGGATAAAGTATTCAAAAGTTGGTTGCCGGGTTCTGTAAGGCAAACTGTATTCCGACATTGAACGGGACAACCTTACAGGGCGTGGAGTGGCTCAATAAGCTGGTTGGCCACATTTTACCCACTTGACCGTTTTTCGTCCTTTCCGCTCTTATTCTTTTTAAAGGGACCCAAGGTCAAGTTTTCGCCGAAAAAAAAGCATCTTTTTACTGAGCGTCATTTGTTGACTTTTATCATCAAATATTGCTCGTTTGCGCCAAAGTAGTTGGGCTCCACGGCGTTCTGTTTCTTCTACTTCTCAAAGGCCGGGATCCTTCCGCGACTAACGGCGGCGACAGTGCAAAATATCGACTTTCGGTGTATTGATGTCCTTGTGTTCATCGCTCAAGATATCGCAAAGCGTCGTGGCGCTGTTATTCGCTTCACAAGGCAGCCGGTGAGTCTGAAGGCAGTGCTCGTGGCGGTGATATGCTAATAAAACTATGTTGCCGGCTGCACGATCGCAAACAAATTTTGAAACTCGTAGCGTAACTCTGGCGTCTGGGTTATGTCTTCAAGGGATGACCTCCTGAAAAATGAAAACATGTTACATGTAATATAAAGTAAGATGCAGAGACATTCAAGTATATTACCTTTATATCGCATGTAACCTACACTTATATTACATGTAACATACACTTATATTACATGCGCAAATACCATATTTCATGTACAATTAGAGCTGCAAGTTGAAGCTCGATGCTTTAAGGGTTGGAGCTGCAAGTTCTGGCTACTGCTTCAGGTACGAATCAGCAAGCTTTGTGCTCTCTTGGACATCCCAGGGCTTAAAGTTCGCTGCTTCATGACTGAAGCTGCAAGCTGATCCACAGCTTACAAGGGCAGTGGGCTTAAGCACCTTCAAATATTGTTTGTCGCTCCCTCTAATCCTCCTCACGATTAAAACGAATCATTAGAGTGAGAGATCAACGACTCGGCAGGGCGTGACCATCTGTCTAATGTCAATCCCATGGGCCTGCGATCGGTAAGGCATGAGGCGGCCCGTATGCTGTGCAGGGTTTGCAGAAGGTGTTCAGCATGGCCCTCAGTTGCTGGAGATATTTGAATTATGTCACTTCTACATAAATTTACTTGAGTAGAGATAATCACATGTAACACATTGACGGAGATGTATTACAAGTATATTGTAATCGTTACATATTTCACCATCGAAAACATATTACTTGACATTTGGCCTGCAGCGAGGACCGATATATTACATGTAACATACATCGGTCGAGATAATTTGCAAGTAATATACATTGGCCAATTTATATTACATGTATATTAAAGGCAGCATACACGCTCGTAAACTGTTGAGAAACATCGCACCAAACAGGCTTGCACCATAACGCTCACGCATTTCGAAAGCTTCAAAAACGAAGTTTTAACTACAAACGTGGTAACCGAGTCTACCCTGTAATTGCCTGCTAATGTATTTGCCTCCTCTGACCACATTGAATAACCGATCTTGAGGAGCAAACGATCAACGAAGAAATAGCACAGCAAAGTGGGGAGCAACGCGACAGATCTGCTTTGATTGAGATCATATTTTCACACAGTGGCCAATTCTTCCGCCTCATGATTCAGTTGCAATAACACTGGATTTTTTGAGCGCATATTTCAGTCACTTTCCTCATTTTCCTCAGCGTAGATTTTTTTCGCTCGACTCTCATTCTATGAAACACGGGAACAAATTTAACGTTAATCCTTTCATCTATCAGGCCTTTCATATTACATGAATATGTCATTTCGATCTAGAGACGTCCTGAAAAAAGTTCTTCTGAGAGTTGTGGGGATGGAAGCGTAACAATAATCTATGTTCGGTTTCCTACGGACCTTCCGATATTCAGAAAAAGAAAAAATCATTTGAAACTACCTATAACTCCTCGAGCACTGGAGTGAGTTCGTGGCACACGTTTAGTTACAATAAAATTGCCTCATACAAGGTTTGACGGTTTAATTCTGGCCCACTCGTGAGATATAATCCGTTTCCGAGCTCACTGTGCACTCCTCTCCTCGTATCACTTGATTGAAGTTGCCCTAACCAGCGAGCAGGGATGGTCGAGAGGATAAAGATGGGAATACTAAACTACGAAGAGATGCTGGGTTGCAGGTCGATTTAAACATCGAAAAAATGTTTTGCATATATTCTATTGTTATCCACGAGGTTTCTCATTCACATTTAACTTGCTACTTCCAATCTTATTGGATATACAATTCCTATCGCGTGAACTTCTGTAGTATGGTATAAGCATCTCCTCACCTCATTTAAAACAATATTCTTCTAGCCTTCTTGTGCTAGTCTTTCGGGTTCATTGAGAAATGTTGTAAAGTGAGCATCTAAACTTTGTATTACTTTGCTTGAGTAAAAGAACACCTTTCTTGAACACAAAAGTCGTTTGCGAATCATCGTAGAAAAAGCATTGCCATTGTAGAGAAGCAAAGCGATAAACCCTTTCTTGAAATTTATCACCATGGCCGCAGTTTTCATTTTAAGAAGGCGGAAATCGGTCGCCCAATACATCTGCTAACCCTTCATAAAAAAACTACAAAACTTGGCTCGATTACGCAGAAAATTTTCTTCCCATTATCTGGAGTTCGAGGGTGAATGAGTGAGTATGTGGCGAGAAATATTCGAAAAAATTTCCCCTCATTTTGATGCAAATAAAACATATTGAGGTAGGGGGGGTGTTAGATATAGTGGCCAGCCAATTTTCGCTTCTGAAAAACCAAAATCAAAGCCATGGTGGACGGTTGAAAAGAATGCGTTCAAACATTTTTCAAGTTTTTCCCATTTTTCGCCCCACCGGAACGTCCATAGTGAAAATCCGACACACAGCAATGTTACTCTATCCATGCCACACAACTTTCGGAAGACCTTTTTTGATGACGTCTCCTACCTCGGGGGTCGTCCCTTGTTAGAAGGACGTGCGTCAGAGATCCAAGCGATTAATTTGAACAGGTATACATTGCGTTTCTTAATTATATGTCCACTCCATAAAAGGCTCCCATCGACTTTCCCTAAATCTTTTTGAAACGGTGTGATTCGACTCAAAAAGCATGAAAACCCTATTGACCGTAGTCAAATCGGAAAATACAGCAAACAATATGTAAAAAATGTATTCTGAAAAATAATCGTTTCATAATTACCCTACATTTCCATCTCGGCAGATCACTTCCATGTCAATAACATGAAAACTAAATGGCTTTCCCCGCTCTTTTCTTCAATTTTCATCGCTCCACTGTTGACAGAACGGCCACGTCGTCGCCGCTCCTCTGGATGTAATGGAGAATACATATCCTCTGATTCGTCGCAAAATTCATTTCAGTAAATCGCACTCATGTGCAGCGTCTCCTTCTCCCAGGCCTTTCTCGCTCTCTAACCTGGCACTGTACAGGCACATGAAGGAGCAAAACGCATTTGACTTCGGAATAGAGGATACAGTCCCCGGCAACGGAAAAGTGTGGCGGTGGTGCGGTTGCGTATTTTCATTAATATGTACTGTCCTTGTCGGAACGAAATCTGATCTGCAGTTGCGGACCCCAAAGAAAGACAATTCTCGCATGTTTATGGCGACTCAAACTAGTTAGGGGACTATGTGAGTTTGATCTTTGTCATGTTCACGGCAGTGCACTGCACATAGCATCAACTACGAAGCGAGAGTGCATCGTCGCTAGACGATTCGCATGCACCCCATCAATTGGACTAGAAATCATGAGGCTTCCATACATACAAGGCGTTTCGGACTACTCCGATAGGTTAAAGCTGCGGATTAGGCACTGTCAACCCGATTAGATCCAAACTGTGTGTGATCGGATATTCGACATGTGAGTCATTGAGAAATCATCGAGCAGATACTGCCCGTTACCTCGGAAAATGTTTCGGACCAATATCCAGCTTGTCCGATAACACACTCCGATGAGATTTCGCCTTAGGATGGAATCCACACTGCTCGAATGTTCAGACAGATTTACAGTCAGTACACTTTTTGCTCTTCTTTAAAGGCAGTGTTCACGATAAAAAATGTGTTTCAGCTTCCACTAGGAATGTATAGTGGAGGGGCACACTGTAACGTTGACGTCGAAAGAACGCATGAAAACGAGCCAGGAAGAGCCCCAAAAGAGCCCGAAGTTGTCACTTCGAGCGCATTGAAAACCCCAAAAGCGCATCACACGCCCACCGACGTGAACAAATGAATGCTCGAGATCGTCAGATGAGCGATGATTTCCAATCATTAGCCCCGTTCTTCCCTTCATTCTCAACTTCTCTCTTTACTCAGGTCAGCTCGCATCCGTCGGCTGCAAAAGACGGAAGTTACAAGTCTCGGACAACTCGTCAACCATGTTTCCTTAGCTCCATTTTTGAGGGACCATAACTCCGTTCACACAAGATCTTGTAAGATTTCAGAGACATCATTGGAATCAGCATGGGGCCGTATTCAAAATAGGCGGGAAAGCAGAAAAACGATTTTTATCATGAACACTGCCTTTAAAAGTCAATAGAGATGAATCAGTGGAGCTGACTATCTGCCAAGTGCCGTTTATCAACAATTGCGTTTCTTAACTTCGCATGAGCCACTTTCCCTTATTCTACCAACCCATGGCCTTAATACCCGCGCTAAGTTTTGCTTAAAAACAGGGAGCATCTGGCAGACTCGGCAAAAAAAAAAGCGTCCGATGCATGTAACTTTGTTTGAATGAAGACTTCTTCGAGATTCTGAAAATGCTTTCATATTCACCAGATCAAATTGCTACCTAATTATGTGACTTATTGCATGAAAGTTCTCCCTAAAAAGCGCTTTGTTTTTAAAGGGAATAGTTTTTGCAATCGTTTTCCAAAAACGCCGCGCCCGGCAAAGTGTGTGCGAAAACTTTGAGGAGTATGTTGTACCAAGTAAATGTGAAGAAGAGCAATCGGTATGTTTTCTTCACTTAAATTAGGTTTGGTGTTGAGAGAATCTCAAGGTTTGTTCAGGTTGAATTTTCGAAACCCTCCAATTAAACACGCTAGAGAACTATCTGAAAAAGTCAGGGTTTTTGTTGGGGAAATCCCCGGACTCATAAATAGAAGGATTTCAAAAATTCAACCTGAACAAACTTGTTGCGATTCTCCCACCTGCACCTAATTTATGAAGAAAGCATACAGATTTCAAGTTCCATTACTTGTACAAATACTGCTCAAAAGATTTCGCCACATTGTCGCCGCGCGGGACTGATTACGAAAAACGATTGCGAAAACTATTTCCTTCGAAAAAGCTAAGTGTAACTCTTAAGAAACGACAGCCTGTGGATTTAACGACAGCCTGTGTTGAAATGCAATCTTAAACAAGCGCTGGCTACACGCGGAACGCGAGGGTCCCGATTCATGGAACGGTGTTGGCCCATTTCCACTCATGGAATGATTACTTGACACTCTGTGGAGTGGTCGTGGAGGGTGAGTCCGTGTCGGCTCTCTGGAGAGACGCTTGTTAGGGGTAATTTTACGACCGCTGGGCGGCTGTAGGAGCGTGGAGAACGAACGGCGGGTTGAAAAAGCATCCGATGGGACCGAAGCGGTCGATATTTAAAGGCATCGTTCGCGCTGGAAATCAATTTTCATTTCTCAGGCTCAATTTTCGCCAGTTGAGCCCGGTAGACTCCACACTGGTAAACTTTGGCGAGTCAAAAACGTTGGGCAAAAGAAGTTTGGAAGGCGTCAAAGATGAAGATCCGCCACCAATTCTCACCAGTCATCTAGCACTTTTTTCCTTGAATGTTGGTGCGACCGTAGGAACAACATGAAGATTAGTTACCGCACGAACTCCCACATGCAGAAAAATTCCGAAAATGACGGTGACAGAGGCCTCCAAAAGCAGAAAAAACTTCCAAAAGGATTCTGGAGACAAAATTCAAACTCGGTATATAGAGTTCGCGCAGTCAATTGAAAGTCTGATAAATGGACGGGGCTGCGACAATGCATAGATTACCCCGCGCGAATCAGAAACCCCATTCTCAAGTGGGGGCCGCCAACCGTGCACGGCCAGCCGCCTGGTCCATGCATCAGACTAAAATGAAAACGGAAACCATACAATGTGTTCCGATTAACTTTTCTTTACAAATATAGGTTTTCATGGGCCCCTTCGACATTTTTGTTCACTAGAAGATAAACTACATAAAACATGAGAAAATAATATACGATTTCTGCGCGGACGATGCCTTCAAGAAAATATGTGGAGTAAAATCAGTGATATCATTCTTTTATCAGCTTATATCATGCGAATTTCAGTCCAGGTCAGCCACACCGGAGTGTTTTACCCCTCCTTATTCATGTCTTTCATGATTATCGACAGGGCTGGCTACGCCGATCGGCCCAACTATAACCGACACCTTATTCTACACATCTTTTGTTGGCGTGGAATTTTTGTCAGCTGTGGTTCCGTAGAATCACCGAGACTAACCTAACTAGCGTAAAACCTGTTTCCCATGACAAGTACAGCCTTTTTGGGGAAAAATATAGAAGCATTAAGAGAAGCCACTATTCTGCGATTATTGCTAACACAAGCGATTGTTCCTCGCTGTCAGCGCCTAGGAATCAAACCACATTGTGTCTGAACTTTTTTCGAGAGGATTCTATCCCATCATTAGTCTGATTGGGTGCACTCTTTGTGAAACCTTGAGCAGGCTGCTACAAGAATTTCCACCCAGTGCTGCTTTTCAGCTGATTTTTTTGACGCAGTGAAATTAATGGAAGCCTGCAGGCTGTTCATTGCTTTTAGCTAATAAGGGTGAAAGGACACCGTAGCATGCTCCAGGTAAGAAAGGGGCTTAACAATATCTGATTATCCGGTGGCAGAAGCGCTGAACAGCAAGCACGCCCAGTCATTTTATCTAACGAACACTGCCTGCCAGGCAACGCATACGCTTGCAAACATGGTCGAGATATCAGCATAATATCAAATTGCCTGGCCCCTGCCATGTCGTCAACGACATTTGAAGCGCTGAAAACCATCTGGGATGACAGTATTTGTTAATCTATCCCTGTCACGCACGCCCGTATTTTCACACACCCTTCCAGTAATGCAGGAATGAAAAGTTGAGACCCGAGAAACACGTGACGACAGCTCAGAGTGGTAAGAAAGCTCTCTATCCAAGGAGAACACGGAGAGAAACAGCTCAGATTTGCTTGAGATATTGCCTGTCTAAACACCCATAAACTCTCATCCTACTCCGGATGAGGCTTTTGAAAGTGGAGAGGATTTCATCAGTGCGCAAACATGTAATATCCAGGTAAAATCGAGCTGCTGACATCGTGCACTCCGTTTGATGAATGCTTTATCACTCTCAATTATCACATGTTTTCTCAAGTTTACCTTTACTAAATTCTGTTGCTGTGAAAGTACGGGCCGTGAGCAGGCGTCATTGAATACTGTCAGCTCTCTTGTCTCGATGGTTTCTATTACTTTAAATGTCGTTGACAGAACCGTATATGAGCCTATTTATACTGATATCTCGACCATGTTTACGAGCGATGTATGCTACCTTTACTGTGTCAAATCAGTGAATCAGAAGCCATGAAGCGAGTTTTGTTTTTGGAAAATTCATCTATGAAAATGAAGAAACCATTCATCAAACAACCGCTTCGCTTCTACCTGACTGTGATAATGAGACTTTACAGACTGAAGGTCATATATCTCTAACAGTTTAGGCCTCTCACGTCACTGTCAAGTCCGGTGGATCTACTGCGGAGTCCGCAGGTCGATGCAGTACATCGAATTCGTGGAAGACCGTGTTTCAAAAAATCAACCCGCTGAGTCCGACTGCACGACCGTCCCGATGCCCAGCGCAATCCCCCCGGTCGATACTGATGGTTCTCATGCGTACAAAGGGCAGGGCCAATGCGCGACTGCTGAGTCCCACTGAGTCCCACCGAAATCATCCTCACCCCACCCGGTCGATATAGGTGTTTCTCACATGATTTGGGTGCAGCTTTTTTCGACCGACTTGTTTGCAGACACTGCGAGTCCGCCGCATCTCGACTCTAAATCGTCATGCGCTCTGCCCACCTGCTGCTGATACGGAAATCAGATTCAGACATGTTGGAAAACAAGAAAAATCAGCCACCGTATTGTTCCGATTCACAGCTGAGGTGATAATCGTCACTATCAATAGCGTGTTTCGCAGAGGAGTTAGTTGGCGCTGGGGGCAACCGGACTCAAGTGGGACTCTTGCAGGTTTTTCCCACCCGGACTCATTCGGACTCAGCAGGTTTTCGACAGAAAGTCTGACCCGGAACCTTAAGACTGAGAGCCTCTTTGCACGATCACTAATCGAGTTTTTGATTTATACAACTTGTCAAATCCGCTTATTGTTGAAGTGGTGACTATGTACGCACCTGCACAATCTTCATTTCACTGAACCACTGTGTTGGAAATAGTAACAAGCATTAATTCTCTTTAATCCACTGCTAAAAGGGGCGTTTACCGTAACACAATAAGTCTACGTAAAGTAGAGGGTAGAATTAATAAATAGAAGCACTGCGGACTTCTGATTCTATTTTATTTTTATATGCTCGCCCTTACTGTTGATTCCGCCACATCCTGCCTGTATCACTGTATTTCGGTGTGAAATTTGCTTCCGTTCCTCGCGTGCGTCTGCGCGCGTATGCTGTGTCTCCTTCTCTCCGCGCTTTCTCACTGTCTCTACCCTCGGTCCGCACTGAGCGCGTGGAGGAACAGAGTGAATTTGGTTCAGAACCAGAGGATACATCTTCTCATTCTATCCATTTCCGTCATGATCCTTACCCGTTCGATGTTTTTCGAAGTATCGTCAGCACGAGGTGATTTTCCGGATCAGCGAATCCTGCGTCCGTGTGCGTCCATAGTGGCGCGGTCGGTTGAATAGCGTCATTTCCTATCTGCTCCGATTTCGCACGACTTGTCAAAGTCAAAGGATTATTCCGTCAGAGCCAAAGGCAGTCTCGAAATCGTATAGAACAACCGTCCACTTGGACTGCAGACTCTTTCAATGGCGCTCACACCTACTGCACTATGCCGCGGCTCTTGCTCATTCTCAACGCTTTTTTGGATACCTCCCAAGAAACTCAACATTCTGGCAGAGTATATGTGGCCGATATGCAAAATCTCGCTAGGAAACTTTGAAGACATTTCGTAGAGTTTTGATATCAAGGCAGGATTTTCTTCGAAGTTCAGATTCTATAGGTTACAGTACCCTTCCTAGCAGAGCTTTCATTCCCACAGCTCTGTGCTTTTGCGCCCCTGCCTACCGGCGTCCAGTCTCAAATCTGCTTGACTTTAGCCATATCTTTACAACACAACGCTTGAAGGCACATTCCAATCTCCGCGAAGGTTTTGGTGCACTTCAGACGAAGCACCGTCTGTGAAAATCCTGAAAACAGCGCCGGGGCGGCATGCACGAACGCGGCGGGTGTTACGAAGGGTCGAGGCAGGGTTTGGGGGCGATTGGCGCTTTTAATGATAGCAGTGTGAGGGCTGAAAACAGGTTGAGGTTACACTGAAAATCGTTCCCCCGCCAGCCCTACCTGGGAGGGGGTGGGGGCAGCCAGAGACCCCGCTGAAACACGAATTATTGATTATCTCTAGCACTCTGGAACCAGGACAATCATGAAAGGCGCCGACGCCCGAACCCTGCTCCAACCCCTTGGTAACCCGCCGCGTACGTGCGCGCCGCCGGGAGAACACCTGGAAACTAGAGGCGCTGTGGCTGTCAAGACGAGGTGTCATGTCTGCTATGAGCGGCATCTTACGCAGCAACGTGAATTCGCAGAGGCGTTTGACATGCCTCAGATTTCGTGACCGTATGTGGACTATTACAGGGACCAAATGTGTGCTTTCTACTTGCTGAATTCACGCAGGTAGGCATTTCGCGGCCCTGATCAATGCAAAGTCTGAGCAAAAATCTTCCTCGAAATGGGATTGGACTAAGCCTTCAGCACTTTCTGAGTCGGTGGCTTTACCTATTTTCAAATCCTTCCCTATGGCTGATCTACGTAACTCGGACGATTTTCGGCCCGAGTCGCACCGAACAGGAATCGGAGCCGTTGACGTTTCGGCTGGGCCCCAATCTCTGAGGCGTTGCTGTTTGCTGTCTGATCCCCCAATTTACCACCCCCAGCACTTTAACTAAATGAATCACCTCGTAGTCATCTTCGATGATCATTCCTACTTCCCATACGCAGAGCATGAGAGGCACTCAAAGAAAGGACGCAATCTGAAGCAGAAGAATTTCCGCTTGACAACATGTCATAGATAAAATCTTCGGACCTCCCTACCCAAAGACAAAGAGAGCAAGTTGATAAATTCCATACCTACGTGGGCTCTAATAGTTTCAAGCCTTACACCCACATTTTTTCGTAATTTTTGCATTCTCTGTAGACAATTTTGTGGTCAAGTGCGGTTGAAGATTCTTCATCGAGATTCCGTAATTCATATTGATTTTCGAAAAAATCAATAATTGATCGATTTTTATCAATTTTTAAAAAGTTGGTAATATGCATACAGATCTATAGAAAAATTTTCTCTGGCACTAATGCTACAAAGTTCGATGCCCGTAAGTCGTCAGGGCAACAGAAAGGAGTTGTGCAAATGCCAGCTATTTCGAACACTAACCTGGCCCAAAAATGGATTAACATGCCACCTTGTCCTCCACGTTCATTTTCATTAGAGGTCCAAGGACATCGGATAATACATATATTTACGTTTTCAAGCAAACACCCTGTATTGGCAATCACAGGAAAATCAAGGAGCTCTTTGGGTTTTGATCACCGTTTGTTTTGAAAACAATTTTTGTGCTGTGGAAGGTTGCACATTTTTTCAGGGAGAGAGGATTATGAAAGGAAAAAGAGACTATTCAGAGACCGCTGCAAGTTTTCAAAATCAGCGATTTTCATGGGTCTTCGCATTTTTATGTGGAACGGAGTCGTACGAGGTAAAGCTCCCTCTATCCGCACACCAACAGACGATGATTCCAAGTCTAGCCTCACGAACCCTAGGGTCAACTCATAATAAAGTGTTTTCCGGCCTCCAACAGTAAAGTTGGGGATCAAAGTTTCGCATTGATATAGCCATACACTTTAGAGTATGTCAACGCAGATATTCGGCAAAAAGAATATTCGGCCAGAATAAACGAATAATCCAAGATATGCGAATAATTTGATTATTCCCGGAAAAATGAGCCCATTTTCCGATCATTGGTTTATTCGGATTATTGGGAAAAACCAATTTTCGAAAAATTCGTTTATTCGAATATTCGGGCGCAACAATAATCGAATATTCGGCCGATTGAACGAATAATTCCAGAAAAAATAAGAAGCAGAGTCTCCAGCAAATGTCCATTTTTGCGGTCCAGAGGTGCAATGTCTCTAATCAAACTGGTACAAGGTTCCGAATATAATCACGAATACTACAATATTCAACAAGAAGATGATCAGGAAACCCTGTGGTGCGGAGTATCTCGCTGAGCACACCGGAATTCGTGGGCAGACGGTAATCGCTCCAGCCGCGATGATTTGCCCGGGCCTTGTGATCGCCTGAGGTTTGTAAAGTAGTTAATAAAACCTGTAAAACAAATTTACGAGAAGATTGCCATCGGGATATATGGGTGAGAGGGTCCAGGAGACGCCTGCTGACAAAATTTGAGCAAAATCGGTTCAAAAATAACGAAGTATGATCCGGAGAATGCTTAGCAGAAAATTCCTGTTCTGCGTCAGTACATACATATAACGTGGGGCGTGTGCCTGGTTCCCAGTTCCTCGTCACTGGCTCCTCCGGGCGTTACGCACCCTTAGTAGTGATGGTCACTGCCAATAGTCGCAGACGATCAGTTAGAGCAGACAGGTAAGATGGTATGTAGGTTTTCTTGGTGAGAAATCGATTTGTAGGTGGGTGGGCCGGCAGATGACATCATCAGGACGTCGTCTAAAGTACATGGGGCATCTGATAGAAGCCATTGGGACGTCGTTACCACCCAAAGAAATTACGTAGGGCATCTGTTGGCGTCGTCAGAGACTAGAGTGAGGACCGAATATTCGAGTTCGAATAAACTATTCGAAGTACCAGACGAATTTTTTTATTCAAACATTCGAATATTCGAAAGAGATGTGTGAATATTCGAGCATTGATTCGAAGCCGACTATTCGCAAGGAAGGGAAAAATTCGAACATTATTCGAATTCAGCTATTCGCAAAAGGTGAATATTCGAATATTATTCGGAATTCGACTATTCGGAAAAGGTGAATATTCAGGATATTATTCAAAATTGACTATTTACGCAAAGGTGAATATTCGAACATTATTCAAAGTCGATTATTCGCAGAGGTGAATATTCGAACGTGATTCCAATTTGGATACCCGAGCTAATTTAACAAAAATATGAAGAAATCAGCTCTGATGTATGGAAGGAATCGACATACCGTTCAAGACTGGATTCATTTTCTTTACTACTCCATTGTTCCATTTTTTCCCGAACACAAGAGCTAAATTTTTCCCCACACCGGCTGATGAGGCTACTAGGGCGGTTCTAACAAAGGAGCCACATGGCAATCGCACTTGGCCTCGCACATTTTTTTTCATGCCGCTGCACGGCCAATGATAACACCAACCATAGCTTCGTGGAGTGGAGCCATGTACCCCACCAACCTTCACCTCTGGGCAGGTGAAGAGGAACATCATTGGGAAAACACAAAGCGACAACCGGTGAAATGCCCTGAAAGAATGATAGTGACCCAGCACTCATGCTAGTCATTTTCAAGATTAGGGTGGGTGTCACTGCCTGTTTTCGTCCATAACTTTTTTTGTGCTTGGAGATAGAATTTTGCGTCGGTGTGCTTTCAGTTTGGAAAAATATTCTCTCGATCCTTCAGCCCTAATTCATTCTGCAGAAACACCGTTTTTTTTCGCCTATGACACTTTAACCTGGTGAGGGTCGTTTCCAAAATCTACACACGTAAAATTCGTCGAATGCTATATCCGGGTTCCTAACTTTGCTCGCTCCATAAGCCAGCCAGGTCGTTGGGCCGAGCCACGTTATTGGCTCCAGCAGGAACTCTGCGCCTCTCATTTAAGCCATAGAGGCGAGAGCACCCCATGAAGATAACTATGGAGCTCACGGCTCCACCGATCTAGACAGCTTATGGGGCAAAAGCAAAGTTAGTTAGGCACCTCGAATAAGCTCCTTAGAAGCTAAGTTAGAGCGGAAAGGTTGATTTTGCAGCATTCTTTGCGTTGTAGCCCGTACAGGTTTAGAGATGAGTCATTGCCTAATTAATTACAATTGTAGGAATTGAAATAAAGCTCTAGAAGAAAGAATATTCAATTTCTTATTGCCGCTCGCACTTCGTAGTTGCGCGATGTTGCTATGGTTAGCTTAGATTATTCGTCATTTCAGATATTCAGATTCCGAATATTCGTTCGTTCGAAATAAAAAATGAACGAATATATTCGAGGAATTCGTTCGTTCGGAATGAAAAATGAACAAATTTATTCAGAAATTCATTTTGTTCTAAATGAAAAAATTGTGCAGAATTTATTCGAAATTTGTTCGTTCTTAATGAGAAATGAACAGAATTTATTCGGATTTCGTTCATTCGAAATAAAAAATGAACGAATTTATTCGGAATTCTTTCGTTCGGCCTTTTTCAAAGTCCTCACTCTAGTCAGGACGTCGTGCCAAGTACACAGGGCATCTGATAACCTCACCCAGACGTCGTGGAAAGCGCATAGGGCATTTGATGACATCATCAGGACGTCGTGGAAAGTGATGTAGCGCTTCATTTGTAGCACGCGCAATAAGTTTGGTAATTACTGATTATTAGCTATTTGAAAATATTGAAGATTTTTTCAGGGATATTTTATCGTAATATCAAGAAAAAGTGAAAGATTCTATAAAAAAGGGGTCTTCCGAGCGAAAAGAGGTTTGGTTCGGCGTTAGAAACGTTCCAGCAAAAAGGAACAATAGGTAAGCAGAATAAGGAGAGTCTACAGAAAGTGAACAATATTCTCTGGGAGTAATTTTCTTGGTCAACACTTCTAAACAGCGAAAACAAACCGTTTTGGTATTTTACCACGGAGAAGTTTAGTGTCTTTCGGAAGGGCGTCTATTGGTTTCACGAGATTTTACAGGAATGACTTCACTTGACTTAATCGGTTGGCTTTCACCTGACGCGGTCATTCCGCATCTTCACCGAGGTGTGCCGTCCTAGTAGTCCAGCCGTGTCCATTTCACGGTCTTCAGCCACAATTTGAACACATTCCATCCAGCTGTCACTATTCCATTTCCTGCGAAACGAAACATCGCGCCTGAACTGGTCTTTCGATGCCGAGTGACTTTAAATCCTCTTTAACCACATCCGTCAGAACTTTCGCCTACGCCCAGGTGGCCGTTTCCAGACAGGATTTGGAAGCATTTTAAAGCGTGTTAGGTGCGAGACGATCCGGCGTTCTTCTTAGTATATGCCCGAGCAGTCGAAGTCGACTTTCCATTGCTGCTTGAGATGGCGTTAGGAGATGCTGGCACCTCCCTCGTGTCAAGCGTTGATGTACTGCGTCGATTTCCTTGTAAAAGGTCTTCGTTATGGCATACACGCGGCCAGAAATATCCAAGCAAACGCCAGAAAAGCTTCCTCTCCGTGCAATCAACCTTTCCATCTGCTGCGTCTTCGGTGCGCCCACGTGTCTGATCCGTACATCATGATGGGGCGAATAGCGGATAAGTAGACGCGCAACTCGACTTCCTTCGCGATGGTGGTAGACCACAAACACTTGGTTAGAGTTGAATGCGAGGCGTAGCTTTCGCACATCGTCGAATATCCGCTGCGCATACCTACCATCGTTCTTCAGCAAACAGTCAAATAACAGAAATCATTCACCAGTTCGATACGTTGTCCGTCCACACAAAACTCCCGTTGAAGGCCCTGAGAGACCCACATCCGCACTTGCATTTGTCAGGGACGAAGACGAAGTCTATAGGCTGCGGCATTCTTCGGAACGAGGTTCGCGATCCTTTGCCGTTTTGCGTTGTTTTCATCGAATAACGCAATGTCATCGGCGTAGGTCGACAAAGGGAGCGTCCTGATGGTGTTAGGATCACATCCGCAGGAAACTGTTCTGCAACTCTACGCATGATGTCATCAACGGCGAATTTGAAAGAAAAGGTCCTGCTGCAGCTCCTTGCACCTTACTCTGTTTTCACCTCGAAAGCTGACGGCGTAAATCCGACAGAAGTACGAACTGGCAGTGCTGTTGTTCCTCCGTTCATGTCCTCGATTAACCGAACATACTTTTCCGGGACTCCATCTGCTCGCAGAGCGTTGAGCAATCGATCACGATAAGGATAGTCAAACGCGGCTCCAAAGTCTAAAAAAGCAAGCTGTAATGGCTTCCGAATACCGCTGCCACGATTCAATTACTCTCTTTCACGACGGACACTTGGTCGATGGTCGATCTTCCAGGTCGAAAACCTGCTTGCTCATCTCTGGTCGTTCCTTCACGATGTTTGATAAGTCACTCGAGAATGATACGTTCTAAAACCTTGTACATGACACTCCGCCGTTGCCGGTCCCATGCCCGGATGTGAAAGGAGGAGGGCTTGGCCCTTTCTACCAACGGGCTGGAAAACCTCAGGTAGGACCATGGAGAGTCTCTCAGGATATCGCAATAAAGCTACCGCATCCGGGGCAGCCGATGCGCCAGCACGGGGGTACCAGGGTGCTGGTGGTGAGAAGAATGCTACTGGCCAGAACAGGAGACGATTCATTGGTACCGAAGGAGGTACGAATAGGAGCATGGAACGTTCGAACTGCGCATCACGTTGGGCAAAAGGAGATTATCGCAAGAGAACTTTTCATGAACGGAATATCGGTTGCTGCACTGTCGAGCTCAGGATAAGTGGATGCGGAAAAATGACCATCCAAGTGCCCGACAGTAACGAGGAGATGACGTTGTTCTCCGGTAGCGACTGACATCACCAAGGCGTTGAATTCATGCTGAGCAATCGTGAAGCTGGTAGTGTTCTTTCATTCAAGCCGATTTCTAGCAGGGTCCGCTGTTCTCACATTGTGCGGAACTGTCAGGACACATATCGTGGCCGTCTATGCGTCTACGGAACCGAGCTGTGAAGCCGAAAGGATGCCTTCTACGCTCAATTTCAAGTGGTGAATTGAATGACAATGGTCTGCGTCTGCTCTCTTTCGCTGCGTTCAACGAACTTCTCATTGGGAACACTCACTTTCAAAACAGTAGAAGCATCAGTTGACGTGGAGGAACCATAATGGAAAAGAACTGGCCACGCTAGACTAAGCGCTGATAAATTCACGTTTCAGGTCGTCATTACACGACGTGCTCGCTATGAGAGGCGCTGACCGCGGTTCAGACCACTATCTCCTGCGTGCATAGGTGAAGCTTCGGCTGCAGCGAGCGAGGCGTGTGGAGCCTCCCAGAAGACGATTTGATTGGTCGCAGCTAATGGCACCCAATACGAAGGAGGCGTTTCAAGTCGCACTGTCGAACCGTTTTGCTTTGTTGGCTGAAACTGATTCAGTGGATGAACAGAATAGGCAGACAACGGACGTCATCCTGGAATGCGCCGAGCCACTTTGCCCTGTCACCCGCCAGCGGACGCAACCATGGATATCGGATGAGTCTATGCGTCTCATAGACGAGCGGAAGCAAGCGAAACTGACTAATTTCAATTGGTATCGGGAGCTTTGTAAAGAACTTCGAGGCAGGTTAAAGGCGGAACGAGAATCGTATTGGAATAGGATAGCCGACGAAATGGAGGAGTCTGCTGTTAAGCATGACTACCGCTCACTCAACCGTACGCTCAGGCGTCTCAGGAAGAAGACTAAGCTCGTTAGCGATGACATCAGAAACTCGGACGGCGCGTTCGTGCGCATTGCGGACGAACGTCTACAGCGATGGAGACAGCAGTGACCTTTACAATCACGACGCACCACGGGGACCGAATGTCGAATCGCCTCTATTACAAGTGCCGCACGAAGACGCTTTGGATTCAGTACCTTCTGTGGAAAAAGTGAGACGAGCGGTCAAGTCTCTAAAGAACGGCAGGGCGTCGGGCGTGGACAACATAACTGCTGAGGCAATCAAAGCTGGTGGAGACATTCTGTTGAGTCAACTTCATAAGCTGATTAAGCTCATTTGGGAGTCTGAGAACATACCAGTCGCTTGGAAGCGTGGTATCATCGTGCCTATCCACAAAAAAGGAGACGCTTGGGACTGTCACAACTATCGCGGAATAAGTCTCTTATCGATTGTTGGAAAAGTCTCCAACAGGATCATTCAGAGCAGTCTTCAGCGACATCGAGAACAAACCAGCCGTGAAGAACAAGCAGGATTTCGACCTGGCCGTAGCTGCAGCGACCAAATTTTCGCTTTGCGTCAACTCCTGGAAGAAAGGATCCGTTGCGGTAAACGTGTTGTCATCGTGTTTATCTACTTCAAGTCAGCATTCAATTGCGTTTGCTAGCCGGTTTTATGGAGATCACTTGAATGCGAACACATACCGAAGAAGATAGTGAAGCTGCTTCAGGAAACATACAATGGATCAACTAGTTGCATTCGCATCGGAGATAGGCTGTCTGAAGAATTTACTATCAACGCTGGTGTACGTTAGGGGGATGTCATTTCGCCGCTGCTTTTCAATACCGTGATCGATGCCATCATGAGAAAGGCCTTCGAGAACAGAAGAGGCATCCAGTACGGTACCAACGATTACGTGACGGGTAGGATGTCTGCGGATGATAGTGCTGTATTCGCGGATACCGATGCTGAGGCGGTGTATTTAATTGGTAACATAGCGTTGATTGCGAACTCATATGGCTTACGAATCGATAAGGATAAGACAAAAGTCATGACATCAGATGGGTCGCACGCCTCTGTGCTCTTCGAAGGAGTTTAACTCCAGCAAGTGAAGGACTTTAAGTACCTTGGATCAATAGTACAGGAGAAGAAGGTGGTAGCAACGATGGAGATCCACAGCAGAATCGGACGGCTTCTACCGCTTTTGCTTCGCATGGCTGGTGTCTGTGGAAGAAAGCCAACGTATCGATGGCGACGAAGATTCGGCTTTTCCTAGCATTGATTATTCCTATTCTACTATACGGCTCGGAAACGTGGACACTGCTCAAGTCGGACCTGGTGAAACTCGAGTCCTTCCAGATGCGATGCTTGCGCCAGATCCTCGATATTACGCTTTGTAACCGCATACGCAACGAAATCATCAGGGAGCGATGTGATCAGCAACCCACGATCGAGGACCAAGTCCAGACCAGACGATTGCGATGGTTTGGACACGTACGCAGAATGGACGCGAGCCGACTACCGCACAGCATGCTACGGAGGAAACGTCCAGTGCAGTGGAAGATCCAACGAACAGCCCCTAAAAAGACTTGGCTGAAATAAATCGAGGATGATCTGAAGAAACGACGGTGCAGTGTCCTTAATGCTAGATCGATTGCTACGAATCGTTCTGAATGGAAGCGTATCGTTCAGGCCGCTCAAGCTCCCATGGCACCCACAGCATTGGCTGAGAGGTCGCTCCGCTAACGGGATGAGTGAGTGAGTGACATGACACGAAGTATAGAGATTCTTCTGTAGTTCTTAGGATCCGTGACGGATAGCTTTTTGTGAAGAGGTACGATGATCGCATGTCTCCACGAATCGGGTATCCTTTCGCTCATCCATATGGCATTTCACGAATCCCAGACGGAGGAAGAGCTTTCAGCATTTCAGCAGTAATGTTGTAATCTCCACCTACCTTTCCATTCTTCATTTTCCGGACACAATCCAAAACTTCAGACTCAGTCGGCGGTTCCTCACTGACATCGTAATGTGCTCTCTGAACATGCAGGAGCTCAGGTACTGATGGCTCTGGACGATTCATTAATGAACTGAAGTAATCCTTCCATATTGGTAGCGTCGCATCTTCAACTGCAACTCCATTGTTAGTGTTTAAGACAAGAGAACATCTCTTCATCTTCCCGCTATACTGCCGCAGCAACGTGTAGGCTCTTCTCGGATTATTCTACTTCCAAGCCTTCTCAAACTCCTTAGCTCTACACGCCCACTCTCGTTCGTGGTCACTTTGAAGCTGCCGACGCAACTTCCTTCCCAGACGCTTCTCCTCCACGAAGTTTTCTGCAGTTCGGAGAGCACATACCTTGTTGTAAGTAGACGCCGTTTCCTCTGAGACGTAGGCGAACTTCTTCTTAGGCTGCACAACCGGAAGTGCCTCTTTCGAAGCGTCCTGGATGCACTTGACAAAAGTATCCGCGTCGCAGTTTCTTCTTCGTCCGTACTCCGATTTGAATAGAAACGCGTTGTCAAAAATTCCTTCTGCATTCTTCATCTCTGAGACTTGTCATGTCAATCCTCTGGGGAGGCTGAGCCCCACGCTTCCTCTTATAAATCCTCGCAGTGAAGTTCAACAGAACAGGACGGTGATCCGAATCGAATGCGACATCCCACACAGCTCTAGATCTTCGAATGTCCGATACTGGAATATTCCTCGTCAGGACATAGTCAAGCTGTAGTTTCAAAGTTGTCATCTTCCGCTTCTGCTGCTCTTCTGGAGATAGCTGGGTCGGTTCCTGCCACGTAAGCTGATGGCGGCGATGATTCCTCTTGAATGTCGATGTAATAATCAGACCACTGCGTTCACAAAAGTCGACAAGGCGGTAGCCATTTTCCGATAATTGCTCCACTGGGTAGAACCACTTACCGAGTACTTCGAATTCCTGATCAAGTCCCATCTTCGCATTTGCGTCAATCCCCACGACAACAGCATGTTGACAAGGTATCCTGGCCAGCAACGTGTTGAGTTCCTCATAAAACGCATCCTTCAAATTGTCCTCGGCAGTTTCAGTGGGCGCATGAGCACTCACTATCCACAGATTGAATCCTCTGTGATTCCGCAGCCGTACGAATGCATTCTGGCACGACGTTGAGCCGAACTCCTTGGCCATACCACTGAAATCCTTCCTTACAGCGATTGCACAGCCTCCCACTCTCCTATCGTCAGCGGTACCGCAGTAGATGGTGTACCCTCCGACGCTGATGACGGGTCTATCCTCGAGGCGGGTTTCCTGCAAAGCAGCAAACGGTGCATGGAAATAGCTCAGAAGTCTGGATAGCGCAGTTTTTGGATATCACTCGACAGCGATTGACAGTTCAGGGTGGCGAAATTGTGGCTTGTGGCCAAAGACTCCATGAACTCCTTAGGTACGGATCCTAAGGTGTTATGGGCCAGAGGCCTTAGTGTGCCGGACGGCGACACCTTTACGCAACGTATGGGATACTTTCGCGATATAGTTGGTTGTGCACGCTATATCGCTCGAACGTTCCCTGTGTACGTCTGGTGGGTTCAGTAGAAGCAGGGGCACCAACGAGCAGGTACCAACAGACTTGAATACACACCCCCATTTTACGGGAATACTCTTGCTTAATGCTGTATTTCTATTCTATAGTTCCGCTTCTCTTTACAGCTAGAACTAACCGTCTGTCTAGGTCTTTTCGACATCATCTTCTATTCTGATTATAAGTTTTAGGTTTACATACACATAGATTCTAACGGTTCTCGCGTAGTCAGGACCATTTCTGGAACTACAAAGTGCTTCTGTGTAGAACACCTGCAACGGTTTTTCGCTGTTGAGAAGTGTGGATCAAAAATTACTCTCAGAGAATATTGGTCACTTTTTGTAGACTCCTCATTCTACTTACCTATTTTTCCCTTTTTGTTGGAACGTTTCTGACGCGAACCAAACCTCTTTCGCTTGGAGGACCCCTTTTTGATAGATAGATTCTGTTTTCCATATAATGGAGTAGGTCCCAAAAAGATTTGAGCAATGTTTTAGAAACGGTTACTGTGCGCTGCTAGAGTATTATGTAATACTTGATTTCCATGAATTTAGGTCGATCGTTGCAGCTTTGAGCCAGTTCTTATTGAACATTCACCTTATATTTTTCCTGCCAGAGGTGGAATGTCTCCAATCAAACTGGGCGCTATCTTAGCGGTAGGGGCTACTATGTCTGGATACACTTGGCCCCGCCCATTTTACCGTGCCGCATTAAATTTGAGCACCTTCTCGGGGTTTCCCTCCCCCTCCAAAATCAGGATTGCAGCATGGAAAAGTGGGCGTGGCCAGGTGCGATACAATAGTGCCCCCCCCCGCTTAGATAGCACCCCAAACAGATAGGAAATTCGGATATTGTTGGTAGATATTGTTCAGAAAATCCGGAGGCTTTGATCGTATCGTTTAACAAATACTCATACACAGTGCTAAATGTTAGTTTGAATACTCGTATGATATAATGTGGAATGTCTTTTTCGTGGAAGTACGTTGGCATACCTTCGATCTATATAATACTATACAAAAAATGATCAAGAAAGTTGGTAGTGCCGCGAACGGGGGTTCGATTATGCGTACTCGGTCCGTACTTCTAATTCGAATACTCGCGATTTTGGTCAAATATTCGATTTGTTCGTATTTGAATCATTCGAATAATTCTATTATTCGGAAGAGTCAAAATTTCGAATAATTCGTTTACTCGAATATTCGGAAGAGTCAATTTTTCGAATTATCCGTTTATTCGAATATTCGGAAGAGTCAAATTTTCGAATTATTCGTTTATTCGAATATTCGAAAATTTTTATTCGATTGATATACTCTAATTCACAGAGATGGCCACATTTACGAACGGAATTAAGGATTGTAAACTCTCATAAACGACAAATTCGCTAGGTTCTACCTACTGCAGTAATTATACAGAAAATCCGCTTTACATTTCAACATCAAATCCGAACTCCCCCCTTTACTTTTAATCCGAGAATGAAAGCTCTCAGACAGCCGGCCACCAGTTCCATGCAGTAAAGCCGCGAGTTTTTCTCCCAATGAGTTCGCCCCAACTTGGCCATATTTCGTTCCCTCCTCCCTCTCACTGTGTTTCTCTTGCTATGTTTCTGGCATGCTCTCACTCTTTTCGCGATGCATTTTGGAATAACTCGTGTTGAAATTAGATATTTTCAGGGGACGCAGTTCCCTCCGGCTATCCACCCTGCTGAAGACGCTTCGAGAGGGAATTCCCGGGGGAATAATGAGTCTCGCCGGCAGCACAATGCAGGCTTATCGACAGTAAGTTCTTCAAACTTCAGCTGTCTCTATGTACTCTTCCATAATAGAATTTCTTCCATATTTTGGCAGGTGAGAGAGTATTTTGATCAGTGTCATAATGGGGTCAGTGCTGTCCCTCGGGCTCCCTAATTCCCTACGTTGCTGATTTATGAGGCTGGCTCAGTCTCAGGCTAGATTTCGCTCGCTTCGATTACCAGTCGGTTACTTGGCAACGATCAGCTACGGCCTCAGCTCCATCTAATCCTCTGTTTGTAAGCGGCACTGCTCTTCCAAAGCGCCTTCACCCCCTCTCTCTCTGTCCTCACTCCTCGGTCATGTCCACAATTTAACCATTTCCTATCTAATGCAGGGTACGTCAATCATTTCTATTGTCGTTCTACCTCTTCATACCTGAACCATTGAAACTCGTTCGCCTTATCCAAGGAAGGTGTCAGAAAATTTCAGAGATTTTTGACATCTCCAAAAAGACGGCGTTTTTGGGAGCTTTTTGCGTGCAGAGCGCTGCATCGCTAAGCTTCTAAACTAACGAACTGAATTTGGAGAATAGGTTCACCTCCTTTCAACGAAACCAAGACAATAGTGTGTGAAGTTAGTATTTATGACTCTTTTTACAGCGTGGATTGCGATGGCGCAAATTCGGTGCATGTAAACTCTAGGGAATCCCTAGTGAGCTTTCAATTTCAATTATCAGCAGCTACGGAGCGGTGGGCCTCGGTGAGATATAACTGGTGATAAGGATGCTGAGACGGTAAAGCGACCGCTCCCTGTTGTGAAAATCGAAATCAAGAGCTCACCAAAAATGCCCCAGATGCCTTTGAGGGGTTGGCCCGGCACGACCTTTCATTCTTTGAACCTCAAATTTTCGAGTTTTAGCGTCGTATAATCGAAAATTTTAGCCTCGAAGGTGCAAAGGGGGAGGATTCTATTTAATTTCTATGGAATGCGCTAGGCTAAATTCACCTTATTCTTCTCGTTGTCGCTAGATGCGGAAATATGCGCCATATACAGTCGGCATTGATCCTAGTGATACTTTGCGTTCCCTATTGAACGTTGGCGCAAACTCGGTGCCGTATGCTGTACCATTGGTGCGCCGAGTTTGCGCCAACCTTCAATGGGAACGCAAAGTACCACTTCGATCCGTGCCGACCGTAGGTATATAGCCAGAAATTCCCCAAAAAGCTACAGCCTGCATTGAACAGCAATCTCAACCAGGGTCAAGCAACCTGTTGGAAAAACTGCGATCATGGTTGCGATCCCTACTCCACCGATGTCGAAATTGACGACTCCCCTCTCTCTCCACCATGGCCGCGCTGATTCCGCTTTTTTGCCCCGCCCACTTTCTTTTTCCTTAGATAAAGAATTTTTACAGTTCACCTCCGCACTGCCGTCCAGTCCGCAAAGTGCACGCTGATTGCGAAATCGTGGTGCGGCGCGGTTGAAAGTATCCTCAGACAGAGATGTAGGATCATCCGGGCGGTGGGATCACCCGGGCACCAAAGGCAAAAACCGCCCGGGTGATCCCACATCCCTGTCTAAGGATCCTTTCAACCGCGCCGCACCACGATTTCGCAATCAGCGTGCACTTTGCGGACTGAACGGCAGTGCGGAGGTGGACTGTAGCTGATTATGATTACTCGACTTCTTAACTTTTTTATTCAGGCCAGCGATATTTGTGAAGGTTTCGACCTTGGTGCCAAAAAATTGACAGCAAAACATTTTTAATAACATTAATTTCTTTATCCAACAAACGCCCAACTACTATTTGAAAAACAGCGTTTTCAAAATTTTTTCTTTGCAAACTGGAAAAATCGCCCGAAAGTGATTTCTTCACTTTAGCCGAATTTCGCTTGGAGTCAACTCAGAATCACTTCAAACGGTTTTTCACACAGCTTCGGCCTCATCAGACCGGTTTTTGAGCCGCTGGCCACCTTAATGCTCTTCGAACTCGGATTTTTTGGTATAGCGCAAAACTGGGGTTCGCGGAACTTTTGGTGCCTTTGGTATTGTCATGAGGTGCCGTAACTCAGTGGTTCGGTTAAATAGACCAGCTTGGAAGTTGTAAAAAAGCAAAGCCGCGCATATAGAAGGAGAAATAAAAAAATTCTGCGTTGGAGAAAGTGGTGTTAAAAGGCCGTTTTTACCAACTGGCCCTTACAGCCTTGGTTTTCACTTCTAGAAGGCGGTCGAGAAAAAAATGCATCTACTGGTTTATTATCGAAAACTACATTAGCTGGATTTTTCAAAGAAATTTTTTGAGGTTTGCTCATCGTACAAAAAACGAATACAGTGTGGTGAGAAATCTCAGAATTTTTTTTTTAGAAAAAATCCAGCTAATGTAGTTTTTGATCACCATTAAGTAGATGCATCTTTTGCTCAACAGCCGCTTTCTAGAAGTGAAAACCAAGGCTGTAAGGGCCATTTGGAAAGAACAGCCCTTTACCACCACTTTTTCCAACAGGCGATTTTTTCTATTTCTGACTCTAAATGGGCGAATTGCTTTAATCCACTTAATTACTGGGTCTGTTTTACCGAACCACTGAGTAATGGCCCATCGGAGCATAGTACATGACACTGGGAGACCCCCAAAAACCATTTTTTCGCTATTTGGACAATTGCAACTTTGACGAGTATTCAGGCCACCAGCGGTTGACATACCAGTCTGAACAACTCGTGGTTGTGTATTTAACATTCCATGATGTAGCTGAGTTAAAGGCATTGCACGCGCAGAAAACGGTGTCTTTTCTCTATGTTTTTGAGTAGGCAAGGTCTTCAAGTTAGCGATAATAGCAAAGAAACACCAAAGAACTCCAGCTTTGGAAAAATAAACGCGTAGAAAAACCTTTTGAAGAAATGATTTTCTGCCTTCTCCGTCGAATTCGGTGTGTCCAGTGCAATACTTCAATAAGTTTTTTTGAACGTCTCAGATACTCGAGATACTCGAGGGGGGGGGAGGAACAGGGCCGGCGCCCATTTCCTCTCTTCGCTGCGGGACCGTCCCACCCCGGGTCTCACCCGCAGTGGCTACGCGGGTCATCCCAAACACAATGATTGAGTACCCCAAGATTTCCTCTGTTCCCATCGCTTCCTCATCATTCAAGACGATTTCTAACTTTATTATGCTGATAAAACACTTGAGAATCATGAAAATCTATAACAGCAATCAGAATACTCTTCATTTTAATGGTAGTCTACCCGAATGTTCACAGACGTACATACAAAGCGAGGTGGCTTCCACAATCCTCTTCGTTTTTTTTCATTTCACTGTAATACCTTTGATAACACACACAGTCTTTGTTTATGAAAATCGTCGAATCTGAAGAAACAGCAGTCTGTGGAAACCACCTCAAATAGAAAAAAAAACACAAAAATCGCAACTCTCGCGGTTCAGATGTCCACACAATAGGATACTAGAAAAGTGGGAGATCCATGAGGAAGGGAAAACAACATTTTACAGCATAGCGATGCGAGTAGATGCCAATTCGAATTCTGAAAACGCTATTATATTCGCAGATCAAATTGCTACCTAATTATGTGACTTGTAGGCCAAAGTTCCCTGAAACAGCTTCGTTTTTGAAGGCAATCGTTCTTGCAATCGTTTTCCAAAAACGTCGCGCTCGGCGAAGTGCGGCGAAACTTTGAGCAGTTTTCTTACAAGTAATGGGAGAGCAATCTATGTGCTTTCTTAGTGAATTAGTTGCAGGTGAGAGAATCTCAAGGTTTGTGTTGGTTAAATTTTGGAAATCTTTTATTAAACACGCTTGAGGAATACCTGAAAAGTCGGAGTTTTGTTGTGAAAACCACGGACTCCTAAATGAAGGGCTTCGAAAATTTAATCAACATAAACCTTCAGATTCCCTCACCTGTACCTAATTCATGAAGAAAGAATACAGATTGCTCTTCCATTACTTGTAAAAATACTGCTCAAAGTTTAACCGAGCTTCGCCGCGCGCGAAGTTCTTGGAAAACTATTGCAAAAACTATTTCCTCCAAAAACAAAGTGATTTCAAGGAACTCCGTCTCACATGTCACATAATTAGGTAGCATTTTGATCTGTGAATATGATAGCGTTTTCAGAATTCAAAAAAGTCTTCATTGGAAAAAGTTACATGTATAGGACGCTTTTTTGCCAAGGTTGCCAGATGCTCCCCGTTTTTACAAAACTTAGCGCGGGTACTGAAGAACGCATGAAAAAGGGCACTATTGTAAAAGGAGTTGTGATCAAGAGTGTTTCTACCAATAGAGCAAACCTTATGGTTACGTCCTCAAGAAAAACATTTAAATTCAAACCGCGGCTGGCGCGGTGGTTTCAATCTCACCAGCGGCTGGCTGGCGCTGGTACGATTTAAACCACTCAGAACTTCGTTCCGGTCTTCCCGGTGCGAAAAACTGCATCTCGGGCGATCCGGACACTCAAAATCGGGGCCCGATCCCGTTCCGGGCGACCCGCCAACCTTTCCGGGCGACCCGCTAACCACTCAATTGTTACCAGCCACCCGGATGACGAAAATTGCCTTCCCGGTGCAGCGAATTTGCGTGTGAATGTACGTTACGGACGACTAATCTACAATGTACAAATTGTCTCGCGACCCGATTCACCATTACGGGCGACCCGGACGAGCAGCGACGGGTCGCCCGGTACCAGGTTCTGAGCACCGCGCCAGCCGCGGTTTGAATTTAATTGTCTTTTCTTGAGGAAACAAGCCACGGACTTAACCGTACCTAGTTTTGAGAATCTCGGCTGGGATAATATTATTCATCCCCGCAATATATATGTAACTCATTCGAAAATGTTGTCATATTGAAATTTGATGAAGGGTTTAGCTTGATTGGTTGGAGAGTTCATCAGATCACTCAAGTTAAGTGCTTTCGCATTTTCCATGAAATTTAAGGGTAGCGTGTTCCGTTTTCTGTTTATTTCCGCACAAGCTTTTACTTATGAAACAAATAAATAAATAATAAGATAGATGAGCAAACGAGACAAGAAATGCCCGCTTTCGTTATCTATGGTGCCCCATAATAGGATCTGACACCCTGTACTTCTTTGTCGGTTGGGTTTCACTCATGCACCCGACGGTCCCGTTGGTGACAAAGGGGGACCGGGACACCTCCTCGACCTCGCCCTCCGTGTGTTCGCACTCTCTTTGGCCAGCTGCCTGCAACGGGGTGGTCTGGGTTGTCCGTGCGCGTCGAAATATCGATCGGCTTTCGTTGAAGCCCTGTGAGGGGGAGAGTGCAGCTCATCTACTCATTCATTCCATTCGATTCTTCCCATTTTCGAAGCGTTTTTCGTCGCATTAGGACCTTCTCAACAGGGTTACATCGATTGCCCCAGGGAACGGGCCCTCGAGTTCCCCCTGTCATTCCATCTACAATTCATGCTCTCTGTCGTTCCGATGATTCTCATTAAGTAACATAAGGTCGGCATGGATCCGGAAGAGACTTCGCGTTCACTGTTGAAGGTTGGCGCAAACTTGGTGCCATTTGCTATAACATAGCGGCACCGGGTTTGCGCCAACCTCCAGTGGGAAACGCAAGGTCTCTTCAGGGTCCATGTTAGAGCCCCTCATATACCACAACCAATTCATAGTCGCCATCTGCCTGGAATCCTTCAAGGGGATTCGGCAACGAGCCGAAATAGAGCAGAGTTAGGGCTCAGGTCATATGAATATGCCGCACAAAAAGCACAACAGTCAAGTAAGTTGTTCCAATGGGGCCCACAGATGTACCGACGGCATGGATCTTGGTGATACTTTGCGTTCCCCATTGAAGGTTGGCGCAAACTTGGTGAACCCAGGTTATAGAATATGGCATCGAGCTTTCGCCATCCTTCATGAGGGAACACAAAGTATCACTAGGATTCGCGCCGACGGTAGATCGCGGGCCAACTGGTAAAGGTCCGCGGTCCGCACTCCTGAGTATCTGAGAAGGGTTGGAACTATAGTTGTGCACGAACGAAATTTTCGAAAGATTTTTCGAAATTTTTTTCGTTCGTTTGAAATCCGATTTTTCGAAATTCGTTCGTTTGGAATATGTACTTTCGAACAAATTTCGAAAAAAATCGAAATTTCCGACAAATTTCGAAAAAAGTTCGAAATTTTCGACGAATTTCGAAAAAAATCGAAATTTCGATTAGTTTCGAAATTCGTTCGTTTGACCTCCAAAATTTCGAAAGTTTTTCGAATTTCGTTCGTTCGAGATTTTTTCGAACGAAATTTTTTTTATTTTTCGTTCGTTCGAAATTTTTCGAATGTACAAATTTTGATTTTCGTTCGTTCGACATTTTTTAGAAATTGTATGTTTAGATCCGCGGCCTGTTTCCACAAGAAAAAACGTGTAAATTCAAATATCGGCTGGCGTGGCGGTTTAAAGGCAGTGGTCACGATGAAAAACGTTATCGAAAAAATTACAAAAATCAGCTTAGATCAAACACAGCTGAAAAACTATGAAGGTAGCGAGGTTGAGAAAGAGCTAGAAATAGAGATTCTAAGGCCCAAAAATGCCAGTTCGTGCACACGTGCACAGCGATGACGAAAAAGATCGCCGTCTCATGCCGAGCAGTCAAAAATCATCGACATTCAGAGGAAGAAATTAATGCTAATTTACCTAATAAAAGCAGTTGAGCAATGAAAGAAAGCACTCCAGTCAATGTTTTTATCAGAGGTGTACATAAATCCGAAGGTTCATTGATTGAAATTTATTTTCAAGGCAGCTGATGTTCTTGATATAAGAGGTCATCGATGCCGATGATGTTGAGTGGGCTCGTCCACCATCAAAAGAGAAGAAAGTTCAGGCTTCAGATTTGGCCCAAAACAGCGGTTTTTTCGCGATTTTTTCTTATAGATCCTACTACTCGAGACTCAGAAAAGGGTTTAGAGGGAAAAAGACGACAAACATATTTGATCGCGACCACTGCCTTTAAATCTCAATCTCTGAGAATGAAACCGCCGCGCCAGCCGTGGTTTGAATATAAACGTTTTTTCATGAGGACACAGGCCGCGGATCTAACCATACAGCTATAGTTGGAACCATGCGATTTTCATGTTGCGCAAGCCCTATAAGACCTTTTTGTCTTTTAAAATTGAATTGGATATCACCTTTTTTCGAATATTCGACTTTTTCGAATGAAAAGTCGACTTTTTTCATCCGACTGAAACAATTGGATACTCATCCGATTATTCGATTCGGAACAAGTAGACTTCACGAGGATATCTCAGGAGCCGGCTCGGCTGAATTGCAATTTTCGGCGAAATTCGACCTTGTAATTTCGGCGTGAAGTTCCGTGGGTGGCGTGCAAATGCACAAATGCATGACTAACACTCCTACCGTATACTGACGGCTCCAATTATCTTATCCATATAGTGCTTTCATTGCAAGCATCATAGTACAAGCTTCATAGATAACTAGTTATTAGTTTAGTAAGGTCATTAGAACTTCCGCGGTAGTCCCGATTCGTCCAGGATCCCCGGTTTTCCTTAGAAAGGCGGGAAATCTGGCGCTGATCGAGGATTTGCTACGCTTCTCCTCCGCAAAAGACGAAATCCAGGTGTTTTACCCTTAATGGTGTTCGTTTTGGATTCATTTTTACGGAATCCGATTTGGTTTGAATAAGAGAGTAGCGGCACGGTTATTGAATCTGACACGAATCCTGCGCATTCGGCGACATTGATTTTCCTCTGCCCTCGCCCTTCCACATGAAAACATTTCCCTCCGCTTTCTCTCCCCTCACTCTATATTCATTGCCCTTTCATCCTGCTTCTTCTTCTCTTCCTTCCCTTCTCCACTACGCATTTGGGAAAACGAAAACAGCTGGATATTCATATTTAGCTGAGTGTGGCTGTTGGAAAATAGGCATGGAGAAAGCTCAGGCATCGATTTTCAATTCACCTTTATTATTTTGAGTCAGGTCGCGTCGTAAAACTTCGCAGCGGAACGATTTTAATTTTTTTGTAAATTGTGTTATTCAGCAAGTACGGTTGTTGCTTACAGAGCTTGGCGCCCAAAATAACCCCAGATGCATGTTTTGAGCCGAATCTGAAAAATTCCTCTCAACACCCCAGAAATTCCCTTATGCCCCCCTCCTTACCTTTTTTTGAAGCAATGAAAATACTATTTTTGGTATCCCCACAGCCTTTTAGGGAATTTCAAGCACGGATTATTCATGTACTGTCACGGACCTACTGCAACGACAACACGGTTTTCCAAATCTCCACGGAAAGTTCAAAGTTGTCCCTAGTTAGGCCTCTTCTAGAGTACGATCGCTGTGCGGCGCGGGGCGGTGAGCATTGGTGTGTAGCAGCGCGTGAACGCCGCGCGAGACAAGATGGCGACGCGACATCCCGCTTTTAAGTAAAATCAGATAAATTAGCATGTCCTGGAGCACAGCTTACTTCCTTGCGTTAATTTTCCTTCAAAAACGGAGCCATTTACTCGTAACTCTTTTAAACCGGCGAGTTTTTTGCGTTCGCCGGTCGCGCGACATCACCGGACCGCGAAACTTACTCACGCGAGTGAGCAAGGCCAAGGAGTCATTTTTACTCAAGAGGAGGGGATCGTAAGGATTTGCGACATTTTCCGAAAAATTTGGTCTCCAGGAGTCGTAGAGTGTTGCCCGAATATTCGTTTATTCGAATAATATACGAATATTCGAATGTTCAAAGAAGTGAAATATCCGTTTATTCGAATATTCGAGTATTCAGAGAAGTTAAATATTCGGTTTATTCGAATATTCGAATAAACCGAATATTCGGGGGTGTGTATACAAGTCTGTTGGTACCTGCTCGTTGGTGCCCCTGCTTCTACTGAACCCAGCAGACGTTTGAGTGTACACAGGGAACGTTCGAGCGATATAGCGTGCACAACTATATCGCGAAAGTATCCCGCACATTGCATAAAGGTGTCGCCGTCCGGCACACTAAGGCCTCTGGTCCATAACACCTTAGGATCCGTACCTTAGGAGTCATGGAGTCTTTGGCCACAAGCCACAATTTCGTCGCCACCCTGAACTGTCGATCGCTGTCGAGTTATATCCAAAAACTGCGCTATCCAGACTTCGGAGCTATTTCCATGCACCGTTTGCTGCTTTGCAGGAAACCCGCCTCAAGGATAGACCCGTCATCAGCGTCGGAGAGTACACCATCTACTGCGGTAACGCTGACGATAGGAGAGTGGGAGGCTGTGCAATAGCTGTAAGGAAGGATTTCAATGGTATGGTCAAGGAGTTCGGCTCAACGTCGTGTCGGAATGCATTCGTACGACTGCGGATCACAGAGGATTCAATCTGTGGATAGTGAGTGCTCATGCGCCCACTGAAACCGCCGAAGACAATTCGAAGGATGCGTTTTATGAGGAACTCCAATACGTTGCTGGCCAGGATACCTTGTCAACATGCTGTTGTCGTGGGGATTGACGCAAATGCGAAGATGGGACTTGATCAGGAATCCGAAGTACTCGGTAAATGGTTCTACCCAGTGGAGCAAACATCGGACAATGGCTACCGCCTTGTCGACTTTGTGAACGCAGTGGTCTGATTATTGCATCGACATTCAAGAGGAATCATCGCCGCCATCAGCTTACGTGGCAGGGACCAACCCGGCTATCTCCAGAAGAGCAGCGGAAGCGGAAGATGACAACTTTGAAACTACAGCTTGACTATGTCCTGACGAGGAATATTCCAGTATCGGACATCTCGAAGATCTAGAGCTGTGTGGGATGTCGCATTCGATTCGGATCACCGTCCTGTTCTGTTGAACTTCACTGCGAGGATTCATAAGAGGAAGCGAGGGCTCAGCCTCTCCAGAGGATTGACATGACAAGTCTCAGAGATGAAGAGTGCAGAAGGAATTTCCGACAACGCGTTTCTATTCACATCGGAGTACGGAATAAGAAGAAACTTTGCGACGCGGATTCTTTTGTCAAGTGCATCCAGGACGCTTCAAAAGAGGCACTCCCGGTTGTACAGCCTAAGAAGAAGTTCGCCTACGTCTCAGAAGAAACAACATCTACCTACAATAGAGTATGTGCTCTCCGAACTGCAGGAAACTTCGTGGAGGAGAAACGTCTGAGGAGGAAGTTGCGTCGGCAGCTTCAAAGTGACCGCGAACGAGAGTGGACGTGTAGAGCTAAGGAGTTCGAGAAGGCTTGGGAGGAGAAGAATCCGAAGAAAGCCTTCACGTTGCTGAGACAGTATAGCGGAAAGATGAAGAGATGTTCTCCTGTCTTGAACACTACCAATGGACTTGCAGTTGGTGATGCGACGCTGCCAATGGAAGGATTACTTCAGTTCACTACTGAATCGTCCAGCGCCATCAGTACCTGAGCTCCCGCATGTTCAGAGAGCACATTACGATGTCAGTGAGGAACCGCCGACTGAGTCTGAAGTTTTGGATTGTGTCCGGAAAATGAAGAATGGAAAGGCAGGTGGAAATGACAACATCACTGCTGAAATGCTGAAAGCTCTTCCTCCGTCTGGGATTCGTGAAATGACCAACACCATCCGTGCCATATGGATGAGCGAAAGGATACCCGATTCGTGGAGAAATGCGATCATCATACTTCTTCACAAGAAGCTATCCGTCACGGATCCTAAGAACTACAGAGGAATCTCTACTTCGTGTCATGTACAAGGTTTTAGAACGTATCATTCTCGAGCGACTTATCAAACATCGTGAAGGAACGACCAGAGATGAGCAAGCCGGTTTTCGACCTGGAAGATCGACCATCGACCAAGTGTTCGTCGAGAAGAGTAATTGAATCGTGGCAGCGGTATTCGAAGCCATTACAGCTTGCTTTTTTGGACTTTGAAGCCGCGTTCGACTCTCCTCATCGTGATCGATTGCTCAATGCTCTGCGAGCAGATGGAGTTCCGGAAAAGTATGTTCGGTTAATCGAGGACATGAACAAAGGAACAACAGCAGCAGTTCGTACACCTGTCGGATTTACGTCAGCTTTCGAGGTGAAAACAGGAGTAAGGCAAGGAGCCGTTGCAGGACCTTTCTTTTCAACTTCGCCGTTGATGACATCATGCGTAGAGTTGCAGAACAGTTTCTGCGGATGTGATCCTAACACCATCAGGACGCTCCCTTTGTCGACCTGGAGTACGCCGACGACATTGTGTTATTCGCTGAAAACAACGCAAACCTGCAAAGGATTCAGAACCTTGTTTCGAAGTATGCCGCAGCCTATGGACTTCGTCTTCGTCCCGACAAATGCAAGCAGATGTGGGTCTCTCAGAGGCCTTCAACTGGAGTTTGTGTGGACGGACAACGTATCGAACTGGTGGACGATTTCTGTTATTTGGGCTGTTTGCTGAAGAACGATGGTAGTTATGCAGCGGATATTCGACAACGATGTGCGAAAGCTACGTCTGCATTCAATTCTCTAACCAAGTGTTTGTGGTCTACCACCATCGCGAAGGAAGTCAAGTTGCGCGTCTACCTATCCGCTATTCGCCCTATCATGATGTACGGATCGGAGACGTGGGCAGCACCGAAAACGCAGATGGAAAGGTTGGATTGCACGGAGAGGAAGCTTTTAGGCGTTTGCTTGGATATTTCTGGCCGCGTGTATGCCATAACGAAGACCTTTACAACGAAATCGACGCAGTACATCAACGCTTGACACGAGGGAGGTGCCAGCATCTCCTAACGCCATCTCAAGCAGCAATGGAAAGTCGACTTCGACTGCTCGGGCATATACTAAGAAGAACGCCGGATCGTCTCGTACAACACGCTTTAAAAATGCTTCCAAATCCTGTCTGGAAACGGCCACCTGGGCGTAGGCGAAAGTTCTGGACGGATGTGGTTAAAGAGGATTTAAAGTCACTCGGCATCGAAAGACAGTTGAGGCGCGATGTTTCGTTCCGCAGGAAATGGAATAGTGACAGCTGGATGGAATGTGTTCAAATTGTGGCTGAAGACCGTGAAAATGGACACGGCTGACTACTAGGACGGCACACCTCGGTGAAGATGCGGAATGACCGCGTCAGGCGAAAGCCAACCGATTAAGTCAAGTAAGTCATTCGAATATTCAGCATAAATGATTTGAATATCCGACAAGATCTCACTCCATTTCGACCTGATTTTACATTTCAAACATCTTAGCGTAGTGACTACTAATTTCTCACAATTCTTCAGTACCTCATAAATTTAAAGTTATAGCAAGTACGAACAATATATTAAACTGCTCGTAGAAATTTGTCAAAACGCTAGAAATGCCCATTTCACCTTTGGTTATAGAGAAAAGTTCAAATTTCGAGCGACGCGTAAGTATAGCAACATTTGAGGAACATGAAAGTATCTCGCGAAAACGGCCACATTGGATAATTTTTATGCGCATTTTTATGGAACTGGTTCAATGTGATGCTATTCGTCCACTTTCCCGGTGGACTTCACCTGAATTCTCAGGCTGACAAAAGATTTGAGTTGTCAAGAGGGTGCTGTTTATGAGATGACAACATACCAACCTGATGTCGACGCCCCAGTTTGCCTGAGTGGATTGAATGGGATAGCACGCAATAGAGTGTTGCCCAAGTATTTGTTTTTTCGAATATTCGAATAATTCGAATATTTAAAGAAGCGGATTATTCGGGTTATTCGAATAATCGAGTATTCAAAGAAGTAGAATTTTCGTTTATTCGAATAATCGAATATTCAAAGAAGTGGATTATTCGAATTATTCGTTTATTCGATTATTCAGAAAAAGTTATTCGTTCCAACACTCTGAGGAGTCGTACTACTCCCACTGAGGTCGGCCACAACGCTCTGCTGTACCCTTGCCTTATCGCAGGCTGGAAGTAAAGTGGTCGGTTGCAGATCATATGAATGTCACTCGTTTCAGGGTAAGGGGTATACATATACTGCCAAGGACCCAGCGTTCAGGACTCATCGGGTGGCAAAGCGTGTGTTTTTAGGTTGTGATCGCGTTTAAAACACTAAAATCATCCGTGTGGTTTATGGGCCCACACACACGGACTGCTCATTTGTACTTTCTAGTTACACTTATTTTCCACTTTTCTCATAAACACGTATCGACTAGGCAGGTTACAGCCGATCCGACTACTATCAGAGGAGCCTTATAGTGGGAGAGGGCTGAAATGGAGTCCATTCACTCATTTGTTCATCTTCATCATTTCATGCTTTTATTTCCTTTTATCATTTTTTATATATGGTTGAAAATACTTACAGTAGTTCATGTTTTATTCAGGAGGAAGATCGAGAATCTTGCAAGGATGAGTAACATGACGCAAGAGGATATCTCTACCGGCCTCAGAACGGTCCAGCAAGGTCTGGAGGCGCTTCGAGACGGACACAACAGTGTTGGATCAACATTGGAGAGCAGCTTAAAAGGTGACTTATCCATCATATAAAGTTTAGTGCGAATAGCAGATTTATCGCCATTTTTGTCTCGAAACCAGTACCCTTAGGTGGCATCTAGAGTTCTGCGAGCTGCGAGTTGCTCGCAGTGCGAGAGGTTGGGGGCGTGGCCCTGAAACTCTCGCAACTAGCTTTCGGAGTCTGCGAGTTGCGGGCAGTGCGGGAACCTGAATCAGGGTTGCGCATGAGTCACTGCGTCATATTGAATCAGGGAACGAGTGGCATTGGAGCGCGGTATTGTATTCATAGGGGCGCTGGTTCACAGGGATCATTTCCACCAAGCATTTCAGCAATTCAATAATCAAGTCGTCATCATCCATTACGGCACACTTTTCTGAATTAAAAAAAATATGTGTGGTCTAGTTCACTGGGACTGGCTTGTCGCACAGCGGGACGCGGTCAATAATGTTACTAAAAAGCGTAGCTGTACACGATACCAGACAATGTCAAAAAAGAGCTATAGCCAACATTCTGACAAGAAACCCATGAGAAATATTTTTATAATTTATAATATCCATATTTTTTCTTGAGAATTTAAAGCACCAGAAAGATAGACGGGACAAAAACGCTTGACCCTGCTGTTTTGACGACAAAAGAAGAAAAAACCCCCCTCAAAACAACAATCGCATATATAGAAAGAACAAACATGATAGTTTGGAAATGCTTTTACTTTCTTAGATACGCATCACTTTCTGCACAAATGTTGTGTGTTGAAACTTCAAAAAAAAACCGTCATTGAAAAGCAAAACTGGATATAATCACGAGTAGAAACCTTCACAGGAAAGGAAACAGGAAACAATCATGAGTAAAAACAAAGAAAAACCAGCGCAAAGTGTTTTGTTGACAAAAGAAATGATGATTCAGGAAGTACTCGCAGTGCGAGCTACGACAAAAATAGTCAGGAGTATTCTTCTCGCAGCTCGCAATGCGTGCGTGAAAATGGTCGCAGTGTCCTCGCAGTGCGAGAGGACTATGAAAGGCCTCTGCGAGAATTTCGTCGCAGAGCGCTCGCACTGCGAGTTGCGTGCTCGCAGTGCGGCAAGAACTGTGAAAGCCCCCATACCATTTCGTCGCAAGACAGCTCGCATGCGAGGACGCTACGAGCACGCAGCTATATGCTTATGTGTCGCAGCTCGCAGAACTCTAGATGCCACCTTAAACATTCTCTACTTCAAAACCAATGTCATGTGAACATAAATCGAAGAACGTTCGTATCGTTTTTCAAGGAAACCTCGACGCAAAGAGAATCATTCTAGGGAATGAAGCAGCGGGCGTTGTGCAGGCTCTAGGCAGAGTTACTCCTCTGCCACGGCGTAGCGAGATGCCTCCGAGGGCGCGGCCTGAACCGCATCCCCATCCCATGTAGCGAGAATTTACGGGGTTCAGCTACGATAGCTAAAACCCGCATATTCCTGTGTCGAGGCTACAAAGGTGCAAATTCCCCATGCAGACCAACATTTTTACGAACCCCTCCTGCCCTGCGAATGGAAAAATTCATACGCGACTTACTACTCTCGCCGTATTCTACTTTTCCGAGTGGTTTGGAGATAAACCCCATATTTTCCGAAAATTTTGCGAACGCCCCCAAATTTCCATATTTTTCGAAAAATTCCGAAATTTTTACGACCCCCGTTGCGACAGGTCGCAAGCCTGCCCAACCCAGCCCCCTTCAGCTAGGTTTGAACCCCCACTCCTCTCACAGTGAGATTGCGAGGTGGACTTTGTAGCTTAGCGCGGTTAACTGTCGAGCTAAGGACTCGGCATAGTGGCAAATCTGCGAGCGAGGGAGCAGTGATGAAGTGTGTGGAGCGCTACGCAGTGCGGTCGCGTGCGCTGTCAAACTGCGCAGCGCTTCCCACCCTTCATCATTGCTCGTCGCTCGCAGATGTGCCACTACGTCGAGGCCTTTAGAAAATGACAGCGCAACATCGAAGAAAATTAAGATGTTCCTTATGACGTAGCAATAGATTTGCCACAGAAGTGCGTCGTTTATGTATCACGCTGTCGTCAACATCTGAAAGTTTTTTTTTGAAGGAGTAAGCGAAGATGAAGCACCCATGCCCCGAGAAATACATCATCAGGTGTCCGACAACATGTGCAACATCGCCACTGGACTTGAGGAAGTTCAAGTAGGTTTCTTCGTCTCGTGTCTCAAGTATTAATATCGAAGCATGCGCTTCTATCCTCATGCACGTCTGCGCGCGCACGCTGCGTCTCCTCCCCCCTCCCACTCTTTCTCGCTGTCTCTACCCTCGCTCCACACAAGAGCAGAGTAAATTAGCCTCCGAACCAGAGGATACGTAGCTCCCGCGGCGTACTTGTACGGGGTGTCTCATGGTGTATGGATCATTACCCTATATAAAACGTCGTAATTCACTTCATTCGAGACGCGAGCGGCGCGCGCGACGCCTCAGATTCCGTCTGCCCTCCGCTCTCTCCTTGTTTCTGGCCTCCGCTCCGCACCAGCATGCCTAGAAACCATGTGAATTTCGCCGTTTTATAGCCTGTAACTGGTCAAATGAGTAAAAGAGGAGGGGTCGAAAATATTCAAGCGGTCAGGCGGGGCGTCGCTTAATTTTTTGAAATCGGAGCGACCCACTCCCCCCTCCCCCCACTACCACCATCAAATTTCTTTCCAAAAACCAAAGTTTGTGCGACCGCTCCCCCCCCCCGAGGCGCGATTTATGGGCAGTTTTCATTTGGATACCAAAACTACCAAATGCCGAAAACTCGTTCGGTAGTTGGGCTCAAGCGTCTAAAACCTGAGCAGCGCTACGACCCTTCCCTTTGGTGACTTGAAAAATCGAGAATTTTTGGGATATCTTCACCAAGTTTTCATTTTTGGTCCGAAATTTTCGCGATCCCCCCAACCCCCGTTGCGAAATTTTGCAACCCCGCTTGACCCTGCTAGCACTAATAAAGAACTTCTCCCCCGAATCGTGCTTATTTATCCGAAACTTTCTGCTATCGCGGCGACTGGCGATGGAACTTTAAAAGGGGGCGTATGAATTGAGTGTAAAAGTTGCGTCCACCATTCCCAAATCGCTACACCCACACTGGCGTTGAAAGATGTCCCGCCTGTTTTTCATGGCTTCCAGTGCACTACTCTTGAGGCCCCACAGATTTTTGTGCATTTAAACTATATCTCTCCCCCCCCCCGACACTTTCTACCGCCTCTCATTTGGTCATGGCCATAGTGTATTGCAAGGGAGAAGAGGCGGGGAAATAGGGAAGGAGCGTTGGAGGAGCGAGGTCCGTTAATGGACGCAACACGAGCTAGCCCCGTGATGCTTCAACGACCTCGCTTCTCCCATGTTTCCGTAGCTTCTTCTCTCTTCCAGTACACCATGGCCATCACCCCCTCTCAAGCACTGACTCCATAGGATTCTATGGCATCTCGTCCCCATAGCCGTTCACCCTCGACCCAGAAATCGATAATTGACCTTTAAATGATAGGTCTTCGTTAATCTTAGTGTTTGATGGATCAAGTATACTAAATCTAAGCCTTGAAAGGGGAGGAAATTCTTACCTGTGGCGAGCTACGACTGGGGTGTGAAATCACCGTGGGGACGAGATGCCCGGAAACCTTCCCGAGGCCCCGCGGACATTTACGCATTGACACGGAGTCCGATCAACTCACCACGGTGTTCCGTACACCATTCCCGGTGACCCCAGCCATTTCCCATTGGCACGAACCCCGCCCACTGTTGTGGCGTCTGGCGCCATGAGTCGATGCCTTGTCCGCGTGCCGCAGCGTTTTGCTATTCCGTCAACACACAAAAAGGCTCACACGTTCTAATGTCTTCGAGCGCTTTCGAACAATAGCAGATCATTTCCAATAACAGACCGACTGAATTTCTGTTCGGTCTCACGCTACATAGAGTAGCATTGAAGTGAGGAATTCGTCAAACCAGATCATTGCTGGCTGATCGGCTGTAGCCGATTTTGTCGATAAGCATGAAAGACTTGGATGGGAGGGGGTGGAAAAAAAGAAACATCAGGGGGGTATTCTCCATTAACCCGCCTTGTGGATTCGCCTAATGTCAAATACACGCCGGAGCTGCTCCAAACATCCCGGCGGTTTTTTCGAGGAATTGAACCCCCGGTGACTGTGGTCGGCTCAACTGATATGCTTGTGAGATAAGGTAAGATGGTAATGATATTCATGTTTTCATTTCTCATATTTCGTGCATATTGACCGTGTCGACTGGGTCGGCCACATCGGGTGTTTTTTTAACCTTTCTCGCCCATGTTTTTCATACGTGTCGACTGGTTCGGCCATAGCAGGACACGGCGATTTTTTCGACCGACAATGAGCGTGGTCATAACCCGTTTTTGCAGATGATGGCCTCGATTATGTCTCATCTGAACCATATGGAGGCCGAGAAGCAGAAGTACCAGGTACAAAAGGCATCTAATTTTGAAGGTTTGTCCATACTGCTCTCATAAGTTACTCTATTTTAGGCCCAAAGGCGCCGCCTCTGTCAGGAAAACGCGTGGCTGCGAGATGAATTGAGCTCTACACAAATCAAGCTTCAAACGGCAGAGCAGGTTGGTGAGATCTTATTGGCTTTGTGACCCGATTTTGAATTTGAAACCTTATATTTTTCAGCGTGTCGCCACCCTGGAGGAGGAAAACAAACTGCTGAAGCACATGAATTCGATCAAACAGTTCGATGATGACATTGTAAGCTATTGTCCAGAGGACAGGTTTATCCTCAATATGCCTTTGTCATGCTTTCCTGAAGTCTTAATTTTCAGCAAAATGATGTCAAAGCCACCCCTGAGGCCACGGTTCCTTCGACGAACGATACCCTTCAAGATCTAGGATTCGGACCAGAAGATGAAGAAGATCTTCAGTCAAGTCAGTTTTCATTACCTTTGAAGCGCTCCTTGTGGTGGGGGGAGAACTAATCGTCTTCTTATGAGACCATGCGTGCCTCTCATCAAAGTGAGACTGGATTAGTGAAAAGGTGGTGCATAAAAAGGTTTGCTGCGCTCATTTGAGAGCCTGAGTTGGCCGGTTTGAAGTCGGTCTGATATCGAAGCGCAAATTGTGTCATCCTTTTCTGCCTTTGTGGCAATTGGAACCGTTCGGTATCTGGAGTATGCTCGATCGTTGTATTATGACGCTTTGAAACCTGTTGCAAGCAAGTAATAAACTCAATTTAGTAACATTGTTATAATAATAATCGTCATGGGATCCTAGTAATACATTGCCTTCCCTATCGAAGGTTGGCGCAAACTCGGTGCCATACGCTATAACATCGGTGCACCTAGTTTGCGCCAACCTTCAATGGGGAACACAAAGTATGACTAGGATTCATGCCGACTGTAGCTTCATGAAGATACGGATATAGGCTACTTGAACAAGTTTTCGGAAAAAAAGGAGAAATTACTTGTGAATTCGACCAGGAAAAAAAGGGTGGGGAAAACGGCTGATTTCCCCATGAACCTCACAGAATTGGTCCGCTGGCAGAGTTGCTTCTTCAGTCGCCAGAATTGTGAGGTTATCGCCTTTCTCCAAATACAGGAGTTTCTTCACCCTTCCTAGTCCTATTCGAAATTTTATAAAAGCCTTTCCGAATTGACTTTATTTCTTCGTGCAGCAACAGGGTTCGGCGCGGGGTGTGGATATCCACACCAGGGGGTCTGAGCTCCACCGGGGAGACCAAGTGAACAATTCTGACCGAGGGTACGCACCCTGTTTCAAATTCTTTTTTTTTCGTACGGATCTGATAATACCGTCCAATTAACATAAAACCTGGTTGTAATCAAGTTTGCGTTTAAGTTAAAATTATAGTAGAGGTTCTCCTACGGTTGAATATAAGGCACATAGGTTCTGGGCGTGTACCCAGAATAGTTGTGTATTGAATTCTAAGTGTTTATGTTAATGTTTAAAAGTTCGGATTGCAAGCTACGGAATGGGGCGGAAGAGAAGAGTGGTTGCGATGAAGTGAATGGCAAAGTGCATGAAGCCGGCGAGGTGTATTAAAGGAATAAATATGTTTTCAGAGATCAACAACTCACTTTAAATGTATGGAAAAACTTACTAGTAAATTCTTAGGTACAAAAATAGGTGCTTGAACTTTTGCCAGACCAGACATGGCACAACCACTTGCTATTTGGAAGGAGCGTCATCCATTCTGATTGCGTTGCAAATTTCATTCTCCGAAACCCACCCATAAACGAGACACACGACACGGATTGGATCCCGCAAGGTGCTTAATTTTCACAAAAGTTAGGCCTCACATTTTTTTTTGCAAATTAAGGGTCACGAAAGTAGGATAGTCGAGTCGAGAGTGGTATTTTCACACTATATACAAACTTTCACCGCCCAAGATGGACGCAGAGAGGCACTACGCTATGAGGCCCACACCTGCCGCATTTGCGGTCCCGCTGGGAGTACATTTTTGCAAGGTATGAGTCGGGAGATAACGGTATTCGGGAAAAAATGTGAGGACTAACGTCTTGTAAAAATTAAGCACCTTGCGGGATCGATCCCGTTTCGTGTGTTTCGCGTATGAGTTCGTTTCAGGGAATGGAATTCGTAACGTAACCAGATTAGATGACTCTCTTTGGATACACGTCAAACCTATGTGTCTTATATTCAACATTTGGAGAGCCTTCACTATGTTCAAAGCCTTTGACTATAGCTAGGCGTTTTTTACCAACGCAGGCAACTTCATGTAGTCCGCCAAGAAAAGCCTCGTCCGTGATTTAATTCACTGATAACGTCTTGTTTTTTTTATTGTTGTTCTTCTTTAAATTGTGAATCTTGTTGAATAATTACTTCCTCTTCTTTCAATTTTTCAACAAAAACAGGCAAATGACGCTCCTGGGAGAGGGTCCGGAGAAAATCACTAAAAGTTTTCTTTGGAGGTGGGGTCTGAGTGCATTTAGCCTTGTCCACACCTCGTGCCGTACCCTGTGCAGCAGGCATTAACCATAGTATGATAAATGCGTTTCACCACACTGAGGGTAATTAGTGATGATTGTAAATTATCAATTTGTCCACAACAGATAGGAAGAGCTTACGGCACAGTTTGGCTGGATAAGTGCGACGTGCGCCGCGCTCCAGCAAAGGGAACGCGGCGACTTTCCGTCGCACGCGTAGCATTTAGTCAGCCGAACTGGGCCCGAAACTCCTTATTTTTTGTGCATCCTATCAATAATCCGCCTCAGACAGTAAAGGAAATCTCCTATTAATAAGCATCCATCCTATCAATAAGCCGCCTCAGGCAGCAAAGGAAAAAGCACAAGTTCAAGCATGGCACGCAAACTGGCAGAATTCGGCTTACGACTCAATAAGAAGAAAACCGAATACATGACAATTGCGAGTTGTGACGATTCCATCCAAGTCGACAACCCAGTCTTGCCAAAAGCGCATACGTTTCGATATTTTTGGATCAACGCTTTGCGATGATGGGACGCTGACGGCTGAAGTCGACGCACGCATCACTGCTGCTTGGTTGAAGTGGCGTACCGCGAGTGGAGTGCTCTGTAATAAAAAGGTTTGCGACAGGCTTAAGTCAAAGATTTATCGTTCGGTTGTGAGGCCCGTCGCACTGTATGGCACAGAGTGTTATCCAATGACCAAGGAAACAGAAAGACGGCTTGGCGTGATGGAAACGAAGATGCTCAGGTGGAGTGGTGGGTTGACCCGCTTGGGCCGAGTTCGGAATGAAGATTTGCCTGTAAGATTCGGTGTCGCGCCCATTTCGGACAAACTTCGCGAAAATCGCCTAAGATGGTATGGGCACGTTCTGCGAGCTGGAGAACACTCGATAGCGAAAGCGGCTATGCAGCTTCAAGTGACGGGCCAGAGACCAAGAGGACGACCTAAGCAGAGATGGCTGGATGTCTGGCATAACGATATGAAAATTGCGGGCCTCCATCCTGACAACGCGAATGACGACAAGGTCAAATGGCAGCAACGTTCGAGAAAAGCGGACCCTGCTACAATGCAGGGCAAACGGTCAAGAAGAAGAAGCCGCTGAACACTTTCGATGCAAGGGAGATGTGCAACGTCCCCCCCCCTCCCCCCGCCAGTCAGCAGGGCGCCCTTGTTTCACTTTCATAGAAACCATGTGGTTGTTTGGGTTGAGTATAACGGTGGAGGCGCAGGGATAGACAATAAGGTTCAAACTCGTGCTGGTCCGGAAACCCGCGTGACGTCGAAAGGTATTCCATGAAAAAATCATTTCTAGAGAGAAGTCGTATGAATTAGGCATTCCTAAAGAGCTGCTCTCCGAGGTGGAAAGGAGCTAGCGTGTTTTTTTCGGTCTGAACATCGTTATCGGCAGTTATATCTCGTCATGATCGGCGCCCGCATCTGGTCGATAATCGAAATGGAAAGTTCTTCAAGATTGTTCCGAGGTCTACGTCCCTCGAATGCCTTCAAGATTTGTCCTGTATTTCGCCAATTCTCTCGAAACTATGTGTAAAAGCGTAAGAGGAGTGTTTGTGTTGCACACCTTTAAACTCTGCATTTTGTTTAATTCCTGGTCGTATTGGACTCAGTTGTTGGCCTTGATAAGAAGATGGGCTGCCGTCCGTAAATATGTGAACAGGGTTCGGCGCGGAGTGTAGAGCTCTACAGGGGTCTGAGCTCCGCCGGAAGACCACTCGGACCACTCCGAAACGGGGTTGTACACTGTGAGGATCATTTTTTTCACGAAGATTTCGATTCTATCTTCCTCTTCTTGTTTCTCTTCTTCAAATCAGAAAAACAGACCAAGTCACGTTCCTTTGTGGGAGGGCCAAAAATTGGCCGAGCCACTCCTGGGAGATCTGCGTGAATTGGCCTTCTCACCTCGTGTAGTACCTTGTAAGTTAAGGGAGTTTAAATTCCCCTGTATTTTTTCCTTTGTGTTCAGACTTCCGAAAAGTAAGTGTCAAGGTTCTCAATTTAAGGTCAATTCGCCCAGCCGACTCCGGCCCACTCAATGGCTGCATCAGCTTCCGTCGGTTACGAGATTCCGGCTCGCCTGCGCACTCTGCACAATCTCGTAAGTTCGTTGTTCTCTCAGACGTTAGAATTAGAGCTGAATGGTCTCAGAAATTTATTGACATGCCGCGTCAACCCAGCTTCTAATTGTCCTAGGACGCTTTATTATAATCACAACTTATGCGTCAACCTGCTTATACCTTCAGGTATTACTGTGCATATGGATTTCCTTCGATGTCATTTCCAGGGTACCATACGAGGTCGGATGGTTCCCAAATTAGGTCGCACCTCGGTCCTCGCGACTAATTGGAGTGAGAAATCGGGCGTGCGGAGCCAGGGTTGATAGTCGGAAGGTATCAGGAGGAGGGTCTGGAAGAGCTAGAGCGTATTTAGGTGCCATGCTAGCATTGCTAAGGTTTTAGACGCTTGAGCACGACTACTGAACGAGTTTCCGGCGTCTGACAGTTTTAGCAATCAAATATAAACTGCACAAAAATCGAGCCTGTGGGGGATCGCAAAAATTGTGGATTTTGAAAAAAAATTCGTGGTGGGGGGTCGTTCCGATTTCGGAAAATTACGCAAGGCCCCGCTTGACCCCGTGGCCGTCTCTCCCTCGCTCTGGCCACCTTAGGACCATTATCCGGTAGCGAGAAGCGAGTACCCTCATTTGTATTCGAAACGCTCCTTAAATTGCCATCTTTGATGTATTTAGAGCATCAATATGTATGTAGAAGTTATGGGAAATATTTCAGCTGTGTAACGTGCTTCCGATAGGTGATTTAAACTGACACTATTTTTTGACTTTTTCAAACATGGTTAGTGTAGTGATACATCAGGTCTCCTCCTGTTCCTTATGCTCCCACTCTGAGGCATCTTACCTCGTGCCCTACCTTGACCATTGCATGACTGCTCTAGTACCGCAGCTTTTGATTTTTCGGAACATCTCTTTCTCAACAAGTTGACCTCCCTTTTCCTTGGATCCCATTCATGACAAAATGCATCGCTCCCAAAGGTCTCCGAGCTCTTTCTCCTGTTTTCCCCCACAGTTCTCTCGTTTTCTCTGCTTCTGAATCTTCTTCCAAGCAGCCAAGGCTCTTTTTTTGCCAAAACAACCAAACCCGCTGCTAAAACGTCGAAAAGTTTCCCTAAGTCGTTCAATATTTTATTATACTCAATATATCTAGTGATTCGATTGATTTGCTGTATTTTTCTTCAAAAACAGTTTCTTCAGAAGTACACCTTAAATAGGAGAGTGACTAGTAAATTTTATCCAGTAATCAGTGTGTACACCCATCCCGTTTCGCAGCTTACCTTCCAGTGACGGTTTTGTCTGCAGTTTTCGAATACCACTTCCCTGCAACTTCCTCATCCGACATGCTAACCTCTACCAACTCTGTGCGTCTATTCTGTTTTCACACAAAAAGTTCATATCAAATTCATTTTTTTGCGCTGATTTGCGGACGGTTTGAAATTAAGACTTCCCTTCACAACTACTCCCCACATCTCTTTGCCTCTCTTCCCACCGTGCACACCTATTCTGCCCTCACTTAAATGAAATCCAATTCAAACGCATTTTACTCTGCTGTTCTATAGGCGAATTCAAATAAGTCTCCCCAACAACCCTTCCACATTTGGAACTCTTCCTTTGTGCTTACTTATCCTGTACTCACACAAAAATATCAACTCAGATGCATTTTACGCTGTCTCATGGGCTTTATTAACCGCCGAGTTATATATAGAATAGCTATCATCCCTCACCTAATGGACCTTCAATTACATGCCTAACTTCAGTATCATATGAAGTTGTCCATGTTGTTACTCGAAGTGTTATCTGTGAGTTAGGCTGTTGTTGAAGTGCGATTTTGGTACACAGACTTCATTTGTCTAGTTTGTGGTGCACAGTTTGAGTTTCTTCACTTTCCCCTACTTACGAAGAACTATCACACAATTATCCTCTTAACTGAATGGGTGCCAGTTTGCTCTGTGCTGTTTGCGTTTGAAATGCTTTGCTCTTTGTAGGTGATCCAATACGCTTCACAAGGCCGATATGAAGTTGCTGTTCCACTCTGCAAGCAGGCTTTGGAGGATCTTGAGAAGACCAGTGGACACGATCATCCCGACGTGGCCACAATGCTCAACATTCTCGCACTTGTTTATCGGTTGGCATTCCCTTTTGTTCTTTTTTGTTTTACTTCACATCAAATGTTGAGTAGCCTTTCTTTGGCTTTAGTTGATTGGTTTAGAGAGTTTCCCGTCATGACGAGGTCGTCGAATTTTTGAAGCTTTCGGTGGTAAACTTTTGGCGAGCTGTGATGTACCTTCTGAAAGCGCTAGTCAGGCGCTGTTATCCTCTATTTTGGAGCCATATTTACTCTGTTCCGTCGCGCGCTTGTGTGGAGCGAGGGAAGTGGTGGGGGAGGGGAGAGGGAGAAGCAGCATACGCGCGCAGACGCACGCGTTAAACCTAAATAAATTTCATTCCGAAATAGAGGATAATTACTTCGAGGCCAACCACTAGAGTCCTCAAATTTGAATGGGCATTTAGATTTTCTGGATGCTATGTAGTAGGATTTGCGTGATCGACGGAGCGCGATTTTTACCGTTTTTGCGGTTTCCGTGAGTTTCGATTTTGTTAGTTTTTTGACTTTCAAAACCGGTTCCACTTGCGAACCTTCAGTGCTACATATTGTGTTCAAGTCCCCACTCAGTGGAATTTTTCGTAATTTGTCGATCGTTTTATTCGAAAATTCTATCAAATGACAAAAATCGATTTTTTAAAAATGATCGTTGATTGACAACATAAATATGGTTAGGTCCGTGGCTTGTTTTCTCAAGAAAAACATTTAAATCTTACCCGCGTCTGGTGCTGAGGTTAAAATGTTACCACCAGCGGCTGGCTGGTGATTGCCAGCCAGCCGCTGGTGAAATATAAACCTCCGCGCCAGCAACGGGCCTAACTATATCACTGAGTGGAACTTGCCCATCATTTTCAACTTTGGAAGTTTTGCAGCTAGAAACTGAAAAAATAACAGAAAATCCACGAATTTTCCAAAATTAAATGGTCACTCACCGTCTAGATCTTTCGCGAATGCTATAACCCAGCCCTCAGAGAGTTCAAGCGCCCTCTTAACCTTCGCAGCCGTCGTCCATCGGCGTTGTGACCGGATAGGGGGGGGGGGAGGTTGTAAAATTTCTGACCAAACTATAACACTCATCAAGTTTTAGGGGAGGGTATCGTTAAAGTTAAGTTTGAGTCAAGTTTTCAAATACCAAGACTGGGGTTCCGTAGAAATCTCGACTCTTTTCGCAAATTGTGGCCACGAAGGGGAAGTCGTAGCTCAGCCGAGGGCATAGTGGCTTGCTGGGCCCTGTTCGTAGCATTGTTGACTTGCCCCAGTGCGAATGGAAGCACTCAAAGACGCTCAGTGCCGAAGATCCCTTCCGAATTTAGGCATATAATTCGAAAACAACCAAACTATCCCTGAAAATTGGTAACCAGCGTTAGAGGAAAGGTAATTAGCGCCTTCCGTAGATCTTACTTTGCCGAAAGACGCGGAAAGAAGTTTCACAGAATTGGATAGCGAGAGACATCCGCTGCGGCCTGGTAGATCTATATCTGCATCTGTTGTTTTTTTTGTTAATAAAAGATGTTGAAATTTAGTCTTCTTCTGAGCGGGTCCAGGATTCCTCTCCACGCCGGCCCTTAGCAGGAGAATCCGAAGGAGAGACGCGGCCGGCCAGCACCTCTCCCATGACAAAAACCCTCTTCGTGGTGACGTCGGTTTGCATAGAGGTGATCTCATCAGAAAGATGCATCAGAAAGCCATTCGCCGATTCTGCAAGCAAAGTCAATCTGCAAAGATGGCACGACTCACAGCAAGAATGACTCCGTCTGTTGCGCGAGGAGCACACACAGTTCGTACGGTGTCATCTGGAAAAGGCGGCGGTAAATCCCATACTGGGAGTGGTGCCGCCCCGGGTCTGCACATCCTAGTCTCAACTCGGAAGGAGGGCCAGATGCACCCTGGCATCGCTGCGCTGTGGTCACTCTACAATGCTTATGGCATATGTTAGCAAGATTGACAGCACCAAATCGGACGTTTGCCCAGACTGTGGATGCCACGGCCACGATATCGCACATTTGTTTGATTGTCCGGAGAGACCAACCACGCTGGCCATAATGGACCTATGGACGAATCCATTATTGTTCGCCCAGTTCCTCAACCTATGACAGTACCCTCGATGTGGCTGCAAAGAAGAAGAAGAAATTTAGTCTCATTCGGTAGAAGGGGTTGTCTCTGAAGCCGTCTGTTGATAGTCATCAGCAGTCAATATGAACTTAGCCTTTTCCAATGCGTCATCGCTTGCGATTGATCCGATTTCGTATTGCTTCGGTTTTTCAATCCCTTTTTTTGTAGATTAGCTCAATGTGGACGTGGCTCTGTAGCAGAAAATCAGCGGATTCGAGAAGTAGAAAGCTTGCTGCTCTAATCTTAGGAAGTTATGAACAATCACAGCGAATAATAGAGTAGATTCTTGGGGCGGGGTTACAATCACTAAGATTTTATTGTTGCAAATGCAGTGATCGCCATAAGATTCCTTCATATCTAGAAGGATATTTTTCAGTGATCAAAACAAGTATAAGGAAGCCGCCAATCTTCTCAATGAGGCTCTTGCCATCAGGGAGAAGTGCCTTGGAGAAAATCATTCTGCCGTGAGTTTCGATGCTTTTCATCTATCCCCGCCCGATTTTGTGTAGCCACTACCCTTGCAGCACTCCTTGACTTTGTGGTTGATCGGAACTTAGAAAATATCTTTCAGGTAGCTGCCACTCTGAATAACCTGGCGGTGTTGTACGGAAAACGCGGCAAGTTCAAGGACGCAGAGCCCCTCTGCAAGCGTGCTTTAGAAATCAGAGAGAAGGTACGTGCAGAAGCAACCGTGTTGGCTTTGAACGATTATTACTCTGCTCGTCGCTAGGGAGAGCGGCGTGGCTTCAGAGAATTTGAATATGAGCTTAGGACTCTTGTCGTTCTTTCTTAGTGGTAAAAGCCTGCTGAGCCATGCATGGAACGGAACTCATGACTTTTCTGTACTATTTTCCTGGGTTGGGGAGACCTTGGGATGCGTCGACGACTCAGTTGTTTAGTGACCTCAAGGTGGTTATCACCCGTCAAGGATATCAAGGACAGGCCGTCCAATAATTCCTGTCCGAAAATTTAAAAAAATTCTATAATTCTCCTTAGAAGTGCTATAATATCAGGCAAGTATAAGAACCTTCTAGAAGGTTCTCCAAAGTTCTACGCTAGGGGTATATAAGGCGCAGTCGCCGCGTCTAGCAACCAATACAACCTAAAATGGACCAAGGTCGAATTCGTACGTTCGTGTACTACGAGTGGCTGCTGGGCAACGACACGGGCACCGCGGTCGCCAACATCTGCAGAGCGTGCAAGGAGGATGCAGTGTCCCAACGCGCAATCAGCCGCTGGTACCACTTCTTCCGCCCGCTGAAGCACCATTTGGCCGGAAGAAAATTCACCAAGTACGACAACCTCAAATCCGACATCGTGGACTTCTTCGAGTCGCAGCCCCCGGAGTTCTGGGCGAAGGGCCTCGGTTAGCCTGCCCAATCGATGGGACACTGTTGTGGATAAATGTGGTGATTATATTGTTTATTAGAATTGTTTTTCAATAAAGTTGAAAAAAATAAAAAATGGTGAAATTTTTCGGACAAGAATTATTGGACAACCTGGTATGTTGAAATCTGATCCATTCTTATCTATTTTCTTAGCGTCCAGACTCGAAAATAGAGCCTAATTCTCTGATATTTGTCTATCCTTAAGTGGTCCACTTTCGATTATTTTCAGGTTCTCGGCCATGACAACCCGGATGTTGCCAAACAACTCAACAATCTTGCGCTGCTTTGCCAGAATCAGGGTAAATATGAAGAGGTCGAGCAGTACTACAAGTATGTGGTTTCCTTGAAGATTTGTCCTCTTTTAAAGGCAGTGTTCATGATGATTTTCGTCCCCGAGTTTTCACATAAACAATGCGTTGGCCTCCAAGTGTAACCAAAATTACGAAACGGCGAAAAACGGATTAAAACGTCGTATTTCAGTGACATTATTTTACACCATGGTCTAGTTGTCCGGTTGCATGAACATATTCATGGTGGTTATCGCTGGTAAAAAAATTGAGCTAATCAAAAATGGAAGAATATTTCAGGCAAAACAGGATTAGTTAGGGTGCTAAGGAGAGAATGGAGCAATAGAGAGTAGAGAATTGCAAAAGACGGGTCCACAGAAGATTTCATTGTCACAACAAACACTTCCTGTGATACTTAAGAGGTGGGGTGATACTTAAGGATTTCGTGCATTTTTGGTGCGTTTTTCTCAATTTCTACGTCATTTTAGTTCAACTCGGGGGCCACTTAATCATCTCAAGAGTGAAGATTATCGTGAACACTGCCTTTAAGGCAGGGTCCGGACAGAGTTTCAACTCCGAGATTCCCCTCTAAATCGGAGCGCAGGCCACAGCTTGTCCTGAGAAACGTGCGAAAACCGCAGGAAAAAATCGGTCCTCAAGTTGTTCCACTCATTTCAGTGAACCACTGAACCACAAAAGTGTGCTCTTTGCCTCGTTTTAGCCGCTGGCCACGCTTTTTTCACCGCGTGCTGTAGAAATCGTCGCCCAGCAGTGTCATGAATGTTGCCAGTGCGGTGATCTCGCCGCGTGGCGGCAGGACGACCACCCACGTAGATATAGTAGAAACATCGATATTTTGACGGTCTAATCATGTAGTGAATTCCGTAATTCTTCACTCACAGGCCATTTTCTCCATGAGTAACGGCCCTTAGCTTACAAAACTTCTAGATAGGGTTCACAAGAATATGTGAGAATTGGTTCGCATAGCGATTTCGTAAGCTCTGATACCTGGGATTACACTCAAATAGAAAACCTAAAATAGATAGAGTTTTTCTGGAAGAATCACTTCTTTTCGTGCGGGACTGCATAATTTGAGCTTGAGCAAGAAATGGCTAGTTCCTCCCACCTACTCTGGTTTGAAAACAGTGGTCGGCCAGTATCTACAACAGGAGCCAGTTTCGTTGTAGCCTCATTGGTAGTTGTGTTGCGTTTTAGTGTTTAAATTTGTTGTTTTTAAGACGTTAATTTTTTCATTTTCATTTGCTTTTCTTCACATGTGTCTAGGCACATGTAATAAATATGAAATATATTCTTAAGGGCTTAAACACTCCTGTGTTTGGAAAGAGAGAGAAATCTCTGGTTGGTGCGAAGTTTTTCGCAGCCGAAAATTCAGGCGCGGACCAGTTTTCCGGCAACGGTTTCACCTAGTCCAGGTCGATCTATCTAGCCCAAATTTTGGAAAAGTGGTGATGTGACCGAACCTTCCCTTCAAATATTTGCTTCTAGTGATACTGTTCCAGGCGAGCACTGGACATCTATGAAAGCAAACTTGGTCCTGATGATCCCAACGTGGCGAAGACAAAGAACAATCTTTCGTCGGCGTATTTGAAGCAAGGAAAGTACAAGGTGCGCGATTTATCTATTCTTTTATCTTTTTTTTTCCTTTTTTCATTACTGAAAGCCATTGTGCTTGAGCCGAGTCGAATGATCTAGTGCTCGTCCAAATTAAAAAAAACCGACTTGGTTTTTATACGATTAGAGAAGTCAGTCATCTGAAAAATGCCAATTTCCCAATAGTTCGAAAGCTGAAAATCCAGCAAAGGGTGATCCAAGGATCACCCGAAAAGTCAGTCATTCAGAAAATAAGTTACACGTATGCAAATCAAAGTTCAATCCTCATTGCGAAATTCGGACTGAAACTTTTGGGTTGACTTATGATTTACCCTAGCATAGTTGGATGCACCGCTTGTGCTTGTTTCCTCGCTGGTCTTCATCTCGGACTGGAGCCATCGTATAGTTGTCAATATCTTTGGCAATTTTTGCCGCGCCTGTCGTTGATGACCAAAGAGGCGAAGTTAATGGTTGTGTTTTTATGTCACTTTGCGCCTCATTAACTCGTTTATGCCCTCCATTTGGTTGGCATTCGTAACTAATCATGCGGATGCCCAACAGACTCGCTAACCTTAGCGCAAACAATTGGTTAACAACATGACTTTCGGAGGCCATTACTAGACGTATTTGTATATATAATGCTTGCAGTGTTGTTCTTGCGTACAAACTCGCCCTCAGTTGGTGGGATGGGTTCATTTTGAAAATCCGGTCTTGAATTTTTGTCCAGCACGTTCCCCAAATGCAGTAGGCCACCAGCTTTTTGACAATCTAGACCGTTTCTCATCATTGCGAAGCCTGTAAGAATGGAATTACCCTTCGAATTTTTCGTTTTCGTTTGAAAACTGATAGTTTGTCGGAAAGGCTTTCCATCATTCACGTGGTGAAATATCAAGACTTTCGGCGTTTGTCTATGGTCCAAAGTAGAGTGTTGGAACGAATAATTTTTTTTGAATATTCGAATAAACGAATAATTCGAATAATCCACTTCTTCGAATATTCGATTATTCGAATAAACGAATATTTCACTTCTTTGAATATTCGATTATTCGAATAACCCGAATAATCCACTTCTTTGAATATTCGAATATTCGAATTATTCGAATACTCGAATATTATTCGAATAAACGAATAATTGGGCAATACTATCGCGTACTATCCCATCCCATCCACTCGGGCAAACTGGGGCATCGGCAACAGGTTGAGAAGTTGTCATCTCATAAACTGCACCTTCTTGACAACTCAAATCGCTCGCATTGTAAGCCTGACAACTGCCCGTTGCCCAGCGACGTCCGCCTGTTGTCGGGCTGTTGACATTTTGACCTGTCACGTTCAGCGGCCTATTCAGCAGCGGTTCACATCCTGCAAGACTTTTATGTGGCAAGGAACTACTTTGAACCGACCCGCGTCGCGGTCGGCGCTTCGACATCCATCGCGGTCAGCACACCTACACGCATCGCGTTCAGCACACCTACCGGCATCGCGGTCGGCACGCCGACCCGCGTCGTGGTCGACACACCGACACGCAGCGTGGTCGGTACACCCACGCGTCGCGGCTGGGTCGCTTAACCTCCACTGAGGCCGCCAGCGGATGGGCAGGGCTTCCAGATGCTGGGCGGGGCCAATATACCGCATACTTGGGTAATTGAACCGGCTGCACTCTTGTCACTTAAATTTAGCATACACGCTCGTAAACGTGGTTGAGATACTAACTATGAAAGTTGAGTGGCATGGCTCAGAACACAACGCCTACGCATTCTGAAGCGTCAAAAACGACCAAAAATGACGCTACACTACTGATGAGTCGGCCCCGCACCTGTATCAGCCCGCCCCCGTATTTGCGTCTTCCCCCAAACAGGAGTGCTGGGCCATTCCCACCATCGTCGATGTGTATGGCTCACTTATTGTACTCATTGTACCACCCACAAGCGTCGCCGATGGTGGGAATGTTCTAGTACCCCTTTTTTGGAGGAGGACGCAAATACAAGTGCGGACAGATACGGGGGCGGGGCCAACTTCTCACACGTGTAGCGTCATTGCGGATCGTTTTTGACGCTTCAAAATGCGTAGGCGTTGTGTTCTGAGCCATACTTTATATTTCCGTAGTTATCTCAACCACGTTTACGAGCGTGTACTCTGAGTTTTGGCCGAGAAATAGCCGCGAAACAGACGCAAAATGCCTTTTTCCCGAGTAATAGTCGCGAAATAGTCGCCAAATAATGCTCGCCGTGAAATAGCCGCAAAATACCCGCTAAATTGCCGCCAAATTTTGGTCTGCTTCGGTCTAGTTTGGTTTAGCTTAGTTGAGTTCAGTTGAGTTATGCGCGGTTTATGCGATGGCGAACTTCCTAGTGCTGCTTAGCCGTGCCCTACTCCGCAATCTCAGCGACAATTCGAAAAAACTCAGCGACAAATCGTAGTAAGTCGTTGAGACCGACACCATGCCACTGGGAACTCGCCGTGTAATATCTCGCTTCCCAGCTCCATGAGGCGTCTGGGCGACAACAGACGTCGAGTGGCTCAGGATCTGGCACGAACTTGAGACTACATCCAGCTGGTCGTCCTAGGTGGCTGGAAACCATCGAATTCCACGTCCAGCATGATGGAAGGAGAGAACTTGGGATTTTACGTCAGAATTCAGGTGAAGTTCACCGGGAAAGTAGACAAATAGCATAACCTCGAGAACCAGTTTCATGAAAATACCCATGATAATGGCTCATTCTGGCCATCATCGTAGAAATTTCCATGTTGCTCAAGTGTTGCTATACTTTATGAGCCGCTCGAGATTCAAACTTTTCTCTATAACTAAAGGTGAAATGGGCATTTCTAGCATTTTGACAAAATCCTACGAGCGATTTAATAAATTGTAAATACTTGCTATACTAACTTGATATCTATGAGGTAATGAAGAATTGTGAGAAATTAGTAGTCACTACGCTAAGATGTTTGAAATGTAAAATCAGGGCAAAATGGAGTGCGATCTTGTCGAATATTCAAATTATTCGTGCTGAATATTCGAATAAACCAGAATATTTCACTTCTTTGAATATTCGAATAAACGAATATTCCACTTCTCTGAATATTCGATTATTCGAATAACCCGAATAATCCACTTCTTTGAATATTCGAATATTCGAATTATTCGAATATTCGATTATTCGAATATTATTCGAATAAACGAATATTCGGGCAACACTCTAGTCCAAAGGGGAATCACCATTCAGAAGTGCAAATTTCTCTATCATTTTTTCACTTTGAGGAAAATCTGGTCGTTTTGGGATTAAAAATTAAATTCAGTGAAATTCTGTGCTGAGCATGTTTGAGTGCTTCTATCTTCTTTGAGACGGACCAGTGAAGTGGCTAAAGTCGACACTAGCATTCGCGTATAATCTCGATGCGGAGCGTGATTATTATTTCTTCGCGGATTTGTGCTTTGGCAACTTTGGTCTTTTCTTTCTTATCCACTTAATGTCACTCGTGAAACTTTAGAGTGAGGTGTCACGGGCGAGTCTCACTCAATAATATTTTTAGAATTTCGATTTTGTCGCTTCAGAGAATTTCTGAATGAGAAATGAATAATTGACAAGATAGATTTTTTGGAGTAGGGACTTGTCCATAATATTTAACTGTGAGGTTTCGTGGCCGAAGGTCGTTTGATAAGGCAGAGAACGGCGGAGTTGCAAATTCTCAAAAACCTCAAAAATTCGATAATCACCTTCCGTTGAGATTTCTCGCGAACGCAGCTACCGAATGAGGTTCAAGTGTCCTATCAACGTCAGCAGCTATGGTGGCTTGCCTCAAAGTAAATAAAGTCACTCAAAATTGTTTAGCACTGAAGATTCGCATTGAATAAAGCATAGAATTCCAGAGTCACCAAGTCCTCTTTTGCTAGGAGAGGAAGAATTCATTAGGTGGAAAGCAGCTTGCGCTTCCGAATGGGATATCGCACTCGGCCAGAAGACCAATCCGACAGTTTCGGTAGTTCTTATGGGTGGGAAAAGGGATGTCGAATCGGAATAAAATCTTTGCCAAAATAAAGCTTATCTCTGAATAGGTAATGACCTTTCCGGGTGTCTGCCCGTCTAAAACATCCTAAAATTATCAAATTATGTGCTGCCTGCTTGAATTCTTAGCTAGTAATGATGGTGAACCCAGTGGATGAGCTTCACGAGTGCAAGCAGAAGAGTACCCCATCCTCAATTTGCGAACGTGCTGCTGTGTAATAGCCAATGCTGGCGTTGTGTGTGATTCAGCCTAGCAGTCAGCGAATTGTGCGGCACTTTCATCGCAACTCGATTAGCGACACCGATTCGGCGTCGTCTGGCGCGTTTTGGAGCGTTCCCCGATTTATTTACGAATGCCTTTCTAATTGGCTTCGACACAAGGCCCAGAAGTCCTCCCCTCTCAGCGCGAGCTTTTCTTAGCACTGCGCGCCTGCACTGATTGCATTAGCCCACCACAACTCCCAACCGCTTTCCTCCGCTGCTATAGTTTGCTCAGTTGTGAAAGTTGAGAAACAGCTGTGTAGGCTTCTCTCTTTATTTCTCCCAATGTTTTGTTTGTAGAGAATTCTTGCCTCAGTGCTTCATTTTTTCAGGAGGCCGAGGAGCTTTACAAACAAATTCTAACGAGAGCACACGAGCGTGAGTTCGGCAAGGTGAGTACGGGTTTATTTGTTTTCATGCATTTTTTTCTGCCGATTTTTTAAAGCATATTCTTCGAGCAAAGGGATTGGCCTGCATTTCCACAAATTTCCCCTCATTGCCTTGAAGGATTGAGCAGTACAGCGTTGGCAGAACGACACGAAATTCGGAAAGCACTGTTAACAATTGGAAATTTTTTTTTCTTGAGATTTTTTCGAGACCTTTCTAAAGAAGTAAGCATGTAGGGAAGATGAAAAACGACGAGGGAGTGGGTTAAAATCGCTCGGAGCAGCCGATGGAACATCTCTCCATCCAAAGGAGTCGTTGCCTAAATGTTCAATACTATTTATCTCGAGGGACCCTAACATTCAGACATGCGCATTAGAAAGAATTCCTGTTAAAGAAAGACAAATGAAAAATTTGCTCTCCTCAAAAGTTGAAAGCGTCCCTGGGTTTCGTAGTATACCTATGTAGTTAAACACAAAGTACAACTGTTGTACGACTGCCCACTTTCACCCTCTCTGTTGTCTTCTGCAGGCGATTTCAATGCTCCATACATTCTGCTCGTCGCTTGACACTGACGCCAGAGAGGAAGACGTCGAAGAATGGGCGGAGGAGTGCGATATGGTCATTCTCAACGATGATCAGCCCACTCGTCTCCCCGGCCAACGGCCGATCCTCTAGTCCAGACATCTCTCTTGTATCATCTAATCTCTCCAGCGCCTGCTCTTGGTCTACACCGCTACAACTCTGTCCAGTGATCATATCCCTGTTTTTGTCCATGTCGATCTCGCTAATTCTCTTGCTCCTTATTCAGGTATCCGTCAAAGGTCCTATCTTAATCTTTGCCTTGCAGACTGGCGCTTGTTCAGGGAGGGGGCACTTCGCCATGTGGATGACTACCCATGGAATTGAAACGTGGACCAGAAAGAGCGTCACTTGACGGACGCGATTCCGCAAGGCAATGAAAGCCGCCATTCCGGAGGGCCGAGTTAAGACCTTCTTTCCCAATGTCACCAGGGAAATCTTGGAGAAGATAAGGACAAGGGATGCAAAGAGAGTGGCAGATCACCTGGATTCGACCATTGCTGAGCTGGATAGCGAGATTAAGCGAGATCTGGACAAGCACAAGAAGGAGTGTTGGGAGAAATTCACAGAGAAGATGAATTTCAAGAGTGATGGAGCGTCAACTTGGAAAGTTCTAAAGAAGATCTCGGGCAAGAGCACCTCCACCAACTACTCTACGATCGAGTTCGAGAATGGAGTCTTCAAATCGGGAAAGGAGGCTGCAACTGCTCTCGGAAAGAATTTTTTCATAACTCAGGCTAAGAGAGGGAAACAAAATCGATTGACTGTAAGAGAGCTCTGTAAGTTGCCACTCATGAATGAAGCAGAAGCAGTGACGCCCGCGCAGATTGAAAAGGTGGTAAAAGCAGATGCGCAACTCGAAGGCTGTAGGGCCGGATGGCATTAGTCCAGCGATCTTGAAGAAACTGCCGACTGAGATTATGCCAATCCTGGCTGACGTCATCAGCATCCTTTCGCACGTGCATCGTACCCTAAGACTGGAAAATGGCAAGCGTCGTTCCGTTGCCTAAGGCAGGTAAATCACCATCGACGGCTAAGGGATACAGGCCAATAAGTCTGTTATCACCAATCGCAAAAGGTCGCTGAAACTGGTCGTCAAGGAGCTTGCCGAGCATAATAACAATCAGCAGCACCAGCATGGATTCCGCAAATTACACTCTACCACCACGGCGCTGCTGGAGATTGTGAGCTATGTTTTGGATGGCTTCAACGCCACCAAGCCTCAACGCACTGTTGGAGTAGCCCTGGACCTCACGAAGGCGTTTGACACTGTCAACTTGGGCATACTGTCTGAGAAGCTATTGAGGTCCACCATCCCGCCTTGGCAGAAGCGATGGATTACAGCACTCATCAAAGGGCGCCGAGCAAAAGTGCTGTTTCAGGGACATGTCTCTAATAGCATCCCGATCGCTGCCGGTGTCCCTCAAGGAGGAGTCATATCGCCTGCTGTGTTCAGTCTTTACCTGGAAGATTTGCCCGTTCCCCCAAGTGACATCAAAGTCGTTGCGTATGCGGATGACATCACCATCTTGTGCCGGGAGAGAGGCTAATGTAGCGGCACGCAAGATCAATAGCTACCTCATCGTTCTGAAGAACTTTCTCGATGATATGATGCTCACTGTCTCTGCCGCTAAATCATCTGTATCAGTTTTCTCCACTGACCCTAAGGAACACTGCGCTCACCCCGTTGTGAATTGGGAAGACGCTCGTCTGCCTGCTGCACGTTTTCCTAAGCTGCTCGGCCTAGTATTGGATCCTTCGTTGAGGTTCCACAAGAATACTGAGCAGAAACAGGCTACAGTGAAAGCAAAGCTCAACGTCCTACGAGCTCTGGGAGGAACGTCGTGGGGAAGTAGCAAGGAGACAATTTTGACCACCTACAAGGCAATATTGCAGCCGGCGTTGGAGTACGCTGCACCGGTATGGCAGCACATGATATCCGGATTCATCGTGGACAAAGATGCAGCGAGTCCAAAATGCTGCTCTTCGGATTGCCACAGGGTGTGCTAAAAGCACCCCAGTGGAACATCTTCATGCTGAAGCCCGAATTCTGCCAGTTAAAGAGCACTGCCAACTCCAAGCGCAGCAACTGGTTATTAACATTGTCAAGCAGCCTGACCACCCATTAAGAAGGATCATGAATCCCGTGAGAGAGAGACATATCAGAAGGCCTTTTGCGGATGCTCCCGAGAAAGTTAATATACAAAGATGGACGGACTCCCAACTGGATCGTCTGCGTCTTTTACGTGCGGAGCACACCAAGTTCGTCAGGGATCACTTGAGTAGGATGACCGTCAATCCCATATTGGGGGTCGCACCACCTATAGTCAGCGACACCGAGATGGAACTCGGTAGGCGGGCTAGAAGTACCCTTGCCTCGTTACGCTGCGGTCATTCCCCTATGCTGATGTCATTCTTGCATAAGATCGATCGCAGTAAGCCGGACGAGTGCCCGGACTGTGGTAGCCGTGGCCACACAACTGAACACCTATTCGAATGCCCAAAGAGGCCTACCACTCTTACAACAATGGATTTGTGGACGAATCCGGTTTCAGTCGCCCGTTTCTTGAACCTTTGACAAAAACCTTCCTGCGGCTGCAAAGAAGAAGAAGAAGACAAAGTACAACGATCGCAGAACACGAATGAACCATAGAAACTTTAGGAATGGAAATAAGAAAAACTTTTTTTGAGGTTTTTATTTTTTCGAAAAAAATAAAAAAAAAACATTTTGTCCTCTCTGCCCTCACAACCATCAATGGCTCCTAACTTATAAGTATAGCTAGTGTCGCCTTTTCGATTATTCTCTAATTAGAGCAATGGTCTTGTGGTCGGCTGTTAATGCGTTGCGCTAGGGTTTGATTTGTTTTTGTAATCATTTCTATGGGGTCAGGGGCTCTCTACAGACGGAGGGAGGAGCACGGACCAGATTTATTGCTGACGCGACGCGCGCCGCTGTTTTTTCTGTCTCCATCACTAGAGCGCGTTTACCAAAAGCTCTGAGATTTCAAACCATTTCATGTTTTGATTGATTCTTACATGACTTTAAAGGCGGTGGTCACGATGAGAAACGTCATCGAGAAAACTACAAAAATCAGCTTAGATCGAAAACAGCTGAAAAACTAGGAAGGTAGACAGGTGAAAAACGGGCTAGAATTAGAGTTTCTAAGGACCCAAAGATATCAGTTCGTGCACACGTGCACAGCGTCGCCAAAAAAAGATCGCAGTCTCATGCCGGGTAGTCAAAAATCATGGACGTTCGGAGGAAGAAATAAATGTAAATTTACCTAATAAAAACAGTTGAGCAATAAAAGGAAGCACTCCAGTCAACGTTTCTGACTTGATATGTACATAAATCCGAAGGTTCATTGATTGACATTCAATTTTAAGCCAGCTGATGTTCTTGATATAAGAGGTCATCGATGCCGATGATGTGGAGTGGGCTCGTCCACCATCAAAAGACAAGAAAGTTCAGGCTTCCAATTTGACCCAAAACAGTGGTTTCTTCGAGATTTTTTCTTTTAGGTCCTACTACTCTAAACGCAGAAAAGGGTTTGGAGAGAAAAAGACGACAAGCATATTTGATCGCGACCACTGCCTCTAATCATACTGATAGTGAAGCTATCTGTGATATGTCCTTACAACAATCTTGGCCCGCGCGCTAGATGAAAAATACCAGCGATGCTATCATGAATACGTCTGAAAGCATGATTAGTAAGCTATTAAGATGGTTACAACGGCACGAGAACATACAAGATTCATTGAAATGAGCGTGCAGGATAAGATAGTGAGAGGAACAACCACGTAACAAAGAAATGGTCATGTGAGAATCAATGAAAACATGAAATGTGAAAGTTAAGTCTGGGGATTTTTTGGCAAGCGCGCTCTATTGATAGGGATAGAATTTCCGCCGCGCGCGTCGCGTCAGCAACGGATCTCGTACGTGCTCCTCCCTCCGTGTGCTCAGAACGTCGGAGGCCGTGCCCCAGGAATTTCCGACCAAGGGCGAGCGGCGGGGCCTGTTTTACGAAGGAGAATCATTAGACGCGAGGCGGGCGGGGCGCCACCAAATTTCGTTAGCTTGGTCTTGCAGGAAGAATTCAAAACAGAGGAAAACCTTCGCTCGGGCTAATCGCATGACACGTTGAACGCAAGAAGCAAACCCGTGCCGCATACAGAGCACAATTTTATGGTGACTTCACTGCAGGCACCACTGAGTAAAGTACTTACATCATCGCGCACTATGCGGGGTGGCAGTAAGGTAAGTTCCCAGTCTAATGATTAGACTTGAATGGTACACCCATCGTGGGGTTTGGAAAATTATGGAGAAGGGTATAGCACCTCGCCCAGGATGTGGGAGAGGTGGTTCCCGGATATCGTTATGGAAGGAATCAATCATTTAAGCGATGACAACGTGGAAATGTTCTGCCCGGGCCCCGCGCCCCTTTGCTTGGATGTCCGGGCGTCGCGCCCATTATGAGTCATGGGGCTGGGGCGGGGACCTGTAGGGCGCCAGGCGCGGGGGGGGGGCCGCCTCGCTGAGCGGGGGGGGCGGGGCCCTCCGACGTTCTGAGTATAGAGAGACCCTGACCCATTTCTATGTTTCTAACTCATTGCTTTGTGGTTTTGAGCACGTCGGCAGCGGCGTACAATAAATAAATAGATAAAACAGGTGTAATTGGATGTTTTACGTTTTTAGAAAGCTTTTTCTTCCAAAAAGGTTTGCCAGACCTTTTCGCTAGCATCCTCTACTCTGTGGACGTACCTACGCAAAAAAACTGAAAACTAAGAGACTGTTTTATCGTGAACGCGGCCTCTGTGAAGTTGTCAGTTTCAGTATACACAGAAACCGTTTTGTGGAATTCTTATCGCTTTCTGCAAGATTTGTTCAAGTTGTTAAAGAGGAAGGTCGGTCGACTTCACATTTCAACTATTTCATCGTTTTCAAAGACCGGAACGTGTGCTAAAGTCTTTTTTAGCTTGTTTACCGAATACACAGAGAGGAAGAACCAGCGAACGCGTTTGGCTAGCTAGACACGACGCGCGCTGCGCTTGAGTGGCAACGTTTTAGCAGCGGCTTTTTCGCGTCCCTTATGCCCGTTAAACTCGTTCGAGGCTCTCCGCTCTCTGTGTATTCGTTCACCAATTTGGTTTTGTATTTATACTTAAACTGCTGGATTTGCTAAAATTGCCCTCCGTACATCTTTCGTAAAAATTGAGCGCGCTTTTGGATGCTACCCAATCATCTCAAGCTCGCTGTGGCTTAGTTGAGCGTGGTTGTGTACTTTCAAATTTTCCGTTGCGGTGTCACTGCATAATCTAGATGATGGGAGAGCATAGTTGGCCGATGGTAAGAAGGATGCCATTTAAGGCCTCTGAAAACTGTTAGGTAGTCGGGACATGAAGTCGTCGAATTTTCGTACGTTTCAGCCTTATGTAACGTAGTAGAATGAAAAAAATTCTCAGAATGCCCGAAAATGTCACTCTCATTCAGATTGGAGAAGACAACAAACCCATCTGGCAGATAGCTGAAGATCGGGAGGAGATCAAACAGAAAGGAGGGACGGACGCAGGTCCAATCGCCTATCACGACCACGGTGGTTGGCATAAGGCTGCTAAAGTTGACAGGTAATAATCGATCCGATAATTAGCAATTCTTCGCACGTATTTATTTCTCTGGTATATCTCCTATGATGCAGTAGTCAGGACAGTTTTGCTTATTAAGCCCAACTGTGACGACAACGCTGAAGAACTTGGGCGCTCTATATCGGCGTCAGGGCAAATATGAGGCTGCTGAAACATTGGAAGATGTCGCGTTGAGAGCTAAAAAACAGGTGTGTGATTATTTGAAGATTGAGCTCTATGAGTTCTTTGGAGTGCGCACGAAACTTCAAAAGTGGTTTTCTCTTCCTCTCAATCTACAGTCGGCACGGATCGTACTGATGCCTTGCGTTCCTTGTTGTGTGTTGGCGCAAACTCTGTGCGCGTGTTCCATAACATATGCGCACCGAGTCTGCGCCAACGAACAACAACGAACGCAAAGTATCAATGTGATCCGTGCCGACTGCACGTTGTTTTTGGTGCTGACAAGGGAACCACAATAAGTCATAGTGACCATTCCAAATGATATGTACTTTTCTAGAACCATTTTTAGACGAAAAATCCGAGTATGCCTATGCCAGCTGCCTAGACCCACTCTGAAAAAAGTTATGAGCGTTTTTTAAAGCCTCGCGGCAAGGTAAGGGTACCCCCCATGGAATTTTTAGGGTGTTTTTAAATTTTTCTCCAGATTTTGATAAAAACATGTACGTAGCGGTAATCTGGGGTGCTGAACACGAATCTGGGGTTCGCTTCTAAAAATTTTGAGGTTTACTGTAGGTTACGGTAGGTAACATGCCATTTAGAGGGCAAAACCTGCCTCGATATTCCGATAATTGACAAATGGACATCGAATTCGTGTATTCAGCACCCCAAATAACCCCCACATAGAAACTTTGAGACAAATCTGAGACTTCGACCAAACTACCGTATACCCACCGTAATCTACCGTAAGCTGACAAAAATCGACACACTGACATCAGATTCGTGTTCAGCACTCCAGATAACCCCCACAGGAACGATTTGAGCTACATCTGTCGCCACATTCCGGAAATCGTCAAAAGTCGATTTTGCCGTCAATTTTTTCTGCCAGTGGGAAGCTTTGAACAAATATAGTCGAAAACTTCGGAAAAACGACAAATGAACCTCAGATTCGTGATCAGCACCTCAAATAACCCCCAGAACGAATTTTTAGTCGAATCTGGAATATTTTCTAAAACGCTTCGAGAGCCCTCAATTGGTAAAAATAAACGCCCAACCGAAAATCCGTACAAGTCCAAAACGCTGTCAGTCTGCGCAAATATTGGAAAATGTTCCTTCACCCAAACTTCGCTTAGTGGGGTAGTTTTGGGCGGCGAACACGATTATCAGGTCCGTTTCCGGAATCGCGTAAAAATAATGCGCTTTTTGGAGGGTACACTAGGTACGAAAATAACAGAAAAAACGCTCATAACTTTTTTCAGAGTGGGTCTAGGCAGCTGCGATGGGCATATTCGGACTTTTCGTCCAAAAATGGTTCTAGGAAAGTACATTTCATTTGGAATGGTCACTATGACTTATTGTGGTTTCCTTGTGAGACTCCGATCAACGGTCATAACTCCTTCCAAGCGGTGACCCGTTTAAGTATGCGACATCTTCTCGTCCCTTCTCTTCGGTCTCCTACAACCGATCGTATATCTCCTCTCTTCTACATGCGTTTGTGTAATTGCGTATTCCTACTTCCTTCGTTTCAGTTTCCACTGGTGTTAGGGTCAAGTAGAACCCTGTCCCGTACCTTGACGAAGCTACGCTCCCTCGCTTTGGTGACGAAATTCCTCGAGAAATTTTTTAAAAGATTGGAGTTGAATTTATTCAGAAATTTTGGGTCTAAAGATATCCAGCAAATTTAATTCTAATTTTTTCTGTATTTTTTCTTATCAACACTGCACTCCTTACCCTACTGATCAACCTCCGGGAGTGCCGTTTGAGCTTCCTTTATAAACATCGTCGTAAATTCTTAATTTTTTGCCGAACATTTTTACGCCTCCCCCGCCCTCCCCATTTTTTTCTTTTGCACGTCCACCCTCGTTGCCACGCGGAGTAGTACCCGCTCGACCCTAAATGGGGTGGAGGAAAGACGAGTCGCTTCTCGCTATGGCCTGCCATCTTCTGAGGTTTGGAAAACGTTTTGTTGCCAGTGATATACTTCTGAATTAGAGCTTGTGAATTAGCCTGGAGTGATATCATGATGTATGGGAGCGCGGTATGAGAAAGTTTTGACGAGAATCGGTATTTCCATACAGATCTTTACTCAGGAAAACGGCAGTTTGATTGGACGTGAAGGTTCCACCATGATAGCGGGGCGTATTCTCTTATTATTGAGTTTTCCGTGTGCTTAGCAGATTCCGTTAATCCGAAGAAAAGGAAAAGAATGGAAGTACAGATGCGCAGTCGCGTTCTATGTGTGTGGTCATCCTGTTTTGTGTTGCTCAGAAAGTCTTCGTTTGCTATTGTAGGCGCAGTACGCAGCGCAGCATGAGCGAATGAATAAACTACTTGGCTGTAGTACGCGAATACAGGTCTGTTTTGTGAACTGGCGTATTTAGTCGTGTCGTGTTGTGGTCAGATAAGTTGGGTTCACCGGACGATTTGAAAGTAATGACGTCATTTTTGGAAGTTTTCTGCGTTTGCATTTGTTTTACTACTTCATGGGTAGAATGAAGGGCGTTTTTCACGACGGTGCTCGGTCTGCCATCGCTGTTCCGCGACTGCGACTTTTCCTAAATGCCTTGTGCTGCGAGATTGAATAGTCTGCTATCAATTGCAGGAATATCACTTCAATCTCTTTGTTCTGGCATCAATCGCTCAAGTATGCAGGAAGTAGGCGACAGCCGCTGCGTGATGGCCTTAAGAAAGCGACAGGCTTCGTTGTGAGAGGGCCTATGTGGTCTAACCTTGACACGTGTGAAATGATTGAAAACAGGATAATTTCCAAGGAAATACGAGACTTTCGGACCATCCTGGTGGTAATAGATCTTGTAGGAGCCTTTTGTGCTTTGTGAGAGCGCTTTGAGTCAGAGTTGGTCATAGTAGCGGGCAGATGAAATTAGCCTTATTTCGCTTGTAGAATTCTCTCATAGAGTTTTATTATTCACTTTGATTTTTTTCCATATGCAATCGCCAAGGCGTTATGACCGCCCTGTTCGAAGTATTGTCTGTCTCACTTCATTGGTTCGTATCCGCGACTATGGGGTCACAGAAATGTTTTCCTGGGTTCACTGGTGACCTCCTTCGCTTCATAACCATGATGTCCTAGATTATGGCGGGGCGTTGCCGCAGAAAGGCGATGCATGAGCACGTGTATTTTCTGGTCATCGTTTTTTAAGGGTAAAATGTGGGTTAGCCCTGACGAGGCGGCAGCGGCCCATTCGTCTCTGTGACACGAGGTCTAGATTCAGTTTGTACTCAGTTCCAGTATTCAAGGCATGGGCAATGGCTTGCGGCTTTAATCTATTCAAGACCGCAACGGCTACTTAAAACCAGGACAGGGTCAACTAACCTGAAACATCTTTTAACTAATGAACAAGATTCGAACTAGAATATTTTGTTTGGCTAGCAATAGGAGAAAGCGGAAGCCATCATGTGCTCCAAAAATGCTTCTGCTGTTCTGCTGTAACCTCCCTTTCAACACAGCTTGCGGCGTTTTTCAAAAGGGTCAAATATGTCGCTAACGTGTAACTACCGACAGACCATGACGTTTGAAGTCGAGCATAGTATAGGACATCATATTGTTCGGATGTACGCTTGAATAATCCCTTGTGGAGAAGATATAATCGATTTTTGAAGTATAACCCACCGATGGGGCATGCAGTTCGAAATGACAGCCAGCGTATGACTCACCGGTGGGTCATACGGTCGTGGATGAGTTAAATTGTCTAAATTTGGGTTTTATTAAGGTAGTGCTGGTCTGGCAAAGTGCTTTTGCACGATTTCTTACGGGTTCTCCACGTATACTCCATTCTTCACCAAACCTTAAACCAAGATGAACCTCTTATTCCTGACGATAATTTCTTGGGCTAGAGCTCATGTGAATAAGACCATTTTCTTGACTACGGGGGAATCCCAAGTCTGACAAGCTTTATATGCGCGAACTGATGGGGGATAAGGGTGAGCGACTGGCTTCCCCTCTCTGGTGCAAACCTGAACTGGTACAACTTGATGAGACAGACATTACTTTCCCAGTCTCTCAAATTTGTGCATCTTGGGGGGATCATTACGTAGTATAATGACGATGTCGCGATCGGCAGGTATAGTCTGTGTCAGGAGGAAATTCCCATGGTTTCATGGCGTGCGTGTGGACAGCGAGGGTAAGAGACATCAAGAGAGGGTGAAGAGATGGAGGGAGCAGTGTGCGCGCAATGCGCTCGCAATGAATCATGGTAATTTCGTTCAGGCACAGGCTGTGCTAGATGCACACATTTGAGGAACAGAATATATCTGGAAGGTGCTTGCTTCATAAGGAACGTTTTCAGATCCGCATGCAACCTGCTTCAGAATATTTGCATTTTTTCCAAATTGCTTTCTATTGTGAGATTTTTAACCGGTCACGCGACGCAACCGCGCAGCGTTCTACCAGTCGCGAGGCTCGGACTGGTAGATAGCGATGCGATTGCGTGGCGTGTCGTGGTTGCGATTGTTCTGTGTTGTGATGTGTGTCGCTTTGCAGCAGGAGCCATCTCTTCGATCTACGGACGACATCATGACGGCATCGCAGATGTCTCGCATGACAACCAGCCATTCGTCATCCGGCTTGAAGTTTAAGTTGATGAACGCTCTGGGACTCAACCAATAGTCTTCGTGCGGTCGCCTACCGTCACGGGTTCCACTGTCTCTTCTCTCGCTTCTGTGCCTGCTGTCCATTCTGAAGGTACATTCTACTCGTGGGACACATTGCTCGTTGTATGTAGCTGTAAAGTGTAAAACTTATCGTGCTGTTGTGTTTTATATATGTATTGGTTTTCTCCTAACGAGAGAAGATATGCAACATACCGTATTTCCTGTTATTCACCCCCTATTTGGACCCGTCCCTCTAATCGAGACCTCCTTTTCGGCTGAAGTTGAAGAATAGAACACCCCCCCCCTTCAGCTGGAAAGTCGGAGGTGAGCTGCTACGCGCTGCTCGAGATGTCGACACCCATAACCTTGTCGACATTTTCGAAGAGATTGATCTCGAGTGGGACTTGAGCAGTGACTTAATTGATGATGTTCTCTTGGAGTTCGCCGAGTAGTTCATTATCGTCCCACTTTGGTTTGCCTAATAGACCTTGTTTACTCATATAGACTCTTGAATTCTCGGTTGAAAATTAGAGCCTTCCCCTCTATTTGAACCCCTTCCTCTAATTAAACCCCCTTTTGTCGGGGGGTGAAAAATAGTACACCCGGGGGTATTACAGGAAATACGGTAGTTGAACACATTATTATAGGCCCGTGCTTGGCGTTTCCCTATTGTGTGGTTTGATAAAATTGACTTGAGTGGTGGTTCCACCATTGCAACCCGGGAGAACGAGACCGTGCATATTATGCCCTTTTTATTATTTGGGGGTAATGGTTCTTAATTAGCCGTTATTATGAAGTCGAACCGTTTATCTTGCATTCACAGAATGTTTATACCTACTAGATGGTTTTTAATATAAAATTTCAAAACTGTGATAAAAATTTGTTTATTATTACATTAAATTTGATAGCCGTTGTCATGTGTTCGTGTTGTTTGAATCGGTTTCGGGCCAAGCGGAGCGTGGTTTCGGCTCGTAATTGTCGCTTGTTTGTAGACCACATTTTGGAACTCCAATGGGGTTCTTACTTTAGACATAACTCCCATCCTTTCTGCCGGAATCGCGATCGCATTGCCCTTGTCACGTTGCGCGCGCTAAGGCTGACTGCTGTGTAGCAGCGAATTCGTGCTTGAGTGCACGAAAGGGTGGGGTTTGGGACGAGTTGACGGGGAATCCCATTTGCTGCCACGCAGGGTACGCATCTTTTAGCGGCTACGACGTCAAGAGAGTCACCGAATGACGAATCTACGGAAGGGTTCTGAACGGAAATCCCGGGCCTGTTCGTCCCTGAATCCAATCTTTTCGGGTACTCGAGCATAGGGAGCTAAGTTGAACTGCAGAAGCACAGTTTTTCGCTTGGGATTGTAAACTCAAAAAGTGCAAATGAGGACAGTTGTCACGACTACCAAAGTGCAATGTGGTCTACTAGAAAGGCATTTCAAAGATTGGAGCGATTTTCTTCTGCATAGGTATTACTAGAGCTCCCAAAATCTGCGGAAACCTCGGACATTCAATTCTTCGTCAATGTAGTTGTGGTCTGGGGCTTCTGGTATAGTTTGACGATGGGCCGTATTGCCACCCCACCCGGTCGATACTCAGAAAAAGCACGCAGAACGAGTCCGGAAAATTGTTCTCCGATGGGCCGTGGGTCATCCGTAGTCCCTCCAAGTCAATGGGTATGTTGAGAACGCAAAACAGAACAAAATATTGTCCACATGTGGGCTCTCCTGGGTCGTCCTTAGTTCCCATTATCCCATTCTGTTTGAAACTCGATCAATAACGAGAGTGCGGCATCACTGTCGAGCGCGGCGTAGGTATAGCCTAGCTCCCTCATTTCGAGCCTGTCGAAGTAATGTTTATCGTTCCTATCATGGCGAAATCTCCTTATCTTTGTTATATTTTGCCACTCCGCTGCTTGCTCCGCCGGGACTCATCCGAGCAAGCTAGCCTTTAGGTTCATGGACGAATCCGATGGGATTACGGACGACACGTGACGACTTATAGACCACCGTCGAGGAGCTACGTCGGGTTATCGTTCAGCTGTAACGGGAGCCGATTGCGGCGACGGAACAAAAGTGGCTCCTTCCCCAAATTGTGTCAGTAGTAGGGATGTTCATGCTTCTCCGGTTGAAGAGCATCTTTCTTAGTAGATCTATGGAGGTCTTCACTGCGGCTGAGGAAATTTCAAATGTTTATCCTAAACCCACCCAACTGGAGATGGACCTGCGAGAGACTGTCGGTGCTGTTCGAGAATCTTCAACATCTGATCCGGTGTTGGTTCAGTGTCAAGTGCTTTGGTCGTCCTAAACGTTTCATCTCGTAAGCTTCCGATGGTAATGTTGCCAATGCAACGGGGAGATCGAACTACAATACCGCTCGTAGGATTTGGTCAGAAAGCGAGCGAGGTCGGGTTTTCGCGTCTTTTTCGTCTTTTTTGTATAACTCGCTTCAACGTCAACTTTGAGCGAAACTAGGGAGATATTCGTGATCCTCGCGTTGAGGGCTACCCAACGGTGTAGCCTTTGTGATGATTACGTTGAGAACTACAGAAGTTTCGTAATCACCCAGGTTTGTGATTACGGTACCGTGATGGATGGTGCGCTACCGTCTCCGCCTGCGTTTCGCTGTGTGTACCTTATATAAAGAGCTGGTTGATTGCGAAATTTCCATGGTTCTCAACGAAATCCTTGTAATAGCTACACCATTGGATAGCCCTCCACGCCTGGATTATGAATATCTCCCTAGTTTCGCTTAAGTTTGACTTTGAAGCGAGTTATACAAAAAAGACGAAAAAGACGCGAAAACCCGACCTCGCTCGATTTCTGACCAAATCCTATGAGCGGTATTGTAGGTGTACATCGATTCATCTGCTGGAGCATCTTTCTTCATGTAACTCGTCGACCCTTCCTTGTTCCTCAGTGGCTAGCACTGAATCGTATGGCATTTTGCTGACATTGAGGTTTTTCTGAGAACTACATTTATTCCATTTACCGCTCGAATCCTTTATAGTTTTGACACAGCGGTAAATTAAAAATCAGAGAATAACGACTGTAGTGAGAACTAGAGAACAGGTTAAAACATAAAGGAGAAATCCTTTTCATAGAACTGGGCTAATCTCGCAAGAAATTGAGTTTCAGTATTTTAAGGTCATTGTTATACCATAAATTTGCTACCGCGATAGGTGCGGTCAACTGTTACGAATCTTGTTGGGACCAGCTCCGCACCGTAGAGATGTGATGTCTTAGGAACACTGTGGCACCTGTCGCGGTCGCTGGCTTGAAAGGGGATGTTATGCCTGAATTTAGAAAACTGTGCGTTAATCGGTCGCTGTTTGTCGCAGGGCAGTGCTCTGCGAGGGGTTCCAGCGACAGCAACTCAGCCAAATCCTGCATCGCACCGGGTTTTTCTTGGCCCTCAGCGACAGCGACATCGCAATGTTCTGGAACCGCGACAGGCTCGTGGTGGGGTATAACAATGGTCATAGAAATCATAGTGCGTTTATACCAGGTTGTAGGGAATCTGAAATTGTCAATTTTTGAAAATTCCAGGGTGGGCTCTTCGGCCAAGAGTGTATCGTTTGAATGCGCCACTTATTTTCTATGTAGGGACTTTCCCCGTCCCAGAAAATTGGTGAATCTCGAACTATAAATTGAAATTCATTTTTCAGCCAATCGATCAAAGTAGGCAAAGTTGATGGGGTATTTGAACCCTCTGGAAGCTAGGTAACAGCGTTTGCGGAGAATCTGGGCAGAGCTTAAATGTCGATTGTTCGTTTCTGCTTTATCATACCAGCTTCGTCCGCGAATCTATGAAGTCAAGTATACTGAACTTATCCCATCTCACAATCAATAGTATTTCCTTCGCCAATTATTGGTCGTTTTGTCGAAAACGGAGGAAAGGACAAATATAGAGTCTTTAAAAATTAACAAAGTTAATGGTGTTGATTGGGGACTTACCCATAATACTCAGCGCCAACGTTTCGCTGCCGAACCCGCTTTGATAAGTCAGAAAGGATCAACGTTGTGAAATCACAAAATTCGCGAAAACCAGTAAACACACTCCGTCAAGATTTTCCGCGATCGCTATTACCTAATCGTCGAAGATCGCAAATGTTTTATCAACTTTGGCAGCTGTGATGGCTCGCCTCAAAGTTAATAGAAGCTCTTAGAGATGCTCAATTTTGATTATTTCCACTGAATGTCAGCATATAAATTGAGAAGCACCAGGTCTTTTTTCGAAACTAAAATAACGTGTGCTTCTTTGAGGGTCTGAGCAACTTTTCTTTTCTGGTTCAAGTAGTCGCTGTTGTGTAGCGTCCGTGTTCTGGTAGCTTTCTACAGATTTCTTGATGCTGATTAATCTTTATTTCAGATGGCCGAGCAGCGCAAGATGGAGAAGTCCATTTTTTAGACTCGTTCCGTCTGCTCTACTCAAATCCACCGTCAACATCATGCGACCGTCAGCTCGCACTCCATCCCTTGGAGGAATCTGATTCTATTCTGCAAATCGGTTTCCGATCACAGTTGTCTGCAGCTATCATTGTGCCTTATGTAATGCTGTCGTCTTCTATATTCTGAGTCGAGAGATGCTTCTGTGCCCTCGTTGATCATCGTCGTCTTTGTCCTCTCTACGCTACCGTCCGCTTTTGTGATCGTGCTCATGTGCGTATGCTGATAGGAGGGAATGCCTTCTCCACCTCCTTCCTTTGATCCTGGCCAGACACCCTCTTCGATCTCAAAATATACTGTGGGGACAACTGTGTCCGAGACCCACACCCTTCTCGTTCTAGTCGTCTCGAGTCTTCGTTCTGTGGTTGTGCATTTTTTGTGTTGTAAAGTAATGAGGAGTGATAGCTAATTTTCCTTTTAGTACATGTAGATCAGATTTCGGTGATAAGTTTCTTCTGTAGTTTCGAAAACGTATCACCATATGTTATTTCGTGTGTGAATGGTGAGCCTTTTTTCAGTGCTTATGCAAGTCGTCGCCTTCCCTTATATATTCGATTTCAGTCCGTCGTGTCTTGTGCATCTCTATGACGTTTTATACTTATTGATACTTACAATTTCTAAGTATATTTTTCGTATTCTATATGTATATGTAGCCAGTGTTCGTAGATAAACTTTGCGCCGCGTTGGAGAATCCGATATTGTATAGGCTTCTTATCACTGGGCTTTGTGAACTTAAAGGCAAGATCCGTGCAGAATTTCGTACACGAGATTCCATCTTGAAAGCAGCGTTCACGATTAGTATCGTTTTTCTGCTTTTCAGCCTATCTTGAAGACGGTCCCTTGCTGATTCCAATGATGTTTTTGTCATCGTACAAGACCTTCTAGGAACAGAGTTATGGTCCCTCGAAAATTGAGCTAGGGATGCATGGTGGACGAGTTGTCCGAGGCTTGTAACTTCCGCCTTTTGCAGCCAACGTATACGAGCTGACCTGAGTAAAGAGAGAAGTTGGGAATAAAGGGAAGAACGGGGCTATTGATCGGAAACCATCGCTAATCATACAATCTCGAGCATTCATTTGTTCAAGTCGGTGGGCGTGGAAAGTGCATCTGGGGTGTGACAAGCTGATGGGTGTCCAACTTTGGGGCCTTAGAGGACCGTTCCGAGCTCATTTTTCTCAGTTTTTTCAACGTTATTGTTGCGCTTGGTCCCGCAGCTGCCGATCTCCACCAAAAAATCAGACATGATTTTTATCGGAGACACTGCCTTTAAGGGTCGATGTGCGGACCCGGACCCGTGATGACACAGGAAACGTACGAAAAATCGCAGAAAAAAACGGCGTTCTTTGAGCTATTTAATCCCATACGTACGCTCCAGCTCATGTCGTATTATACTGATAAGTGTGGTGGTGGCTGTAATGTTTCCCAACCTCAGGAGAGGCGGGTGAAACGGGGAGGAGCGAAGTGCATGACTGGACAAGAGCGGGTGTTTCGTCCAGTCACGCACACCGTTCCTCCCCGTTGCCTCTTCCGCGGCTGGGAAACGTTACGATTACCACCCAGAGATGTGTTACCATCGCCCGCGTTTTTAGCCCCCGTCCACGCTTTCTACACGGCGAGCCGCGTCAATCATCTTATGCGCGCCGTGAATGCAGCGAGTGCCGTGGAGACGCCGCAGCCACTGTGGGGACACTGCTGTGAATACCGCAATCTTGGATTTCGAGGAAAATTTCTTCAAAAGTAAGGAGCTTACGAAACTACTAGACGGTGCTCAGCTGGTTCTTGTTCCTAGCGGGTCCTCCGGAAAACTCTAAATTTTTGCTGACCTTGCTTTTTGGGCCATTTCGGGTTTGCTGGTCGAAAACGCGAAAAACAGAGGAGGCTTCGGACCAGTTCGGCTGGCTGAATACGATGCGTGCGGTGGAAATCCGCTGCATTCACGTCGTTGTCATCGGCAAGCCCCAGTCCACTGACCTTACACGACTTTATTGCAGCATTTTTTCGACTGGGAAAGGGTTTGTTGCAATGTCTCTAAAGAGGGATTGTTGCTTTCCGCCCATTTGACTTATGTACGATGAATGCGCAGTGCCACTGCTCGAGGCGAATAGGCTGGTAAAAGGCGCAAATTCGAGCGCCGTTCTTCAATTTTCCGGGTAAAGATTAGAACGTTGGGATTTGGGTCAAGCTACTAAAGTTAATTTGAAACGTTTCCGTTTTTTCCAAAGTGGTTGGCGGTTGGGAACCGAGTGTGGGCGAAACATTGAAGTGGATGAGAAGGCTGGCCAGGGTCTTAGGACAATACAGTACCGCTCTTGGGATTTGGTCAGAAGGCGCGCGAGGTCCTGTTTTAGCGTATTTTTCGTAAAACTCGCATAGAAGTCAACTTGGAGCGGAACTAGAGTGATACTCGTGATACTGGCGTTGAGAGCTAACCATTGGTATAGCCCTTGTTGGGTTTGTTCGGAACTAGTAAAATTTTAAAGGCAGCAGATACTGTCCTACCGTTCTCGGAGCCAAATTCCAGTCCGCAATTGCGGACTACGGCTGCTGCATCATGCGACACGTGATAATCGTGCTGGGAGAAAGGTGAATCGTGTCGGGATCGAGTGGTCTCAGCACGATTATCACGTTTCGCATGATGCAAAAGCCATAGTCCACAAATCCAGACCGGAATTTGACCCCGAGAACGACAGTAACTACCATTTCATAGAAAAAGGGGCTCGGCGTCCACTGTTTGCGTTCCCCGTGCGTTTGCTCTCTAAACCCTCCCCATCAAACGCACTCTTTCTTCTTGCAGTTTCCAAGGGCAGCAGCACAACTCTGCCAACGCGTAGCTAGATGCCTCCGAGGGCGCGGCCTGTAACGCCGCCCCATTCCATGTAGCGAGAATTTACGGGTTATAGCTACGATAGCTAAAACCCGCATATTCTTGTGTCGACGGTACAAGGGTGCAAATTCTACGCGTATTCTACGTAAAAACGAAGGCTAAATTCGATACATTGAACTCTCTGTCGCTAAACCCGTATATTCTCGCTATAACTTTGTAGCGAGAATCTGCGGATTTCGCGACAGCCTGTGTTGAAATGCAATCTTAAACCCGCGCTGCCTACGTGGAACGCAGGGATGCCGTTCAAACAATGTTGGTCCAGTCATCTTACTGAGTGATTACTCGACAATCTGCGGCTGGCCGTGGAGGGTGACCCGGTGTCGCTTTCTGGGACACCATGGCGAGGACAATTTTGACCATTCTGATGCTGCAGGCGGTGGGGAAGAAACGGCGATGCTGTCGATCGCAGCTGGGATCGCCGTTCTAATACGGGTCAGGACTGGGTGGGTCGATCGACCGAGTGCTGTAACGAGAATTTGCGTAGAATATGCAGGTGCCGTAGCAAGAATGTAGCGAGAATTTACGTAGAATATGCGGGCGCTGTAGCTAGAATTTCACCAACTGAGGCTAAACTTTGAGTAATTTACGTAAAATCTCGGGTCAAAATTAGACTAGATGCCTCCGAAACCCTGGGCATCTCCGGTTTCCGTGTGAGGCATCTAGCTACGCACTGGCAGAGAAAGAGCTCTGCTGGTCACTCACCCCCGTCTCATTTGTGGCACCCTACATCTTTGTTGGTCCTCGGCCAGCATCCCATCCAGCCATCTGCTAGCGACAGGGAATGTGCGCAAGTGAACTCAAACTGGCTTTCTTAGCTAACCCATCGGCCCTCTTTAGGGCCACAAATGATGAACTCAGTGAATCAAGTCGAATCGAAAATTTCAATTGTATGTAAATGAATAAAAGCTTTGTCTTTAGTGATTGTTGTGAGTAAAGGGAGCATACACGCTCGTAAACGTCGTTGAGATAGCTACAAAAACAGATCAGTACCGCTTGCACCACAACGCCTACGCATTTGAAAGCGTTTAAAACGCGCCAGAGGCCGGATTCATCATTGCGCACACCCTGGGTTTGCCGAATTGGGTTGGGTTCAGCGCGAGCGTAACCCATTTTTTCTGGGATTCATCAATTTGATAATCCATCAAGAAATGGGTTTGGGTTTGGGTTCGCGCATCCTGAGGCGGGAGCGAGGGTTCGCTCAACCCAACCCAAGATGGGCAGGCAGATAACGCGCTCCAGCGCCGTTTTCAGAAATAATGTGGTGTGATTTGTAAAAATCACTTATAATAAATGCGTTTACTACCTATATACGCGATTGGAGAGATCGTCAGCATCTGTTCTCTACATCTTTTCGTGTTTAACGGGCAACTTCAAAATATTTGACTCAACCGCTAGCTGCAGAATGAATCTCTAGACTTCCAATAATGTTTCGAGTCCATCCTTTCCTCTAATATTTCCGTCATCATCTCTCATTTTTTCCTCTTCTTTCATTTCCCAAATTTTCTGAACCCCAGCATCTATGTCGTTCTTCTGTGCCACCCTGAATTAGATGGTGTTCATTTCTCATCCTAGTTTTAATTTTCTTTGAAGTTCTATCGTTCTCCTCTTTCCATGAGATCTATTTTCTTGTTCTTCTGTTCACGTAAGTTTATTTTCTCCCAGAAAGGCGAAAAGAAGGCGTTATGTCCTTAGGGAGCTGTGGGAAACCGGATCAGATCGATGTGAAAGAAATCTTTGTCAGAATATGAATGTTATACAAACTGCATCAAGTGAACGATTTTCCCCAGTCTGAACCGTTCTGTTTCGCAAAATTGATTCTGTTCTATTTTTACTCGTCGAATATACATATAACCACTGCAGTGTTATAACAGGTGTGTAAGTATAGCGTCTTGCTTTACTATGTACGGTGCACCTACTTAAACACGCCAGTACTTTCTAGAATCGAAAAAGGGCACTAATTCACCCATAGCATACTCCATGATTCCCTGTTACTTCGATCGAAAAAAAGGAAAACACTTCAGAATAATCTATGCAATGCTTGATAATGATAAATTTATTTATGCCCCCCTTCAGAAAATCATTTTTGAAGTATTACAGGGGTTATTGCTGAAACGCAAAAAATGCTACACAACGCAATTTTTTTGGATATGCAGCCTGAATTTAGAACAACAGAACATATTTAAACGAAGTCTTTCAAAATATGGGCTACAACTGGCTTCAGACAGCACAAGAAGTTATCGTTTAATGATTAAATAAGTATCATTGTCCGATTAACTTTTTGGGGGTCTGAAGATTTTCAAAAACACATAAATCAGCAGAAGAACATGAAAAATGAAACCACAATAAAATATGGAGAACATTGCAAAAACAGTGACTACTAGAATGAGAATTCAACACTAGCTGCGCGATAATAGCGAAAAGTGCGATACAAGGTGTTGGCAATGAAAATAATTGAGTATTGATTGGACGGAAAATCGGAGATAGGCGTCGCGAAAATACGTAGTGTATTCGCAGACGAATCTCGTGCCGGCAGAAAATGGGTTAGGGGAACCAACCCAAGATTTGCGCTGATTAATCAAAGGTGGTGGGTTATCCAACCCAAACCCATTTTTCCAACCCAGGTCTGCCAAACCCAGAGTTTGCGCCAACCCATTTTTCAGTGATGAATCCGGCCTCAGAACGACGGCACGTGAGTATCAAATGTGAGTTCGCCCTGTGCTTGGCTCCCCCCCCCCCTCCGTACACTTTGACTCACCGATCATAAGAAAGCGAACGGTTAGAAAAAAAAACATTACTTGAGTTGGTGTCGAAGCGACAGAGCTCCTGATTTGATCGAAAGATCATGTTTTCGCACAGTGACCAATTTCTTCACTCCCCTGAGTCAAATGGAATATTAAAAGAATTATTCTATGGAAGGATATTTTCGGGCCCAGAAAAACGATTTCCTATATTTTTCGCGATTTTTTTCGGCGCAGATGTTGTTCGGCGTTCCAGAGGTTTCAATATCTGTGAAAAAACACAGGAAGAAAATTTATGGGGTATGCTGCCTTTGAACTCGTTTCCAGACATTTCAATTTCAGATATATATATATATATATATATATATATATATATATATATATATATATATATATATATATATATATATATATATATATATATATATATATATATATATATTTATTTATTTATTTATTTATTTACACAAGTTTACACTCGTGTGGAGAAAAAAAAGAAAACAGGAAAACAAACTATTAACCTCAAACAGAATATTCCAGAGCAAAGATACTGTAAACCAATGCAACGAGAACAACAATGGATCAGTCCGAAGAATAGCACAGAGAAACGAGCAACCCAGCACTACGGAGGGTCACTCCGCCGCTCCCCGGAAGCCAGTTTCATGTGCACTAAGTTCTTATAGGCGCCGAAGTTTATAGGAAGAGTATCGTTCCTACTGAGATCTTCGAATACCGGAACAATTCTATTAGTGAAAAAGCAGCGCCGACACTCCAAGATTTGACACGGTAGGGTGGAATTTAATCGGACCCCGGGTTACCGAATCCCTCGTTCTCACGAAATCCCCAGGCCTAAGACCAAACTTGCCATTGAAAACGATAGGATGGAATAGAAACAAATCGTTCTTTTTCCTTCTGAGAGCCAAAGGCTCTAGGCCAAAGAGTGCATTTCTGTCAGCAGCGGAGGGCAATTGTCCATAAATGAAGCCATGCTGTCTGATAAGAACTCTTCTAGTAAAATTGTTCTGTATCTTTTCCAATCTATTAATGTTCTTGAGTTTGGCGGGGTTGAATACCGGGGTACCGTACTCGAGTAGAGGCCTTACATACGTGGTGTAAGCTCTGATAAGCACAGAGGGATTGCAAGCTGACAAACCCCTGAAAATATTATTCATAGCAAAAGTTGCTTTATTCGAGATAGATTCACAGTGGTTATCAAAACTCAGACTTTTAGTAATAGTGAAACCTAAATCTGTTATTTGGTCAACTTCTTGGATCTGACAGCCACTGACAGTATATTTACTGTTGGCATTGCTATTACCCAAGTGGAGAATCTTCGTTTTTTCTTTTGCCAACGGGAGATTCCAATCGCGAGACCAAGTACTAATAATGTCAACAGACTGTTGTAGCAAGATACAGTTCTCCGGTTGGGAAACGTCCCGATAGATCTTGATATCATCCGCAAATGCACTGAAACCGGTGCCACAGGAAGTGACAAGACCGGCGATTTCGTGAGTGTATATGTTGAAAAGTATGGGCGACAATACCCCGCCTTGTGGTACACCACTCAGGACTGGCCTTGGAGTTGAGTGAGAAGAGTTAACACAGACCGAGAACGTCCTGTCAGTTAGGAACGAACGTATCCATGAAACTATTCGCGGATGGATACCAACCATTGAGAGTTTTTGCAATAATTTGTCATGAGGAACCTTATCAAAAGCCTTAGCAAAATCAAAATAGACAACATCAACACTCTTCCCAACATCTAGGAAAGCCGTCCAGATCTAGCCGATATTTTCTAAAGATGTGCTTTGAGAGAGATTTCAAACAGTAGTTTAGCTTATTGTTAATTTAATGTTGATTGACATGTAATTGAGTAATTTCCTACTCAGGTAAAATGAGTTGTCCAGAATCGGACGAATAGTTGTCGAAAATTGGTCGACAATCGAGAAGTTGTCCAGAAAGTTGATAGAAGTTGTCGAGAATTCCTAGACTCGCAGTATTTGTCGAGAATCGCTGCCGATCTGTTCAGAATTTCAGAGAAAGTTGTCGAGATTTCGGGGGAACGAGTGTTTGCCGAGAATTCGGACAGATTTCTCGACAACTTCCGAAACTGAGAATATGTTTCGAATATGTCGAAAATTTTCCAAGAATTCAGGACATCGCTTCAGAATCTATCGGGGTCTTTTTACCTTGCTTGCAAACCCGCCTAAGATGGAGGCTGAACACCGCTACAGTATGTATAGTGGCTCACACCTTTCTCAGGTGTGGTCCCGTCGGAAGTCGACAATTTTGAAAACTAGGAGCCACGAGAGTAGGATATTTGAGTTTAGCGTAGTCGATTTACTCTCTACTCAAACTTTCACCGACTTATGTTAGAGTAATTCTGAAGACCACTACATTGATAGCGCACTGGTGTTGGCAAGGCCAATAGCGGCCCTTGTTCAACGATGTTGTAGACCCAAAGTGTATACAATGCACAGTTTTCCTCTGCCGAACGTTGAAGAAGCGAGCCAAGTTGGAAATTCGTCAAACAGAGTGATTTGAAACCACACGTGCACTTCACCCAACGTTGTAATCAACGTTTATGCAGGAGCCCCAGTTCTTGGTACTCAGACAATGGGATGGACCGACCGCGGACATGTTCCGTACCGACCGCGGGCAGTTTGCGCGCCGACAGCGGGATGGGCGACGGTTGGAACTCAATTCGCACGCGGTCGGCACGCAGATTAGCGCGGTCGATACGCACTGCCACGCGGTCAGTACGTCTTGCCACGCGGTCGGTACGCATCGCCTCGCGGTCAGTACGCACTGCGACGCGGTTAGTACGCATTGCCACGCGATCAGTACGGAATGCCACGCGGTTAGTACGCATCGCCACGCGGTCGGTTCGCAATGACACTCGATTAGTACGCATCTCAGCGCGGTCGATACGTACTGCTACGCGGTCGGTATGGACGCTTTCCGAATTCTGAAGGCGGTCGGTACGCATACACGCATTGACCCGCTGTAGGTACGGCATCAGTACGCGGTCGGCACAAATGTCGCGCATAAGATTGGCCACGGTTAGCACGCATTCACACGTGGTTGGCCGGATTTTATCGCTCGGTCAGTACGAAACTTTTTCTGAAGACCTGACCGCTGTCAGCACGCATGCACGCGCGGCAGGTATATGTTGGTTGCAATGAAATGACTTTCTTTCGGAACGCATTATTATTCAGATGCGGGGTTTGTGAAAAAAGGTTTTTATCCTAAAAGTGAATATCTGGCCCCAGTAAATTGAAACTAAGCAAAATTGGAGGTTGGGGTCGGAATGGGGTTTGGGCTAATGCACAAACAAGTTGAAGCGGCTTAACACGGCTGGTTTTCCAACCGAAAATTTAATTAATAGAATCTACTATCAAAGAGACTCAATGCTATACTGAGTGGAGACAAGAGAAATAATGTTTTTGGATAGCTGATCCAGACAGTGACTTGTCGCTAAGCTAGCCGTTTCCAGCCTATGGCGTGTTTAGCTCAAAATTGAATCAGCATTTATCAGAACAACTATATTTGGCGGTTGGAGGATTGCCGCATTAGATAGTTTTACCTTGCTTTCCACTGAATTTCACTAATTTTACTCCAGTGTTGGCCAAATATACATCTTCATTATGGAAACTGAGGAATCTTTCAATCACGGCGCTTCTTCTGAGCATTTATACGTGGCTTTATAATAGGAGCAATGTATACTTGCCGCGCGTGCGTGCGTACCAACCGCTGTCAAATCCCAAAAAAACTTTCGTATTGGGAGGTATTTACCCTATTTTCTCAGCTTGTGATGCCATTCGTTGTATTTCACAACCCTCGATATCCGCTCTTGCATTTCGGATTCAATGTATTCATCGTGTTGTGAGGTGACTACTAGTGTGTTTTATTCTCCAAATCCTCGTGAGATCTAATGTCCTAGTTGATTGTGATTCTACAACTTGTTTTCCAATGAAATACGTCAGCTGTTGAAGCTGCTGAAAGAAAGTTTTTCAGTGTCTGCTTTGTTGCAAACACATCCAGATTTTTTCCCACGAAAGATAAGCTCTGTTTGCAAAGAAAAATTTTACTCGCGTACACGTAAACATTCTTTTTCATTATATTTGAAAAACTCGAGAACATCAAATGTCGAATATTATTAATAAACCACCTTGAAACACGACTAGGCCAAGAAGAACAAGATGATGAAGAATGGCAATATTAAGGAGGGCAAAACGATCAAGATCGAGAGAAATAGTAAGAGTCTTCAGTAAAACAAGGAGATCAAGAAAAAGAAGGAAAGAAAGAATGAACAAGAGAATCTTACTCGCCTAGAACCACCCACATCCCGCGATTGACTCTCTTCCTCGTGAGCGTGCTCTAAGCTTGCTAGGACACATCACACCGAATACAGTAATCGCAATAACGAGAGTCGGTCTTGTCTATTAATACCTCAACTACAGTCGGGACCAGGGATGTCGGAACTTTTCGTTTCCTGTTTCTGCCCATTTTTGACGAATTTTTCTGTTTTCTGTTCTATTCGTCAATGGTGTGTAAGAATAGTCAAAATTTGACAGAAAACAGAAAAAACCGCGAATCGCGGTTTGTGGCAAATTTACTCCAGAGACAAGTGGCCGGACTGATAGACGGTAAACTCATAGGTTTAGAAAACCTCATCCGCGTTCTCTGTTGTTCCCTATGGTGAGCCCGTCGCTATGGTGGTAACCCGAGCAGAGTCGCTATGGTGGTTACCCAAGCGGAGGCGCAGCTGTTCGCTCGACACGGCAGGGTTCAATCTTCGCCCAGGGTCAACCAGATCTACACTCATTACGAAGTCTTCGGATTGGTACTTAATTGATTTGAGAAGAAGAAGGATCTGACTTAGATGTTAACTGACCCTCGCATGCAGCTGTATAGGTCTGAAAAGTATTCGAGCCCCTAAGAAATCGAGCTAGAATACGCTGCGTACCCCAGTAGGGATTGAGGAAGCCGAACCTTCATCTGTATCGTATAGTAATTATCGTTATCCAGAGAGGTACCGTTGACGAATCCTCCTAAAGGTAGTTGTCAAAAGTTCGCATGACACGAAAACTTCAATTTTATTGAATAGCAAAGATAGTGAGCTTTAATACTACTCAGCATCCGCTATTCGTACCCGCACCAGGGCTGTGCGTAACTGAATTGTCGAATTTCGTAAATCGTAAATCGTAATTTTTCAAATTCCTCGTAATTCGTGAATCGTAATTCGTGATTCGTAACTGATAATGAGTAATAAGCCCACACACAGCCTAATCCTCATTCGATGTTGAAGAACTTTAGCAATCCAGTGATGAAGAATTTCCATATCGAAGGAGGTTGGAAGATGAGTTTCGAAATGACACCTTTTTTAGCAGTACTTCGATGAATTTTCTGTACACATAGGTACGTGGCATGGACACGACTTTAGTGGACAAAATAAAACTCTGAGCCTAATCAAGTAGAGAATCATCGCTTTAAACAAAGTTCGATGGAAGCCAAGGAGGGCAACACAGCTATGAGAAAAAAAAATAAAGGTTCAACAGTTTTAGACTCAATCTGTTGAAGCCATCGTGCGCGCTGCTAATCAATTTCAATTAATTTTGGGTACAACAGAAGAAATTGGGCTAGCTGACAACCACCAGATTTGAGGCTCTGGAAATGCGCACCGTTAAAGGCACTGTCCGCGATAAACTTCATCTTCGAGTTTTCCAATACAAAAGCTTATCGTGGCTCTCAGAAGCAGAACAGCCTCAAAAAACGGGAAGAAAAGCTACCCAGGAGCCGCACAACGGCTTAGAAAAGTGGGCAAACCCCGCCGCTTTGGGCAAGTCCGGCCCCTCTCCGGCCCTCGACGTGAACAAATGAAAACTCGAGATCGTGAAATGAGCTAGGGTTTCCGATCAGAAGCCCCGTTCTTCCCATCATTCTCAACTTCTCTCTTTACTGAGGTCAGCTCGCATACATTGGCTGCAAAAGACGGAAGTTACAAGTCTCGGACAATTCGTCCACCATGCTTCCACAGCTCAACTTTTGATGGGCCATCACTCCGTTTCTAGAGGTCTTGTACAATTCCAGAGACATCTTTGAAATCAGAATGGAATCGTTCTAAACATAGGCAAAAAAAAACAGAGAAGGAATTTCTATTGTGAACACTGCCTTTGAAGTTATGGCCACCTGAAACTGCTGTGGGGTCGATCGTCTAGCACTTCTGGGTCGATCATCTAGCACTTTTCGATAGAATGTTGATCCGACTGTCAAATAACGTGGAAAAAAATTATGGAACAAATTCCGCATGAAGGAGATTTCCAGAATGGCAATGATTAGACCCCTCTAAATGCAGAAAACTTCGAAAACGAATTTGGCGGGAAGTTCAGATTCATTCTTACAGAGTATTCAAAACCGTTTTTATTTGCAAATGGAAGCTTTCCGGAGCTCCTTCGACATTTTCGTTCACTGAGGAGGCCAAGCTATACAAAAACATGAAAAATAACATATTGTTTCCTGCGCGTAAGATGCCTTGAATGCTTGGACAAGGTGGCCACCCTAAAGGGGATATACATTCACAAACCTACGTTTTAAGGCAGAAATCGAGTCTGCTCTCTATATTTGTGAAGCGTTTCCCTGAATGGAGCGTTCCCACCTATAAGCACAAGTTTGTTGGGATGGAGACAGCGGTCTGAGGGGTAAAGGTTGTTCAGAATTCTGGAATGCGAAAAGGTAAAGCGTTTCTCCAAATATCTCATTCAAAAATGAACAATTTTTTCAATGCTCTTTTCTTTTGCCATTAGAATTCGCTGAATCTCTTAATTTGAGAAAAAAAAGATTAGAAAACTCTTGTAACTTTTCTGAACAAAGACGTTTTTGAATTCTGGAAACGCCAACATATTCACAGCTGAAATTCCTACATAGTAATGTACATTGAAAACCGAAGCTCCCTAAGATCGCTTCGCTTTCGAGTTAAATTGTTTTTGTGGTCATTTCACAGGAACGTCGCGCGCGGCAAAATGCGGCGAAACTTTGAGTAGTAATTGTACAGTTAATAGGAGAGCAATCTTCATGTTTTCTTCGTTAATTAGATGAAGGTGTGGCAATCTCGAGATCTGTGCGTATTGAATTTCCTAAATCCTTGATTAAACACGGTCGTGAGCTTTCTGAATAGTCGGATTTTGTTGCGAAAGCCCAAGACCGATAAATGGAGAATTTCGAAGATCTAATTTGCACAGATCTCTAAATAGCCCAACTTCCCTCTAATTCACGAAGGTAACATAGGGGTTGCTGCTCTATTACTGCTGCGATTACTACTGGAAATTTCGTCGCACTTTGCCGCGCGCGATGTTTGGAGAAACGACCGCAAAAACAATTTTACTCGAAAACAAAGCGATTTGAGGGAGCTTCGCTCCACAATGAACATTATTACGTAGGAAGTTTGAGCTGTGAACATGATAGCGCTTTGAGAATCAGAAAGCGTCTCCGTTCAAAAAAGTTACATGCATCGGACGCTTTTTCGCCAAGTTTGGCAAATGCTCCCCGTGTTTAAAAACTTAGCGCGGGTATTGTACTTAGGTGACCCTGCTGTCATATTTTTATTTCAAATGGTTCAAACTGAGTTCTGAGATTACCATTTTCCCTCTCGTATCTTCTGGAGACATCTATCAAAGGTAATTTTGGGAGTCCCCGTAAAATTCTTTATCGCTTACTGTTTTCTGGTCAGAAAAAAAATTCTCCCGATTCTTCAGCAGATTTGGATCCTAGAAACACCAGTTCCTTGCTTGTACGTTTACACCGCTGAAGACGGTGAAGGTTGTATTGGAAGCCACGCGAAATTCTGCAACGAAATGTCTATTGGGTTCCAATCTTTGTTTGTTCCACGAGTCAGCCAGGTCTTTAGAGCTGAGTCCCATATTTACTGTCCATCTCGGGATGGAATTGCTAAGGTGCGTCCGAATGAGAATGGCGGCCCATGCCGTCGGCGTGCTTGGCAGGCGGCCGTCGCATTCGCCGCTCTCAGACGAGCATGCGAAAAGTCCCCACCGCCATCGACTACGAACGGGGCCGGCACCAGCTGGCAGCAAGCACTGCGCCGAGCTCTGCAGACGAGGGTAGAGGGGACGGCCGTCGTCGAAATCCAACACTCGTCCGAGGGCGGCACATGCGACGACCGCCTGCCCAGCACGCCGGCCGCGTGAGCCACCATTTTCATTCGGGCACACTTTAGCCGCAGTTGCAGATGAGTGCTTTTGCACCTTGCAGAGAGCTTGAAGACAGTTGTGGTGGGACGAACATCAATGGTTTAGAGCCTCGTGGTCGTGGTCCAAGAATGATTATGTGTGCACTACACGTTGGAACAGCGGCTGTCTGGAACTGCGGACCCAAATTTCACTCTGATATAAACTGTAGCTCCATCAAAGGTCTGCGTCTCTCGCGTTCATTTTCGGCTTTACAGACCTGGCTCACATTCGAAGCAATAAAAGGTTGGAACCTAATAATGTTTGGGCCGGTCAGTGTGTGATCATACCTACATAAATCTCGTTATCAACAATTATATTTCGCCATGACCGACCCCACTGCTGACTACGCCCGACTTGGAATGTCAGGCTAGGGAAATTGAATTTAAAAAGAAAATCAACTATCAAGAGTGTTAAATTTATCTATGAACAAGACCGCAAATTTGAATTGTTCCTTCTTCAACCACGTTTTCACGTTTTGTTACGATTTGTTACGATTCGTTACGATTTTGGGCCGAAATTCGTAAATCGTAAAAAAATTGCCAAAAACGCCCGTAATTCGTAATTCGTAAATCGTAATTCGTAATTACGCACAGCCCTGACCCGCACTGGCCCGGCGCTCAACTATAAACACTTTCTACACGTGGGCAGAAACTGAGGATACTTCAGTGTGACCGCTTTGGTGGAGCGGGTAAAACTTTTACCCAACTATGCCATTCACGCATATTCGAAGTTTGTGTTTTACTTATTTCATGTGCAGGATGACTCAGAATTTGAATAAGATGAAGCGCATTAAAACTGATGATGGGGCGGCGATGTAGTTGTTGAAACTATCACAGATTTATGAGCGAACCGCCATGATGGAACGAGAGGTGCCTTAGGACATTTATACTCACACGGCACACCCGCGTGGTAAGCTCGTGACTCTAGGGCGTTGAGGAGTAAGGCAGTGTTCAACTCGGCAATTATATCGAAATTATTGTCAGAATATATACGCTAGGGGAGGGCAAGTCTGCTTCGACCAACAATAAATCTATGTTCTCTCTGCACATATTGAGCTTCTAATCAAGTAATCGAGTGTTATTGTCTCAGAAAAAGAGAGGTCGGAGGAACATTTTGCACTTATAATCTGCCTCTCTCGGAAGTCTATATTTCTTCATCTGGCAACTGTTGGCTTCGGATATTGTGCAAAAAACCATTTAACACGAAAAAATGTGTAAAAAGTTTAATGCTGTCAAAAATCTGAAATACTGTAAGGTGAGCACTATTCGTTGACTCTATGAAATATTCTGTTTTCTGTCCATTTTTGCCGATTTTGTGTTTCCCGTTTTCTGTTAACCTGAATTTTCTGTTTTCTGTTTCCGAAAAAATTCCCGCTTATCCAAGGTCGGAACTGCAGTTCTAGCCCGATTCAGCGTCGAAATAGGCTCGCCGGGCAAAAGTCTTGCCCACGATATCGTCTTGACAGCTATGAAAATAAATAAATAGATAAATAGATAAACTAATAGATGAATGAGTAAATAGATAAATAATTAAATAGAAAGGTAAAACGAACAAAAGTATAACAACAACAGAAAGATGAAGAAGAGGAGAAAGAAAAATTTTGGAGTTGTGAAGAGCGAAAAGAGAATGGAGAAGAAAAGGAAAGAGAGCGGAAGTAGAGAAAGAACTATGTATGTTAAGGAATGCCCCGGCAATTTGAATGAAATCCGCAATTTTGAGATGACTTCCTGGTGCACGGTGGTGGAGTCGGAGGGGGGGCGGTGGGAGTCGATTAGGTGGTCATTAGCGTGGCCGATGACGAGGTGATCAAGGAGGTTATAGAATTTTGGGTGACAAAGAGCCTGAATCTGTGCGTACCACTGCATGATTTCTCCCGAAACTTCCTAATAGTAGATATCCACTCTCTAGCATATTAGCATATGAAATTCTGAAGAAGATTTCTTCTCATGTCCCAAAAATTATTTGATGCACAGATAACTAAAAACTGACATTGATAATATCCAATTGACCGCGCAATTAAATGCTATGACTGTATGAAGTATGGAGGAATTTCAGTTGTAACGGTATGCAGAAGTTTTTCATGGCTACATATGGCCCTACAAAAACTGACAGGGTCCCTATAAAAACCAGCCAACTACCGAAGTAATGACACATTGCTGTTTTCTCGCTCAAACCTTATTGAAAGGCAGTGTTGATTTGTCAAAGCATCCACACAGACAATCGCCGCATTTAATGCACGTCGAATATGCATGCAACTCGGAGACAAGGCGGTTTCGAGCACTGTCAAGGAACGTGCTGCTAGGGGAGCACGTGCTCCTGTTGTGTCTCAAATTTCAGCACGTGCCCGAACAAATTAAGTTTTCAATTTGCGCATGATATGCGTTTAACTCGATGATGAAACTATTTTTTCAAAAAAGGGAAGCATAGGATGCACTCTTCAGACGGGACTCAGAAGCCGATCGCGTCCTCGGTTAGATTACCTAAGTTTGCGGTACTTGGCTCGCTTAGCCGGTGGAGACCTCGTTCAATTGCAGGTGGCGCTCGGCGAGCTGGCCGAGTTGCACGTCGGTGTTCCGGCCGCGTCGCGTGTCGGTGTGGTGCTACGACAGCGCCGATCTATCTTACTGCGAATGCTACCGTGATCAAATTTTGCAGCACGTGTTTCTGCTGTCAGATTTTGCAGCACGTGCTGCTGTTTGGAGCACGTGCCCTTGCTATAGAGCCTTTCAATGGGTGTGGTCACTCCAGTTGAATGCATATTCGACACGTGTGTGTAGGTTTGACCCACATTATGGCGAAAGTCAGCAAGGGCCTAGGAGAAAAACACAAAAATACATTTAAAACCGGCCATCAGTAGCATCACTACGCCAGTTCATGTTGTTGTTCCTCCGTCGAGTAACGGATTTTTTTCACGAGCACTGACTATTTTGCAGGAACGAGTTCTAGGCTTAGGATAAATGAAGCCAGACGTGTGTGAACAAAGTTGTGAATTAGATAACTGTTATAGTGAAAGAATTTGCCCCATTTCAGAGGTTCTCGTCGGATTCTCCGTTTTGAAGACGCAGTTGTCAAGAACACCAACCCATCAGACTCTCTACCAGAACAAAAAAGTCAAAACTTTTTGAGGGAAGTCCTGCCTCTGATGGAGCGGTAGACGAAAGCGCAGAAGCTCGAGATTTCGTTGTTTATCAAGCACGTGCACATGCGTATGTACCACACTCACGAGTTCACTTGCGTACAGAACGCGGTCGATTGCGTACTAAACGCGAGCACTTGCGTACCGACCGCGCAGACTGACAAACCGATCTCACCCACCAGTTTGATTGAGTACTGAATGCGGGCGATTGCGTACTGAACGCGAACACTTGCGTACCAACCGCGAAGACTGACTAACCGATCTCAACGACCAGTTTTTCTGCGTCCTGAACGCGGGCGGCTGCGTATCGAGCACGACCAGTTGCGTACTGACTGTGTGCGCTCACGTACCGACCGCAGCGAGAAATCATATTCCGTACTGACCGCTTGCAAAGAAGAGTGCGCGCCGTCAGCACGCCTCTATGAAATTCCGCGAGCGGTTGGTACGCAGCCCAGGCGTATCGACCACGTGCACTATTTTGTTTGCGCGGTTAGTACGCAAATGCGCGCGTTCGGCACGAAATGCATTTTTTGTCCGCGGTCAGCGCGATAGTGGCACGCGGTGGGTACGAAATGCGATTTTTCGTCCGCGGTTGGTCCACCCCATTGTCTGAGTACGTACATACAGTTGTACGTGTGCATAACTGTATGTGAACTGTCGAGAATCGGGCAAGGAGTTGTCAGGAATTGTCGAGAATTGTGCGAAAAGTTGTCCAGAATTGTCTAGAGTCTGCGAAAGTTGCCCTGCATTCGTACGCGTGCAGGACAACTTTTCGTTCAATTCCCGACAGCTAGTTTTACCTGAGTACTTCTCCCTGTCCAGTAGACTTTGCTTGCCCATTCTGACTTTTAAAACTTTCGCTCGCGAACTAAAGCCTCTCCCTCCACAGCAAATGATGGTATATCGATCAACATAAATTTTTTATCCAGATACTCATAAAAAGTGAAGGACAGCTTTCCTCTGATGACGGCGACTTCGTCTAAACCTCCTCAGGCAAAACTAGTTGTCGAGAATCTGACGAAAAGTTGTCCAGCAAGCGTACGAATTCAGGACAACTTTCGCAGACTGGAGAATTCTGGACAACTTCTCGCCCAATGCTCGATAACTTCTCGATCAATTCCCGACAACTTCTTGCCCGCTTCTATACGGTTAGCATACATAGCGATCAACATAAAATTTTCTCGATTAACATAGTTATACATATGCACAACTGTATGTACTTACCAAAAATGAGGGCTCCTGCCCAACCGTTGATTACAACGGTGGTGAAGCCCACTGAATCGGTTTCACACTATACTTCGGACCGAATTACATTATTCGAAAAATATTCGAATGATTTTTCGAATTTCGAATAATTCAAAACTCGAAATTCGAAAATTTTTGTTTTCGAATAATAATCGAAATTCGAGTATTTCGAAAACAGGCTTTCGAATAATATTCGAAATTCGAATACTTCGTAAAAAGCGGTTTCGAATAATATTCGAAATTCGAATATTTCAATAACAGACTCTCGAATAGTATTCGAAATTCGAATATTTCGAAAACAGAGTTTCGAATAATATTCGAAATTCGAATATTCTTCAGAGCATAGTCGAATTTTTGAAATTCGAATAATCGAAATGCACAATCATAATTTAATTAGAAGTTCTGTTTTTCTCTGATCAACCTTTGAAAGCACACTCTATCAATGCACCATCTTGGCCTATTCACTAGAGTATATCAAACGAATAATATCGATTTTTTTCGAATAAATCTACTTTTCTCTTCATGATCGGAATGGTTTCAACAACACTTGTTATCACACATTAGGGTAAGTGAAAGGTTCTCATATTTGATAAGAAAGTGGGGTTTCGTCTATTCATTAACATGCCAAGGCCAATTATTTGAGTTTTTATTCGAATATTCGAATAATCGAATAAATGGTTATAGCAATTCTGTGATTGGACAGAAATTTACTTTTTCATCAATTATGGAAACCTTGCCCCTTACGTAATGTTTGATACCAAGGGCAGTTGAAACCATCCCGTCTCTGAGAAAATATAGGAGTTAATTGAAAATCGATATTATTCGTTTGATATACTCTACTATTCACCCCACGACCGATTTGGGGTACTCACACGCTTGGATCGTGTGAAATATTGCGTCACCGTACAAGGTGCTCCATCGGTGAGAAAGGCTGGCTTGAACGGCCAGCCAATGCAAATCGTTTTTCTCTCGTTTTCGCATTTATTATGTCGCTGTCAGGCAGATATGAACAGTGCTAGAGTTTCAGCTTCCAAAACCCTCCCGTTATAGAGAAACAGTTACTTGAAATACGGACGGGAGCGGTCGAGCTCACTCATCTACAATGGCTGCTCTGAAAACATTAGCTTGGAGAGGTCTTCGCGGCTGGAGAGGTTTGCCTTTGCTCAGGCCTTGTGAATTACGATTTGCGAATCACGAGGAATTTTAAAACTTCTGATTTACGAAACTACAAAAATCAGTTACGCACAGCGCTACGCGATCGATATTGTAGGATCGCACTACGCCCATAGGTTCGTTGGGGTGGAGACAGCGGTCCGAGAGGTGAAGGTTGTTTAGGATACCTGAGTGGGGAATGGTGAAGGTTCCCTATAGACTGGCAACTTCGAAATTTGACGTTTTCTCAATCCTCTTTTTTTGCATTCAGTATATTTTTCTTTTTATTCAAGGATTTTGAACAGTTTTTTTTTCGTTAGATGACCTCATTTTGAAATTCACTCTTGATGAAATGATCTGCCTAGGCCATTAAAAATTTCTTTTGAGCTGTCTTGGAGTCAAAATTTTCGGAAAACTTTTCCAAGCGATTTTTGAAAAACTACCCGTTCTTCGCTCATAAAATTTTTGCCCTTCAAGACGAATCTTTGAACGGAGCTGTTTCCAAAGTCTCCATGGAATTTTGCGTCGAATAATGTTTTCACGTTGAGAAAAATACGTTTCCAGTCTCTCAGCCGATTTCAATTTATGAAGTAACGTTTCCTTCACCAAAAGCAATCAGTTTTTCGTCCATAACTTTTTTACCCTAAAAGATAGCTCTACGGTGAAGGTTATTTTCGGGATCCCCATTAAATTCTGCATCGAATGGCGTTTTCAGTTTAAAAAAATACGTTCCCCTTCTACCAGCCGATTTCAGTTAATAAAGTACATTTTTTCGCCTGAAATTATCGGTTTTTCGTCCATAACTTTTTAGTGCTTGGAGATAGACCTTTGGTGAAGATTGCTTTCGGAATCTCGATGGAATTCTGCGTCAACTAGCGTCTCAAGTTTGGAAAAATATTTTCTCGATCCTTCAGCCTAATTCATTTCACGAAACACCGGTTTTTCGCCTATAACTCTTTAACCGTTGGAAATGGTGTTCTGTGAAACGTTGTTTTTGAAATCCACGTAAATTCTGCGTCGAATGACATATCGGGTTCCTAACTTTGTTTGCCCCATAAGCCAGCCAGGTCGGTGGAGCCGAGCTCCATAGTTATCTCCGTACGGTGCTCTTGCCCCTATGGTGTAAGTAGGAGACGCAGAATTCTCCTGGAGCCTACAACGGGGCTCGGCTCCACCGACCTGGCTGACTTGTGGGGCAAGCAAAGTTAGGAAACCGATATATAATTCGACGCAGAATTTAACGTGGATTTCAAAAAAACAGCCTTCTCCATAACCCTATCTCTAAAAGTTGAAGAGTTATAGGCGAAAAACCGGTGTTTCGTAAAATGAATTAGGCTGAAGGATCGAGAAAGTATTTTTCCAAACTGGGAACACCAGTCGACGCGGAATTCCATCGAAATTCCGAAAACAACCTTCACCAAAAGTCTATCTCCAAGCACAAAAAAGTTATGGACAAAAAATCGATAAATTCAGGCAAAAAAAATGCTCTTTATAAACTGAAATTGGCTGGTAGAAGGGGAACGTATTTTTTTAAAAATGAAAACGCTATTCGATGCAGAATTTTATGGTGATTCCGAAAACAACCATCACCAAGGGGACATACATCTTTTAGGGTAAAAAAGTTATAGACGAAAAAACGGCAGTGACACCCACCCAATCTTGCAAATGACTCGTATGAGTGTTGGGTCACTTTCATTCTTTTTCGGGGCGTTTCACAGGTTGTCACCGGTATTCCCAATAGTGAAGGTTCCTCCCTTGACCTGTCCAGGGGTGAAGGTTGGTGGAGTACATGGCTCCACCCAACGAAGCTATGACTACGCCGCACCTCTCGCCGGAGGGAGTATAGACGTCGCTTAAGGTCAATGGTATACATTGTCGTTGCCATGAGCGACAGCCATGGCATTTAGCACAAATCGTGGTCGAGCCAGCATCGGAGCAATCGCACTAGCTGTCGTAGGAACAGTTGTCGCGTGTCCGTCGTAGCGACGTGTCGTGGAGGGCTGACATACTGTGAACGTGCCGATGCCTGCCGTTGCCACTGTCGCTGTGCAGAGCGACGCGACCTCGTGTCGCAAAACTATACCATTGGCCTAACGCCCTTTTCATCCCTTTGCTGCCGCGTCAAATGTCGCTGCTTATGAAAAATGATAAAATGCGGCAAAAGTTCTCGGTCGTTATCACCGTTATAGAGCGTTCGCCGCGCTTTACTGTCTCTTTACCAGTTCCGATTCGATATCGCCAGCATTCTCATGTGGAAAGAAGCTAGTTGCCAGCTCAAAAGCGGTATTTTGCGCGGCTGCAAGAAGCGCGAACGGACCTTAGGGTTTGAATCTCGAATGTTCAGCCCTGCCCTTACCAGTCGGGTGTGTGGGAAGTTTAGGCTGATGGGCTAGAGCGCAGAGAAAAGACTCCGCGGCAGAGTCAGACGCCACATCTCGTTCGCCACGTCCCATCCTTAGCGTTGGCTGCTTCAGCGCGCATAAGGAGATTGCACGTAGGAAACTTGTGTTTTGAATATTTTTCCTCAGTTGCTGAGCACTAGTTATGCTCCGCTTCTTTGAAACACTTCTCGAGATGCTTATGAGAGTATAAAGGACTGCTATAGAGCAGAATGTGCGTTGTAGTATACGAACGTAATCCGGAAAAAGAACACTGAATAATGCTGAGCAATAATCAGAATCAATGCATCAGCGCATAATCGCTCCAGCCGCGAAGCGGCTGGAGAGGTTTGGTTTTGCCTGGCACTTGTGATCACTTAGATTTTGGTAAAGTAGTTAATAAAACCTGTAAAACAAATTTTCTAGAGATTTCCTTCTGGATATAAGTGAGAGAGTATAGAAGACACCCGCTGACAAAATTTGAGCCAAATCGATTGAAAATTAACAAAGTTAGATCGGCGGAAGCTTAGCTAAAATTCGCGTTTTTTCTTGTAACGCGTCCCTCGTGTCCTGTTCCTCGTCCCTCGTTCCTCGTTCGCGCCACTAGCCACTGCCAGTGGTCGCAGGCTATCAGTACATAGGGCATCTGATGACGTCATCAGGGTGTCATGTAAAGTACATAGGGCATCTGATGACGTCATCAAGATGTCATGTAAAGTACATAGGGCATCTGATGACGTCATCAAGATGTCATGTAAAGTACATAGGGCATCTGATGACGTCATCAGGGTGTCATGTAAAGTACATAGGGCATCTGATGACGTCATCAAGATGTCATGAAAAGGACATAGGGGATCTGAGGACGTGATAAAGGGTGTCACGTAAAGTACATAGGGCATCTGATGACGTCATCAGGGTGTCATGTAAAGTACATAGGGCATCTGATGACGTCATCAGGGTGTCATGTAAAGTACATAGGGCATCTGATGACGTCATCAGGATGTCATGTAAAGTACATAGGGCATCTGATGACGTCATCAGGGTGTCATGTAAAGTACATAGGGCATCTGATGACGTCATCAGGGTGTCATGTAAAGTACATAGGGCATCTGATGACGTCATCAGGGTGTCATGTAAAGTACATAGGGCATCTGATGACGTCATCAGGGTGTCATGTAAAGTACATAGGGCATCTGATGACGTCATCAGGGTGTCATGTAAAGTACATAGGGCATCTGATGACGTCATCAGGGTGTCATGTAAAGTACATAGGAGCATCTGATGACGTCATCAGGGTGTCATGTAAAGTACATAGGGCATCTGATGACGCCATCAGGATGTCATGTAAAGTACATTGGGCATCTGATTACGTCATCAGGGTGTCATGTAAAGTACATAGGGCATCTGATGACGCCATCAGGGTGTCATGTAAAGTACATAGGGCATCTGATGACGTCATCAAGGTGTCATGTAAAGTACATAGGGCATCTGATGACGTCAAAAAGGGTGTCATGTAAAGTACATAGGGCATCCTGATGACGTCATCAGGGTGTCATGTAAAGTACATAGGGCATCTGATGACGTCATCAGGATGTCATGTAAAGTACATAGGGCATCTGATGACGTCATCAAGGTGTCATGTAAAGTACATAGGGCATCTGATGACGTCAAAAGGGTGTCATGTAAAGTACATAGGGCATCTGATGACGTCATCAGGGTGTCATGTAAAGTACATTGGGCATCTGATGACGTCATCAGGGTGTCATGTAAAGTACATAGGGCATCTGATGACGTCATCAGGATGTCATGTAAAGTACATAGGGCATCTGATGACGTCATCAGGATGTCATGTAAAGTACATAGGGCATCTGATGACGTCATCAGGATGCCATGTAAAGTACATAGGGCATCTGATGACGTCATCAGGATGTCATGTAAAGTACATAGGGCATCTGATGACGTCATCAGGATGTCATGTAAAGTACATAGGGCATCTGATGACGTCATCAGGGTGTCATGTAGAGTACATAGGGCATCTGACGACGTCATCAGGGTGTGAGGTAAAAGACAAAGGGCAACTGATGACGTCATCAGGATGTCATGTAAAGTACATAGGGCATCTGATGACGTCATCAGGGTGTCATGTAAAAGTACATAGGGCATCTGATGACGTCATCAGAATTGTCATGTAAAGTACATAGGGCATCTGATGACGTCATCAGGATGTCATGTAAAAAGTACATAGGGCATCTGTTGACGCCATCAGGCCGTCATGTAAAGTACATAGGGCATCTGATGACGTCATCAGGATGTCATGTAAAGTACATAGGGCATCTGATGACGTCATCAGGGTGTCATGTAAAGTACATAAGGCATCTGATGACGTCATCAGGGTGTCATGTAAAGTACATAGGGCATCTGATGACGTCATCAGGATGTCATGTAAAGTACATAGGGCATCTGATGACGTCATCAGGGTGTCATGTAAAGTACATAGGGCATCTGATGACGTCATCAGGGTGTCATGTAAAGTACATAGGGCATCTGATGACGTCATCAGGATGTCATGTAAAGTACATAGGGCATCTGATGACGTCATCAGGGTGTCATGTAAAGTACATAGGGCATCTGATGACGTCATCAGGGTGTCATGTAAAGTACATAGGGCATCTGATGACGTCATCAGGATGTCATGTAAAGTACATAGGGCATCTGATGACGTCATCAGGGCGTCATGTAAAGTACATAGGGCATCTGATGACGTCATCAGGATGTCATGTAAAGTACATAGGGCATCTGATGACGTCATCAGGGTGTCATGTAAAGTACATAAGGCATCTGATGACGTCATCAGGGTGTCATGTAAAGTACATAGGGCATCTGATGACGTCATCAGGATGTCATGTAAAGTACATAGGGCATCTGATGACGTCAAAAGGGTGTCATGTAAAGTACATAGGGCATGTGATGACGTCATCAGGGTGGCATGTAAGTACATAGGGCATCTGATGACGTCATCAGGGTGTCATGTAAAGTACATAGGGCATCTGATGACGTCATCAGGATGTCATGTAAAGTACATAGGGCATCTGATGACGTCATCAGGGTGTCATGTAAAGTACATAGGGCATCTGATGACGTCATCAGGGTGTCATGTAAAGTACATAGGGCATCTGATGACGTCATCAGGATGTCATGTAAAGTACATAGGGCATCTGATGACGTCATCAGGATGTCATGTAAAGTACATAGGGCATCTGATGACGTCATCAGGGTGTCATGTAAAGTACATAGGGCATCTGATGACGTCATCAGGATGTCATGTAAAGTACATAGGGCATCTGATGACGTCATCAGGATGTCATGTAAAGTACATAGGGCATCTGATGACGTCATCAGGGTGTCATGTAAAGTACATAGGGCATCTGATGACGTCATCAGGGTGTCATGTAAAGTACATAGGGCATCTGATGACGTCATCAGGGTGTCATGTAAAGTACATAGGGCATCTGATGACGTCATCAGGATGTCATGTAAAGTACATAGGGCATCTGATGACGTCACAGGGTGTCATGTAAAGTACATAGGGCATCTGATGACGTCATCAGGGTGTCATGTAAAGTACATAGGGCATCTGATGACGTCATCAGGATGTCATGTAAAGTACATAGGGCATCTGATGACGTCATCAGGGTGTCATGTAAAAGTACATAGGGCATCTGATGACGTCATCAGGATGTCATGTAAAGTACATAGGGCATCTGATGACGTCATCAGGGTGTCATGTAAAGTACATAGGGCATCTGATGACGTCATCAGGGTGTCATGTAAAGTACATAGGGCATCTGATGACGTCATCAGGGTGTCATGTAAAGTACATAGGGCATCTGATGACGTCATCAGGATGTCATGTAAAGTACATAGGGCATCTGATGACGTCATCAAGGTGTCATGTAAAGTACATAGGGCATCTGATGACGTCAAAGGGTGTCATGTAAAGTACATAGGGCATCTGATGACGTCATCAGGGTGTCATGTAAAAGTACATTGGGCATCTGATGACGTCATCAGGGTGTCATGTAAAGTACATAGGGCATCTGATGACGTCATCAGGATGTCATGTAAAGTACATAGGGCATCTGATGACGTCATCAGGATGTCATGTAAAGTACATAGGGCATCTGATGACGTCATCAGGATGTCATGTAAAGTACATTGGGCATCTGATGACGACATCAGGATGTCTCATGTAAAAAGTACATAGGGCATCTGATGACGTCATCAGGATGTCATGTAAAGTCCATAGGGCATCTTATGCCGTCATCAGGGTGTCATGTATAAAGTACATAGGGCACTTGATCACGTCATCAGGGTGCCATGTAAAGTACATAGGGCATCTGATGACGTCATCAGGATGTCATGTAAAGTACATAGGGCATCTGATGACGTCATCAGGGTGTCATGTAAAGTACATAGGGCATCTGATGACGTCATCAGGGTGTCATGTAAAGTACATAGGGCATCTGATGACGTCATCAGGATGTCATGTAAAAGTACATAGGGCATCTGATGACGTCATCAGGGCGTCATGTAAAAAGTACATAGGGCATCTGATGACGTCATCAGGATGTCATGTAAAGTACATAGGGCATCTGATGACGTCATCAGGGTGTCATGTAAGTGCATAAAGCATCTGGTGACGTCATCAGGGTGTCATGTAAAGTACATAAGGCATCTGATGACGTCATCAGGGTGTCATGTAAAGTACATAGGGCATCTGATGACGTCATCAGGATGTCATGTAAAGTACATAGGGCATCTGATGACGTCATCAGGGTGTCATGTAAAGTACATAAGGCATCTGATGACGTCATCAGGGTGTCATGTAAAGTACATAGGGCATCTGATGAGCGTCATCAGGATGTCATGTAAAGTACATAGGGCATCTGATGACGTCATCAGGGTGTCATGTAAAGTACATAGGGCATCTGATGACGTCATCAGGGTGTCATGTAAAGTACATAGGGCATCTGATGACGTCATCAGGGTGTCATGTAAAGTACATAGGGCATCTGATGACGTCATCAGGGTGTCATGTAAAGTACATAGGGCATCTGATGACGTCATCAGGATGTCATGTAAAGTACATAGGGCATCTGATGACGTCATCAGGGTGTCATGTAAAGTACATAGGGCATCTGATGACGTCATCAGGGTGTCATGTAAAGTACATAGGGCATCTGATGACGTCATCAGGGTGTCATGTAAAGTACATAGGGCATCTGATGACGTCATCAGGGTGTCATGTAAAGTACATAGGGCATCTGATGACGTCATCAGGGTGTCATGTAAAGTACATAGGGCATCTGATGACGTCATCAGGGTGTCATGTAAAGTACATAGGGCATCTGATGACGTCATCAGGGTGTCATGTAAAGTACATAGGGCATCCTGATGACGTCATCAGGGTGTCATGTAAAAGTACATAGGAGCATCCTGATGACACGTCATCAGGGTGTCATGTAAAGTACATAGGGCATCTGATGACGTCATCAGGGTGTCATGCTAAAGTACATAGGGCATCCTGATGACGTCATCAGGGTGTCATGTAAAGTACATAGGGCATCTGATGACGTCATCAGGGTGTCATGTAAAGTACATAGGGCATCTGATGACGTCATCAGGGTGTCATGTAAAGTACATAGGGCATCTGATGACGTCATCGGGATGTCATGTAAAGTACATAGGGCATCTGTTGACGTCATCAGGGCGTCATGTAAAGTACATAGGGCATCTGATGACGTCATCAGGATGTCATGTAAAGTACATAGGGCATCTGATGACGTCATCAGGGTGTCATGTAAAGTACATAAGGCATCTGATGACGTCATCAGGGTGTCATATGCAAAGTACATAGGGCATCTGATGACGTCATCAGGATGTCATAAAAATACATAGGGCATCTGATGACGTCATCAGGGTGTCATGTAAAGTACGTAGGACATCTGATGACGTCATCAGGGTGTCATGTAAAGTACATAGGGCATCTGATGACGTCATCAGGGTGTCATGTAAAGTACATAGGGCATCTGATGACGTCATCAGGATGTCATGTAAAGTACAGAGGGCATCTGATGACGTCATCAGAACGTCGTGCCAAGTGCATAAAGCATCTGGTGACGTCATCAGGACGTCGTGCCAAGGTGGCGCCAAGTGCATAGGGCATTTTCTGACATCATCAGGACGTCGTGGAAAGTGAGTAGCGCTTCATTTTTAGCGTGCGCAACAAGTTTGTTGCTTACTGATTATTATAGCAATCCATGCTATTCGAAAATTATTGAAGATTTTTCAGGGATATTACTTCGTAATATCAATAAAAAGTGAACAATTCTATCAAAAAGGGGTCTTCCAAGCAAAAGAGGTTTGGTGTGCGTCAGAAACGTTCCATGAGGAGAGTCTACAAAAAGTGAACAATATTTTCTGAGACTGATTTTCCTGGCCGATACTTCTTAACAGTAAAAACAAACCGTTGCGGTGTTCTACACGGAAGCCCTCTGTGGTTCCAAACATGGTCTTGACTACACGAGAACCGTTAAAAAGTATGTGCATGTAAACCTAATACTTACCATCAGAATAGAAGATGATGCCAAAAACACAGACGGACAGTTAGCTCCAGCTGCTACGAGAAGCGAAACCAAAGTGCAGCATCTAATGAGAATATTTTTTAAATAATCTCGTCAACGAATAGAACTCCATTCTTGAAACCATTGAACTCTTCCTTGCTGAAGTACCACAACGGTTTGTTTTGCTGTTAAGAAGTATCGGCCAGGAAAATCAGTCTCAGAAAATATTGTTCACTTTTTGTAGACTCTCCCCATTCTACTTACCTATTGTTCCTTTTGTTTGGAACGTTTCTGACGCACACCAAACCTCTTTTGCTTGGAAGACCCCTTTTTGATAGATTATAGTTGCTTTCTTTATCCAAAGCAGTGTTATCGGGTTTTAAAAGCTACCGCGGTTGAGCTAATCAAACCACGCATAATGAGCAAGTTTATTGAGAAACGCTAGGCGTCTACCAATATCGAAGTAAGAAATCAACTTTCGGAAGAGCACTTCTCGTTACGTGGAAAGCTCATATACTTCTATGTCAAAACCTATATTTTTATTAAAGCTGTATGCTTCGAATTCTGGTACTACAGTAGGTAACCCGCGCGCGGGGATTTTGAATGATGGGAAATATTGAACGAGTCCTCCCGAAAATTCCCCAATATCAACGAGAATGCTTCCCGCACCACCTCAATTCCAAAGAAGATTGGAAACGAGCAAGTTTGGAAGGCATCCTGTTTTGGCCTACGACATTGCTGGAAGTCTTCACTGCCACAGTTTCTCGTTCCGAAGGGCCAATCTGAACGAGAAGATCTACATTCGCACCTCCTGCAAAAATCAAGCTCTAATTTTTCTTTGCTCTGCGTGCGGCAACAGCGGCTGTCAGCAACCAGTGTTCAGCAGATTGTTGCCTCCTCAAAGATTTTTTGCCGACAAATAGATGTGAAATGGCCGCATTCCGCGTAAGAGCCGAGAAGTAGCCGCGAAATGGACGCTAAATGAAGCTGGCCGCGATAAAGCCGCCAAATGAGCTCGCCGCGAATTCGTCGAGAAATATCCGGGAAACAATAATCTCCAGGGAAGTATACGACGCATCCCAGAGGCATGATCAAGAAGTCAACACCTTCATCGGTTCTATTACCCACGTTTGATGTATGGTTTCCGTTTTCGACTTAGTCTGACGTGTGCACCAGGCGGCTGGCCGTGCGGGGTTTGTGGCCTCACTGGGGGATGGGGCTTCATTCGCGCGGTGTGATCTACCGTCGCAGCCCCGTCCTTTCATCAGTCTAAAATTATATATCTAAATTAATTTAAATTATATATTCGCGATATCTACTTATACCTCAGTCAGTCTACGGGGGCCCCCACCTACAGCTGGCGGCCTCGGCTCGACGAGCTGGCGACAACCGCGTCCCGTGTCGGTGTGTGCGTCTCGGTCATTTGTGGTTACTTCTATTCTGAGCTATTTCGTGAAGAGCAGAGAAATAGGTAAGCAATACACCACCAAAAGCCGCTGCGGAGCCTGGTGGGCTGATTCTCTTCTATTTCTCGGTCAAAATTCTAAGAGTCGCATCTCGAGAGAGCTAGGTACACTCTCTCTCCTCTTGATGGCCCGAAGTTGAGTTTTCACGAAAAAAAATTACTTGAGAGAATTTTCACGTCTCTGATTTATGTAATTGAAAACTTTCGGAGAAAACTGAATTTCCCTCGCAATTTACATACTTTTTCGCATTTTTTTTACACTTCTTTCCATGCGGACCAAAATCGGCAAGTTGTTTCCATTCTGCCGCAAAAATTTCCACCCCTGCCCCTTCTTGAATTTCTATTTTTCAGCATTACGGTACTAAGCTCTTGACCTTGTCTGAACGAAATTCCATTCCGATATGAAGAGTACTTCGGCCGTGAGACTAATGAGGCGCTGAACAGGCAGTGCGCGCTCTGAAAACTTTTATGCTCTTCCGCTCCTACCGCGCGTGCGGGTCACGCGTGCGGTAAGGACTATGAAGAAATTGTAAGAACGCACTTCAGAAGCATCGTAGTACACCGAAATAGAACGGTTACCAAGGCCAATGTACCGGACCACTTGGCGAAATTGCCAGACGGGTTCCGATTTTTGTGGCACCATTCAGAAGAGCTGCATATGTATTATTCGGCACGGACCATAACGGTCGAAGTGCTACCAAATAGAAATCAGGGTCAAGCAGCCATCATTCGTCCATCCTGATTTTTTCGATATTTTCCCGGTAACAGAACTGTCGAGAAAAAAGCCTCATTAAGTGGCGAGCGAAAATTTCTGCCATTTTCTATGAGTTTAGCAGTTTGCAGCTGGAAATGAAATTTCACTTCATATTGGACGATGAGTAGTTGCAGCAGAAGTTTTTTTGCCATACATCCTCAGTGCAGGCATGTGCGAGAAACTTTGAAACCGAAAAAACCGAAAAACGAAAATTTTTCGGTTTTGATTTCGAAAAATTCCGGAAAAACCGAAGAAATTCTTGTCGTTCGTCTTTATTTTCGTAATTGCATATTTTTGACTGTAAAAACACGGCAACGTAATCGAAGTGCTTCGAATAATGAAATTTTCTAGTTACACAAAAGCATACCCAATCAACATATCAATGTTAGGAATTTTACGATTGTTGCAGTGTCGAATTCTGACCAAATTGTAGCGCTGCACACCTTCTTGAATTCTTATTGTGAACTTTTTGTTTAAAACTGCGGTAGTTCTCCGAATAATCATGTCCACGCTTTTTCACATTTTTGATCGAAACTGTGGGCTCGAAGGTCGTCACTAACTCTATGAGAAAATACCGAATTCATAGAAGTTGAAAATCGTGGTCAAGTCATAGATCGAAACGGAACAAATGTTGTACAAAGAAAAAAAACAAAAAGAGACGAACATCAATAGTTCCTGATGAATAGCTTACTCTTGCATGAATTTCTTGGGCTGTCATGTTGTATTTTAGTCTGAGCGATTACGTCGCGGTCAACACTAACCAGTGGCCCAGTCTCTCTGCGCTATTGGATGTTAATGGCCGCGACGCAACCACACGCATTGAGTCGTGGTGTATACACATAGGGTTACGTTCAACCACTTTCGCTGGATGGAACTATACATGATGCCTTTCGCCTGAAAAAGTTTTTATTCGCAGTTTTTTTTGGTATGGATCGATAGAGAGAGAGAGCAAAAAAATTTAGGTTGACTTCCGCTTGAAAATTATGATCCTCCAAAATCGATTCTCGAAGTCTTCTCCATGAACATCTTCAACGAAAACATGTTTTTTTGACCTCAAAGCAGTGTTCACAACAGATTGCAATTTTGATATCTATTCCGTTTACGGAAGCTCTGGTGCCCTATACAGCAAGGCCTGCTTGAAGAGAGCGCGAAAACCGTGTTCTGGTGCTAAAAAGGTCCACATTTACTTGCGTTGACTTTGCGAGCGTGGAGAAACTAACCGCTATGAAGGATGATTCCTGTCAATGCAATCAAGCGGTTTAGCTCGCATATCAGTACTTCCTTGATTTGACTACATCATGTTATCACAACCTCAAGTGTTTATTTCTTCACGTGTAGGGAGGCGGAGAGGGGACATGAGGCGTTTCGGTAACTTGAGAACGCTTGTTGCGCCCACTATTTTTTGTCATTCCTAGCTCTTTTTAAACCGCTTTTTCGACACTGAGAGCCTAGAATTCTTCTCGCCTATAATTTTACTGCGAAAAGTCATCGAGAATGAAACGAGAAATGCTGCATTCAAAGTACCGATGCAGGTTATCAGCTATGCGGAGTCGATTAGCGTTATTAGATTGGTGATGTTTCCGCCTGTTGAATTTTATATTTAGGTTCTTGGTATTAAAAGGATTATTCCTAAAAGCTATGGCCATGCTCAAAAGATGCGCCGTAGTCGTTTTAGTCGGCCGAAAAACAGGAAATCCAAGGAATTTTGACTCAATCAGTCTAATTTTCATCGAAAGTAATGTAGTAGATGGAACCGTTGTGCAAGGGCAGATCATACGTTAGCTTCTGCGCGAAATGATTCTGAAATCGAATCAAAGACGAGTGCAAACTCGCTGCGGACGTCTGCAGGCAGCGAAGGATCGACTGCAAGTCGCATCAAAACCGCAAATTTCAGAGCGAAAAAAAAACCGATAAAAATTTAAACTTTTTCGTTTTTTTCGATATTGATTTTTTTAGCCAAAAAGGGCGAAAAACGAATAAAAAAACCGAAAAATCGAAAAACGAAAAACACACATCCCTGCCTCAGTGTTTATTTCGGTTCTAGTTACTACTCTTACTTTGACGATAGACATGTTGCGAATCGGTGGTTTTCTCCCCTGGGTCCGACACCAGACGTCAGTCCCGGGAGATCTAATCTACAGACTCCCTACCGATAACATAACAGACTGTACTAATTAACCCCGGCAAGCTATATACTGTAATAAAGATAGTAACCACGATAACACCACATAACCGGTAATTGACACCAGTTGCCACACACTTGAACTTCCCTGGACTAATAAACACAGATCCCGACTGTAGTATATATTGTGCAAAATATATGTCCCTCTTGCATACACAACAGAATACAAGCTAATATAGATTAGTTTATACTACAAGGATAATGTGGAGAGATCTTAGAGGAGGAGAAGAAATAAGAACAATATTACAAGAGAATAAACGCACCACTGAACTATTGCATCACGATCAATAAGATGGGCCATGGCCAGTGACCTGTTCAGTGAATATACTCTTCGTGAGTCAGCCGTACAGCAGGTGGAATAGTAGTGTTCTAAAGGCCAGAGGCCCCGAGACGACGCACAGAACAGGGAAGAAAAAAGAGCAGCACAGAGCTGCTGGAAGGTGGACCACGCTTGGTCGCGGCAGGGCGAAGACTGATGACTCAGACCGAGCCAGTCCGACGGCGTCTCTACCGTGCGTCGGCATTCGTCGCGGGACCGACCGCGCCAAGGCCTCCTTGCGGAGCGATAGCGTCGTGCTTTCGCGACAAGACAGTTCTGTTACAGAGTCATTTTCAATGTTTGTTTCGGTTTTTACTTCTAAGAGTTCGACAGGTTGTTGCAGAAGTGATTTTCGCACCCACCTAAGTGATTGTTTCAGTACCTACGCCTTAGTGAATAACATACATTCATAAAAGTTATTTTTTTACATGAAATGGGTTAGTGTTTCGGCATTCCTAATTTTACAACACAGTTTCATATCGACGTTTAACTCCCAGTTACTAACAAAAATCAGAAGCAAGAACTGATTTCTGAAAGTTTAGCTTCCTGGCAAAAGTAATGATTTGGCAATGTTATAATTACAAGAAATATAGAACTTGAAAGAATAAAAAAAACGTCTTGAAATATCTTTGAAAATGATTTGGCGCAAGATAACCAGAAGTAATGAAAAACCAGATAAATGTAGTGAAAACCGGATTTGGCGGTCAATCATAGGCCAAGTTTTGATAAGTAGTGACAGACGAGGGATAAGATTTTAGAAGCTTTTGCGTTAAACTTATCAAAGCTAAATCAAGCGCGCATCGGATTTGAGTGTTACGTTCACATAGCTTGACCCATACTGATTTCCGTATTACAGCTTTAATGAGCTGTTTTACGGTGGGCCGCAAAGCGTGCGGCCGCAAAGCGTATCGAGCCGCAACTGCGGACCGGAATTTGACCCAGATAAGCACAGTATATGCTGTGGGTCTACGAAGTCGTTCAACATGGGCGGCTATTTTCTAGCCCAACACCAGTGCGCTTTAAGTGTAGGCGTCTTCGAAATTACTCTGAGACGGTGAAAGTCTGAGTATAGGCTAAATCGACCACGCTGGACTCAAATATCCTGCTCTCGTGGCTCCTAGTTTTTAAATTTGTGATCTTTCGGCGGGAGAACATCTGAAAAAAGTGTGAGACATTGTAATGTAACGGTTTTCAGCCTACATCTTAGGCGGTGAAAGTTTATATATAAGGTAAATCGGCCCTGGTTGACTGAAATATCCTACTCTCGTGATACGTACTTTGAAAGAGTGAGAACTCCCGGCGGGACCACGTCTGCAGCCAGGTGTGGCCCATACAATACAGCGCCCTTCAGCGTCTATCCTTTACGGTGAAAATTTGTATACAGGGTAAATCGACCACGCTCGACTCGCGTATTTTACTCTCGTGACTCGCAAACTGATTTGTACTCTTTAATTCGAGGATCCATAGGTCTTGACTATCATTTTGGAAACTTCTTCACTATGACTTCACCATAAACTTCCTAATTGAACTTCGTCACACGTAACTCACTTAAAACAACCTTTCGGCTAAATCGCAATGTATATTTGAATTCCATGTGAAAAACTGTACTTGACGGTTGTTACTCACGCACAGGATGGTCCAATCGGTCTTCCTCCAGGGACCAGACCCCCCCCCCCTTTCACTCCTCTGCAGCTCACACCCGCGCCGAACCCTGTTCGTGTCAGACCTATCCAATCCATCCAGGCAATGACAGAGCAATCGCCTTGGTATGGACAATTGAAAATCAGTATAATGCTAAACAACTATTGCGAGGTTTAGAGTTGCATATTCCATCCACAACTGAATCGCTCCAGATTTAATCGAATAAACAACCTTCATTACCAACGTTATTTTGATATTTCTGGTGTTACTTTTTGAATAATATTCTAAATCCGACTGCTCCAACTACCGATCATCTAAAAGAAGATCAGTATTCTCGAAAGCTCGAAAACTTTCAAAATTCACTAACTTGAAAATTCAGTGTATTGGTATACTCTGTTTATCTTGAATTGCACAAAACACGGTCCTCCAATAGTCCTCTAATTGGCCCGCTAGTACCGTAGTGTAAGTCCACGACGCGTTCTCGGCAGACCCGGGTGGCAGGGTGGGTGGCCGAGTGACGGCACTGACGAATCGATTGCTCTGCACACCGGGTGCACACCCTAGTCTGCCGAGAAGGCGTCGTGGACGTACACTACGGTGCTAGCGGGCCAATTAGAGGTCTATTGGCGGACCGTGTTTTGTGCAGTTCAAGAAAAACAGAGTATACATATGCTCGCTATTTTCAGAAGATGATAATTCGAAAAAAAAGAGTTTGATATTTAACAATTCCGGTGAAATCAATTATAATCGATAACCGGTTAGAGGAATGGAATAGAACTGAAAACAACAGCAGAGGATCTACACGAAAAGAAAAGAATGAAAACAGCAGCCGCGACGTTCGAAGAATGTGATGTAAAGAGGGTTCTGGAGTTACCGTCCGGAATCCTTAAGGAAATTCTCGACCTATTTGAAACATATTCTCAATTTCGAGTGGGGTTGTCCAGAAATCTGTCTGAATTCTGTTCAAACACTCGTTCTTCCGATTCCTCGGCAACCTCCTCTCAAATTCTGAACAAATCGGCTTGAATTCTCGACAAATACTGCGAATTCCGAAATTCTCGACAACTTCTATCCATTTTTTTTGAACAACTACTCGATTCTCGACCGATTCTCAACAACATTTCGTCCGATTCTCGACAACTAGTTTAACTTGAGTTAGGCCAACTAATAATATTAGAATAATCAAATAATTTTTGAACACTCATTCTATTCGAATAAAGACTACACTGTTCGAATAATTCGTTCACTCGAAGTTCCTAGAAACCCAACATTTGGTTAACTTATTCACTCGACTTTGTCAACATTTGTAAGCTAATTATAAAAAAGTATCGTTCGAAAGTTCTGGAAGATCAATACAGTCATTCGAAAATGAAAAAAAAATCCAGGATTCGAAAAATTCATTCATTCGAAAGTTTTAGAAAGTCAATATTCAAATTATTCGTTCAATTGAAAAAAACCTCGAGTATCAAAGTATAGCAACTACCATTGCTAGTGTCTTCAGCTGATGGAAGTTATCTCATTAGGTCAGCGTCGTTTGTTTTTCGAGCGTTTCTCTTTGATTATAGAAGAAGTGATAAATGAGTTTATCTAACACAGTCAGTGTCTGTGTCTACATTGGGGCCTCACGTCTGTCTTCGCTTTCCCATTTTTTTCTGATTTTATTCAATTTGATGGTGATAATACACAGTAACTCTCGCCATGGTCAAAGTTCGCGTTCGGCTGGACGTCATTCCGCCAAAACACTGGGATCCGATCAGCGCTTATCACATGGCAAAGGAAAGTTTAGCACCTACGCTTCGCTCTACAACTTAATCATATGGACGTCCGCTTATCATTTGTGAGTTGTTGCCATTGAAGTGTTTGAGGGTCCTTCCAGAGTGGATGCAGGGAGTGAAATATTGAGATAAATACTCCAGAAACCATGTGGTACCAAAAAAATAGATTGTACTTTTTTTGTGGATGCTTTATGAAGTGGGATGTAGGAGGAACTTTTTTCTTATTCAAATAGCGTCAAGTCCGATTAGGGAATCACATTTGGCCGAAACTGCCGTTTCCAAAGAATTTCATATCAGTTATTGTATTTCAGATGACGTTTTTAAATTTTTCTTTGTAGCTGCTAAAGACTTTTCTAAACCGAGTTGCGGTGGACTTCCTCAATTGAATGAAAAAGTGAAGGTACCCACCAGGGATGAGCGGAGTTCTGTCTTCCGGAAAATGCTGCAAAAGTGCGAAAGAAATTTGAAATAGTCATGAGATTAGAATTTCAGGAGGTTAAACGGCTTTACCTGCCGAACGTTCAGGATGTTCCTGTGCTGAACCTGAATCTGAGGTTGCTTTTCACTTTTAGAAGGAGCAATTAATGGGACCCACATATCGATGGGAGCTATATATGCCTAGTATAAACCAAACACCCAGTGAGAATGGGTTTCTTTGCGACAGATTCAGGTTTACCCTTTCCTGAACTGGGTTCTTTTCCAGGAAGAATTTTCTTTGTCCATGTTTTCATTGGATCTAATAGGGCACTCTGGCTAGTCTGTGTTTACGTGAAGGTTACAACCTAAGCAGAGTTTACATACAGTTCCTTCGTAAAATTTAGTCTTGTAAATGAACGGGGCTGCGAATATAGGTCATCACGCGCTATGGAAATCTCGCTAGTCAGTGGTGCCCCTAGCGTTGAACGACATGCCGCGATGATCGCTCCCCGTCCATTCACAAGGCTACGCTTTCTGCTGTTTAAGAAAAGGATCATGAATTGTGTGTTTGAAATGCTAAGTAGGAGCGGATTGTTTGCCACCTTAGTCTGTGTTCTCGAACAAAGAAGAAGGATAGTGTTCTATTTAGACGTTTTGCTGGCACGAGATTATCCTCCGACTTCCTTGTCGTTGAATCATGGGGCAGGCGTATGCCACCAAGGCTGATGTGAAAGAACGACGCCGAGAATGTGGCTGGAGAATCTCCTCCCAGCAAGGGATCTAAATCGGTACTACAGATTTGAAAAATCAGCAATATGGTAGCACTAGGTAAGTACCAAAGGTGATTAGAGTGTATTCAGGTAAACTTATTTCTGATTTTCCGCTGGGTTTTGATTTCCGAATTGCAATTTCCGAAATTGAAATGGTCGTCCCAATATCCATTTTCCGAAATTTCATAAATAACTCCCGCTCATCCCTGGTACCCACTAGGAAATTTTTAAGGCTTTCACAAATTGGCTCAAAACTTTTTTTGGAGGTTATTCGGGGTCCTGAACACGGGCTTGAGGTTTGTTTCATGGTATTAAGCTGCTTACTCTAGGTTACGGTATATATAATGCTATTTAGGAGGCATACACTACCTTAGTATTTCGAAAGTCGATAACCCTCAAATTCGTGTTCAGCGCCCCTATTTATAGCACAAGAAAGTTTTCAACCAAGAAAGGGGCTCTGACCAAACTACCGTATACCCACCATAATCTATCGAAAATCGATAAACAAACCTCAGATTCGTGTTGTACTTCCCAAATAATTTCTACAGAGGAGTATCAAGGCAAATACAGTGCTTTAGAAATCATCAAAGGTCGCATTATGCCCCGAAAATTTGAATTCGGTGGGAGAATCAAAACGAAACCTATCTATTTTTTTCCCGAAAATCGACATACTCAGATAATTGCAGCAATTAATGCGTGTGGAATACTCCTTCAACTCGAAGACAAGACAGTTTCGAGCACAATCAGGGAACGTACTGCCGGTGAGCACGTTCCCCATTTGCGTTTGAAATTACAACACGTGCCTCAACAAATAAAACGCTTAATGCGTGCATGATACGCATTCAACACTAGTACAAAACGATTTTTCAAAAAAAAAGGAAGCATAAAAAGCACTCTCCAAGCTAGACACTGATGTCAGCGGCGTTGCCAGTTCAATTACCCAAGTTTGCGGTACCTGGCCGCCCAGCCGCTGGAGATCTCGTCCAAGTGCTGGCGGCCACATATCGTGCAATGCGAGCTGGCCGCGTAGCGTTTGGGTGTTCCGGCCGCTTCGCGTGTCGGTGTGCTATTACGATAGCGCTGGGCTATTTTGCAACACGTTCTTCTGGGATTAAATTTTACAGCACGCGCTGCCGTTTGGAGCCTATCGCAGGGGACGTGCCCCTGCGATAGGGCCTTTCAATGGGTGTGGTCTCTCGAGTTCAATGCATATTTGACACTTATTGAATGCGGCGATTTTCTAAGTACACTCAGAAACAGGTTTTGAATCGAAGCCGAAAAATTTTTCTGAACATCCTGAAAATATCCCTGAGTCTACCCTTACCTTTTCGCTCAATTGTTTAAACCCACACACATAACTCGATGCAGAGAAGACTTCAGCAGCTTCAAACTTAGATTTCAAAACATCACTGGATAAGCATGAACTCTTATGGATTGCATTGGAAACGACATTTTAGACCAGATGTGGTTCCCTTGTTCGGCAGAAAAAAAGTAGGGCAAATTTCTATTTTTCATGTTTACGTTTTCTTCCATCAATTATAAATCGAGTGATACAAAAGTTATCCGTGTCCAACCAGAAACTCTGTGTATGACTTGTTCATTGTGCTCCACTCAGCTTGGCTCCTTCTTACTGTTTTCTTCAACTTTCGCTGAGAAATGATGTCTTCAAACTTGCTGAATGTGTTAATTCATTCCATTATTGACTAGTGGTGCTCAAATTAGTTAGAATTCTAAGTGAATAGCTTTAATTGCACTTCGTCGTAATAGGTACACTCCGTTTTGGAGCCAATTTTACATGACCGACCTCAAACCCGGAACATGTTCTGCTTTTCCTCCAAAAAAAAAAGATCATACAAGCATTGCTTGCTCACGGAGCGTGCACGTCGCTTGCAGCTAGCCGAAAAAAAAAACAAGTCTTTTAGATGAAGACTGATTAATGATAGAAAGGAACACCAGCTGCTGATCGGAAAGATACCGATAGTCTGATCTCCGATCACACATTTGCGAGTTTCCGCTGAACAATCACGAGCTGGTGTGCAAAAAGGAAAATCTCTCAGAATCGGGCTGGAGTATCAGCCTCTGCCAAGATCCGCTATCTCCTCCTTACTGCCAACGATCCGCCCGCAGGCACCACGAGAACAATCGATCCGCTCATAGTCACAATGAGCTTACGAAAGGCAGCTATTCGCCAGCTTCAATTGTATGAAAACTCTGAGAGTTTTGGCCAAGAGGTAGCCGGAAAATAGCCATGAAATACCTACTTTCCACATTATAGCCATGAAGTAGCCGGGAAATAGCTGGTTGCCGTCAAATAGCCTTAAAATCGACGCCAAATAAAGCTGCCCGCGAAATAGCCGAGAAATATTGCGCCCGAGAAAGTATACGATGCATTCTTCAGACATGATTCAGATGTCAGCGCCGTTGTCGGCCCAGTTACCCACATTTGATGTACGTGGACCACGCTAAGCTTGGGGAGCCGGCGACGGCAGCGCATCGTTTATTTTTGGTTAATTCTAGTTACCTCTCGGTTATTGCTCGGTGATTTCTTGGCTATTTCGTGTAAACCCAAGAAATAGCCAAGAAATAATGGAGAAATAGCTCACCAGGAGCCGTTACATAGCCTGGTGGGCTATTTTTCGGCTATTACAGTCTCAGAGAAGGTATAGTAGAAGGTAGTAGAAGGTATATTCCTATAGTTACCTAGGACGTAGCTAGTAGATTTGGACTAGAAGAGCAGGAATGGACACTGGACGATTCAGTGAAGGAGCCGTCGTCATTAGGGCAGTCATTTACGTGGGTCATAACCCACCAGTGGAAACGTGCTGGCACAATACAACAAGACTCAGAGTTTATTATAGCAAGACAACAGCGAATATTCCCAAAGGGACCTCTGTGGAGGCTCCAGGGCGGACAGACGAGAACTACATACGTTGTGGGATCGTGGCAAACGGCCCATGGATGACTCAGGTCGGGTAGCACTACAGCACGGGCGATGACCAGTTACTAGCCGCGAGTCGAACTCTTGTCGGTCGAAGGCTGTTCCCTCCTCAAGTAGCGAAGCCGTGGTCGAACCATGTGCGAGAGGCATCCACCCTGGAATGCATCAGATGTAAACATGATAAGACGGAGACGGCGCGTCCCCGCTATTCATCCGCGCTAACCACTGACACTTACACCTCCCCCCTTTAACCTAAAGTCCGACCCGGACTTTAAGAACCAGAATAGGAGACTCACCGTATGCCTAATTAGGTTCGGAAATACCGATCAAGGTGGGATGCCGGCACCAGAGCGGATATCGATGCGGCCCACTCGATGAGGCGCTTCCACACGTGCACACGGCGAAGGGCAGGAGAGTGGCTCAGGATGAATTGACCATGCCTGCATCTGGAGATGGCGACGTTCAGGCGCTTGTAGTCGTCGATGAAATCGGCCGAATCTGCAACGATGTTGGTTTTGGTCGTAAGCAGAATTACCACATCCTTCTCCTGTCCTTGGATGGAGTCGACGGTCGCGAGTTCGATCGATCGATTACCCAACGGAGTTTGAAGACGTCGCGATTGTTCCTGTAAAGGAAATCACGCATATCTGATTGACCAAGATCCCGACGCGCAGCAGGTGGTCAATGATTGCTAGGCAAGCGCGCGCTTCGGCTGGGTTATAGTGGGAGCGACTGGCAGCCTGGGATGAAGAGTCAGCAACGTCGAGGAACAAGAAGGGGACTGCTGGTGCAGGAAAAACTACCTTATTGAGCAGTAAACGACGTTGCTCCGGGGTAAAGCCGCTAACAAGGGAGCCCGAGTAAGCAATGATATTAGGGAGTGCATTAAGAGCAGGGTGAGCCCTGAAAGTTGTGAACAGGGGCGCTACTGGGATGGACCTAGATTGGGTTAGAACAGAGATGACCCCACGCGCCCCGAACCGGGCTGGGTTGAAGTGTCGCGGGCTCCTTGCGTGGCGGGCCAGTTGATGGTCGTCGCCGATATAGACGTGCTGTGTGTGGGGAAAACGGCTGGCGATAGCCAGCAATGCGGAGTTCAGGGATCTGAGACGCTTCGTCTCCCACAATGCGCGACACAAATTCTGCTGCAGAACGGAAGATGCCGTCATGCGGCTGGGTGGTGTTCAGAAGGGAGGAGACGGTGAGGCATATTACCTGGGGTCGATTTACTCTAAATAAAATCTTCACCATACGCTCCACTTGTTCGGAGGCGTTTCGCTCCACGATCTCAAAATTGTCTCGGAGAATGGAATCCTCCAACAGATCGCCATCGGCATTTTCCATACGTCGTGCTAGCTCTCGGCGCTCGCAAGCGAAATTCTCGCAGAAGGTGCGCTCTTCGTCTGTCATCCTGTCAGAGAAGCGGTCTCCTAAATTAAGAAGGACTTCACTGAGATCTGCGCTAGTAGAGTGACGATTTTCCCTAGCGGCAGTGTCCGATAAATAGCGGATTATTGATAGCTCGGGAAAGTCGCCCAAGCTCAAAAAAGTATCGGTAAATTGGGCAACCGCCGCATTCGTTGACGCGGTCACAATGATCATCATTTTGGGCTGGGATGCCAATAATGACGCGATCAATGCGCCAACCAACGTTTTACCTGTTCCGAACGCGGCTTGGATAGCGACTATTGGGTAGCCACAAGTGCCGACTCGGATGGCTTCGTGTTGTTCGTCCGTTAGTGTGACCAATCGTCCTTTGCACATGACAATCCGCGGTACATCTAGATGGGTCGAGGGCTCGTAGGAAGCGTGACCGTACATAGCCCGTAGGATCTTTTTAGCCATGGAGTTCTCTGGCAGCGACCTGCAAATGTGCATTCGAGAAATAATCGCGTAGGTCGGAGTAGCCTTCTTGGTTTCTCTTGAAAGGGCAACGCAGATGTTGATTGTTGCTCCCGTATCCGTCTGACGACCGTAGTCAGCGGCAGCTCGAGATATGGCGCCGTTCGACCAATGGTAGGCCTGGAGGGTGACTTCAATCGCGCGCCGATCTGGGTCTTGGACACCGCCTGCTCGAACGATGCCGGATTGTTCAACTTGACGTGATAGCGAAGATTGGGACGCAATTTTGCAACAAAGTCCTCCAAAACGCGCTTTTTCTGACTGGCAGGATCTTGGCCCGTAGTGACAGCTCGCACCAGAGTTAGGAGGCGATTGGCGAAGGCTGCCGACGTTTCGCCGGGTTGCTGCTGACATGCTGAAAGGGATTGACGCGCCATGTACCTATGTTGCGGGCCTTCAAAGGCGTTCTTGAGGTGGAACGTAATCTTTTCGTAGTCGTCGCGCTCCTCGGTTGATAGCTCCTCGATTTTTTCGCGAGCTACAATACCGCCCGCGACTTTGGGAAAAACGGCGTTTTCGGCGCTTTTTTCCGCCGGAAAGCGCCGCTTTCTCATAAATTTGTTCAAAGTGGTCAGTTTGGGTTGCGAGGGTCATATTTAGAATCAGCATCGAGAGCTCTTCATTTTGAGCCCGCACATGTCTTACCCGGCAAACAAGGCATATAGGGTTAACACAATCAATCGAGTGTACGAAAACTGAAGCTAGATATCAAATTGGTGTAAATATGGCTTCATCAAAACCGTGCAGATGAAATACGAGTTATACACAAGTTTGAAAAACCAATTTATGGTGGTGGCAAACGTGAAAATCAATGTTTTTCCCCTGTTTGGCGACCCAGCAGACACATTCATCGTCATTCGCTCGGGCTCAAGGTGCCCGCGATCACAACCACGCTTGAGTATAGACTCGTTCAAAACAGCTACAACCTCTCTGGAGGCATTTCCGGCCTAGCGCCACCCCTGTGATTTTGGCTTTGAAAAACGACCCTCGGTCATCGACGTATCGTTCTCGGCTCAAACGGGACCAATCGACCTGTAACTCGGCCTACCACATTACTTTTTGTTCTTCTTTCGAATAAGCACTGCGCTAGCCCAATCCGGAAAATTTCATTTTTCACATTTTTTGGGATGTGCTAAAAACAGCGTTTTCCCCTGTTTGGCGACCCAGCAGACACATTCATCGTCATTCGCTCGGGCTCAGGTGCCGGCGATCACAACCACGCTTGGCATAGACTCATTCAAAATAGCTAAAATCTCTCTGGAGGCATTTCCGGCCTAGCGCCACCCCTGTGATTTTGGCTTTGAAAAACGACCTTCGGTCATCGACGTCCCGTTCTCGGCTCAAACGGGGCCAATCGACCTACAACTCGGCCTACCACATTACTTTTGTTCTTCTTTCGAATAAGCACTGCGCCAGCCCAATCCGGAAAATTTCATTTTTCACATTTTTGGGATGTGCTAAAGCAGCGTTTTTTCCCCTGTTTCTACGCCCCGGCAGACACAGTCACCATCCTTCGCTCGGGATCAAGGTGCCCGCGATTTCCAAAACTGAAAACGCTATTCGATGCAGAACTTTATGGAGATTCCGGAAACAACCTCCACCGAAGAGCTATCTCTTAGGGTAAAAAAGTTATGGCCGAAAAACAGGCAGTGACACCCACCCAATCTTGAAAATGACTTGCATGAGTGTTGGGTCACTTTCATTCTTTTTCGGGGCGTTCCACCGGTTGTCACCGGTTTTCCCAATGGTGAAGGTTCCCCACTTCACCTGCCCAGGGGTGAAGGTTGGTGGAGTACATGGCTCCACCCAACGAAGCGATGAGCGCGCTGCGATTTGAATGGCTGGTTGGCGGCTGCCGGGCGAGAAGCGAGACGCTTTACACGGGTTGCGAAATCTTGCGGGATGAGTTACCGAGGTGATACGGGGTGCGATAACCGTATCCTAGTTCGAACCCTGACGAATCAATAAGTGAAGCGACAGGCTGGCTTGCTCCTGGCCTGTTGCTCTTCTTCTCTGCGCTCTACGGCTCTGCATCTCTGCCTTTGTCTCCACAAGGTTACGAGAAGTGCCGGCAAGCCGCATTGCAGGATTGAAGTTTAGGCAATAGTTCGATTTGACCGATGGCCAAACCGCTTTTTCTGCCGCGTCGGGGCAAGCGAGAGACGTTTCGGCGAAGCTCCCGCCTTCCCGTTTTCCACGAGAGAAACAGGAGACTTCAGGACTGTTCTGATCGATCCGGTAGGCCGAGTTGCAGGTCGATTGGTCCCGTTTGAGCCGAGAACGGGACGTCGACGACCGAGGGGCGTTTTCAAAGCCAGAATCACAGAGGTGGCGCTGGGCCGGAAATGCCTCCAGAGAGGTTTAAGTGGTTTTGAAGGAGTCTATACTAAGCGTGGTTGTGATCGCGGGCACCTTGAGCCCGAGCGAATGACGATAAATGTGTCTGCGGGGGCGTCGAAACAGGGGAAACAACGCTGTTTTAGCACATCCCAAAAATGTGAAAAATGAAATTTTCCGGATTGGGCTGGCGCAGTGCTTATTCGAAAGAAGATCAAAAAATAATGTGGTGGTTCGAGTCGCAGGTCGATTGGTCCCGTTTGAGCCCAGAACGGGACGTCGATGACCGAGGGTCGTTTTTCAAAGCCAAAATCACAGGGGTGGCGCTAGGCCGGAAATGCCTCCAGAGAGGTTTTAGCTGTTTTGAATGAGTTTATACCACGCGTGGTTGTCAACGCGGGCACCTTGAGCCCGAGCGAAGGATGGTGACTGTGTCTGCCGGGGCGTCGAAACAGGGGAAACAACGCTGTTTTAGCACATCCCAAAAATGTGAAAAATGAAATTTTCCGGATTGGGCTGGCGCAGTGCTTATTCGAAAGAAGATCAAAAAATAATGTGGTGGTCCGAGTCGCAGGTCGATTGGTCCCGTTTGAGCCCAGAACGGGACGTCGATGACCGAGGGTCGTTTTTCAAAGCCAAAATCACAGGGGTGGCGCTAGGCCGGAAATGCCTCCAGAGACGTTTTAGCTGTTTTGAACGAGTCTATACCAAGCGTGGTTGTGATCGCGGGCACCTTGAGCCCGAGCGAATGACGATGAATGTGTCTGCGGGGGCGTCGAAACAGGGGAAACAACGCTGTTTTAGCACATCCCAAAAATGTGAAAAATGAAATTTTCCGGATTGGGCTGGCGCAGTGCTTATTCGAAAGAAGATCAAAAAATAATGTGGTGGTCCGAGTCGCAGGTCGATTGGTCCCGTTTGAGCCCAGAACGGGACGTCGATGACCGAGGGTCGTTTTTCAAAGCCAAAATCACAGTGGGCGCTAGGCCGGAAATGCCTCCAGAGATGTTTTAGCTGTTTTGAATGAGTTTATACCAAGCGTGGTTGTGATCGCGGGCACCTTGAGCCCGAGCGAATGACGATGAATGTGTCTGCTGGGGCGTCGAAACAGGGGAAACAACGCTGTTCTAGCACATCCCAAAATGTGAAAAATGAAATTTTCCGGATTGGGCTGGCGCAGTGCTTATTCGAAAGAAGATCAAAAAATTAATGTGGTGGTCCGAGTCGCAGGTCGATTGGTCCCGTTTGAGCCCAGAACGGGACGTCGATGACCGAGGGTCGTTTTTCAAAGCCAAAATCACAGTGGGCGCTAGGCCGGAAATGCCTCCAGAGAGGTTTTAGCTGTAGCTGTTTTGAATGAGTTTATACCAAGCGTGGTTGTGATCGCGGGCACCTTGAGCCCGAGCGAATGGCGATGAATGTGTCTGCTGGGGCGTCGAAACAGGGGAAACAACGCTGTTTTAGCACATCCCAAAAATGTGAAAAATGAAATTTTCCGGATTGGGCTGGCGCAGTGCTTATTCGAAAGAAGATCAAAAAATTAATGTGGTGGTCCGAGTCGCAGGTCGATTGGTCCCGTTTGAGCCCAGAACGGGACGTCGATGACCGAGGGTCGTTTTTCAAAGCCAAAATCACAGGGGTGGCGCTAGGCCGGAAATGCCTCCAGAGAGGTTTTAGCTGTTTTGAATGAGTTTATACCAAGCGTGGTTGTGATCGCGGGCACCTTGAGCCCGAGCGAATGGCGATGAATGTGTCTGCTGGGTCGCCAAACAGGGGAAAAACATTGATTTTCACGTTTGCCACCACCATAAATTGGTTTTTCAAACTTGTGTATAACTCGTATTCCATCTGCACGGTTTTGATGAAGCCATATTTACACCAATTTGATATCTAGCTTCAGTTTTCGTACACTCGATTGATTGTGTTAACCCTATATGCCTTGTTTGCCAGGTAAGACATGTGCGGGCTCGAAATGAAGAGCTCTCGATGCTGATTCTAAATATGACCCTCGCAACCCAAACTGACCGCATTGAACAAATTTATGAGAAAGCGGCGCTTTCCGGCGGAAAAAGCGCCGAAAACGCCGTTTTTCCCAAAGTCGCGGGCGGTATTGTATGCCTTCGAGGTGACCGATCAAAAAATAGGCCTTTTGCTGGTTAGTGCATGAAGTTGATTTCATACGCATAACATCCTCGGCTCGACGCAGCCAGCTGGAAAAGTGCATCGGGTCAGTGCCTAGACCTGAAAAGAGGAACAATCTGGGCAAGTTCGCATCCGGGCTGAGATTGGCTACCAAAGATATGTCGTTTATACGCGAGTCAACTGCTGAAAAGGACTGGTTCAAGGTTTCAAGAAGTGAATGATTACCTTGATTAATTTTCTGCACCAGGTGTGAAGTTGCAGACCGAGCATCAGTCCAAACTTCGTTTATGGCGAGTACGGTGGCAACGCGGAGACCCTTGACGTCTCTGCCGTAAACGGTAGAGTCGTCCGCCAAAGCCGAGAGGCTTCGGGATAGGGCACCCGTGAGTGCCGGTTGGGAATCAAGTATCGGGGCAACCGCCCTAGAAGAATCAGACGCCGAATGAGTTTGGGAACGTGTGACAGGTGGACCCATGTCACCAGACGATTGAAGGATGAGGCTTCTGATTTATCCCAGTATATATATGCAACTATCGCAGTAGAAGGCGGGGTCGATGGGCGGAGGGACTGCTGCCATTGGCTGGGCACAACGCAGGAATGCTCCGCGCGCTTCTCCGCAAGCGTCGCCTACACGACAAACTGATAAGCGGTGGGAAAGTATGCTATCTGGAGAGGCATCTATCCCTTGGCGCGCAATGTTTTTGCAAAGGAGACAGTTTTTTTTTAATCTATCGGTTGCGTCGGAGAATGTTTTCTGTGAACGGGACATGAAAAAGAAATATTTTGAATGTTTTCTGAGAACGGATCGCCGCTGGCGCACCAAGAATTTGAATTATGCAGCTATAAACGTGATGGAAGAGAGAGAAAAAAACCAAACGACTGATTTCCAGTAAGTATTAATATATCCAGGAAAAAAGGAGTAAAGAGGTGTGCCAGCCAGAAGGTTGCGTACGAACTAAAGTTTGGTAGACGCGCTATCTAATCTCCTCCTCAGATTTCTCACATCTGGCGAAAGATACTCAAGTACTCAATTAGCGCGACGGGTATTATCTGGCTAGGGTGCCAACGCATCCTTTTCGGATGATAATAATTACGTATTCGAAACGGGTCAACCGACCAAAAAAAAAACAAAAAAACTTTTACGGCTAGAAAAAACGATTTTAATCAAGGACAAGAGGGGAAAAAAATAAAAAAATAACCTGGTTTTAATTTCCTCGGCAGGCGGCCACTATTTCGGGAAATTATAACAGATAGAACTATAGGAGTACTAAACGGGAATTCCATATTTGTCGACCTGAAAGATAAAATATTAGTGGATCGTTACAAGTAGAAGACGTCCTCCCGAGGTGAACTGAAGGTTTAGGAAAATATAAGTCGCTTATTGCTGAGTGCACCCAGAGGACACGCCGCGGGTGTTGCCGCTGAAGCCTCCGCGCGCGATCAACTGAAAAGCATGGAGAGATGGTGCTGTTGCAAAAACGGCGCTCCCCCTGCGCAGAATATTTTGCGAGGCAAAGAATTCCTCACATCGATTAGCTGCGTCCGAGAAGATGTTTTCCTTAGCGCGTCGGAGAGGACATGGCAACATTTCTCTCAATGATTTCCTTGAGATGATCGCCGCTCACGCACAAAAGAATGTGAACCATGTGTGCAGCGGAGAACGAACAGTGAGACAAACATTGATGGCAGCGAGCCAATACCGAAAGAAATTACATCGAAGCGGTGCACGAACTAATTAAAAAAACAGCGAGTCAGAAAAAAGGCGTTATTAATTATCCATTCAGGTTTCCCATATCTGGTTAACAGATGCTCCAGCACGTGACTAGCGTGCGCGGGTACTAACTTGCAATGAATTAAATCCCGCGACTTTAGCTGAAAAAATACGTATTTGTGATGGGCCAACCGACCAACCAAAGCTAAAAATAAAGGAGAAGAAATACTTAAATAATACAGCAAAAAGCCAGAAGAAAAGAATTCAAGTTGAGATAAAAACGAAAATCCACCTTATTAAATGAGAATTCAAAAAGAGGTGTTATCTGGTTTTGCTACACTCCCAAGGTGCTACACTCCCAGGTTCCAGCGGACTACAGGATTGCAAAAATTGGAATACCATTCTGACGATCTGAAAACAAAACACAATTAAAGAGAAATGAACAAACTTCTCTCGGAGAAGGAAACGAACAGAGGAAAACCTCTCTAACAATTTTTTCAATTATTTTTTTCTCTTTTCTTTCCAAATAAACACAAAAACATACTCACGTGGGGTCATGACCAAACTACTCTAAGGTTGCAACTACCCATGATTTCACACAGATACTAGGGCGTTTGACGCCAAAACTGAGCTCATCCCAACATATAACGCTTCACAATGCGCTTCTCAACAAAATGGCGCTATACTCGCAGCGCTAGGATCCTACCAACTTCGCTATACACTCAGCGATTCTCATACTCTCACCGCGGGAATCCACACAGGAAAAAAATCAAACGGCTCAAAGCCTCACCGCGGGAACATAACAATGCTGGCCTAAAGCTCAGCTATCGAGCAGACATAGCTCATTGACTATCAATTAAGTATTGGTATCGGGCCAACCGGCCAACTAAAGCTACTTACTAAAATTACGACTCGAAACAACTAACGCCGAGTGCTGATTTACCCATTTGATGTCATCCTGTGTACGAGAGAAGAATTCAAGAAGACAAAATTTCGTTTTTTTTAAATATTTTTTTGACCGAAACGAGCGCAAACGTGGAGTATGCGCATAACTCCGCGTTTGCGTTCCGCAGGAACCAAAAATGCCGAAGAAAAAACCATTGATTCGGACGAAAAGGTCTTGAAAAAAAATATTCCGCAAACGAAATTGTATCCGGTGGCCACCTAATTTCTTCTCGTACAGATCCCACAATCTTCAAAAAAAGAGAAAAAAACTGGGAGAATCCCTAATGGACCGACTACCCGAAGCTGGACACCGTAAAAACACTGCTATAAAAAAATAAGAAGACAAATTACGCTTTTGCTTCGGGCCAACCGGCCAACATAATGGGACTAACCTTCTCATCCTCGCCAAGCGGGGAACCATGCGCTGCTACCAGTCATTTACGTGGGTCATAACCCACCAGTGGAAACGTGCTGGCACAATACAACAAGACTCAGAGTTTATTATAGCAAGACAACAGCGAATACTCCCAAAGGGACCTCTGTGGAGGCTCCAGGGCGGACAGACGAGAACTACATACGTTGTGGGATCGGGGCAAACGGCCCATGGATGACTCAGGTCGGGTAGCACTACAGCACGGGCGATGACCAGTCACTAGCCGCGAGTCGAACTCTTGTCGGTCGAAGGCTGTTCCCTCCTCAAGTAGCGAAGCCGTGGTCGAACCATGTGCGAGAGGCATCCACCCTGGAATGCATCAGATGTAAACATGATAAGACGGAGACGGCGCGTCCCCGCTATTCATCCGCGCTAACCACTGACACTTACAGGGCCCTAATTATACATCAACGCTTTGGTGCCGCTGGCTTCGGCAGCAGATCTGCTATTGGTCAATTTCGAAATCTCACCAATTGCAGACGTCTGCGAAAACCAGGGGCAGCGAAACGCCGATGTATAAGTAGGGCGTAACAGAAGAAAATTCTCGCCACATGAGCGTCGTGAGCATCAGTGACTTGAGGGACACAAATCAAAATCGTTCCATAACTGAGACTTTAATCAGAAATCGATTTCACGAATCTAAACGACCAATACTGACTTAGGGCTTCAGACGGTTGACCGCAACCGTACAGTCGGCGTGGATCCCAATGATTCTTCGCGTCCCCCATTGAAGGTTGGCGCTAACTTTTCAGGAATTCCCTGTTGTCACCTGGAACCCACAACTCGTTCCTGTTGTGACATGGAGGGCAGACTAGCCTTCCGTTGTCACCTCGAAGCCAAATTTCGTCACGTTTTACACTTTCTGTTGTGACTTCGAGGTGACGCGGCTTATTTCGCAACATCTAATATGTTCTGATGCAGTGAGACCGCGACAAGCCAATCGTAGACGTCACAGAGAGCGAGAGTCAGGCAGAGTGTGGGAGGGCGCTGAGAGTCAGACCTTTTAAAAAATTTCGTCTCCTGTTTCGTTATAAAAATAGCAGAGTTATTCGCAGTAGTTGAGGAATTGGTTTAATGGGGTGTTCTCTATCATGATAACACACTGTATGCACTACATACACTGCGACTGAATGGAAATATTTGAAAAGATCATTCGACTGAATAAGTCGACTTCGGATTAGTCGACACCATATCAGATAAGCGCCGAAGACCGCAACATACAGTTCACTTCCGCACTGCCGTTCAGTCTGCGAAGTGCGCGCTGATTGCGAAACCGTGCTGCGGAGCGGCTGCGAGTATCCTCAGGCAGGGATGTGCGTTCACCCGGGCGGTTTTTGCCTTTGGTGCCCGAGTGAACCCACCGCCCGGGTCATCCCACATCCTGTCAGAGGATACTCGCAGCCGCGCCGCAGCACGATTTCGTAATCAGTGTGCACTTTGCGGACTGAACGACAGTGCGGAGGTGAACTGCATGTAGATAGCGGAAGAAAGTAAAGAAACTTGTCCACGAACATAATTTGGTCTTTCAAAACTGCACAAACTTAAGTTCTCAAATAGGGACCCGAAAAAATTCTAGTTTTGAAAAACTGCGCTCCCTACCGTTTGAGACCTTTTGCATCCCTGGGAAATGCCTTTGAAGAAAATTTTTCTTGATGTGGGTCTGCGACAATTTTCGCGTTTTCTCATTACTTAGGTGTGGGCCCCTGCTGTGGTCCCACAGTGAATTTCAGAGAAGAACCCTCACCTATCAAATTTTCTTCAAACGCACTCTGCAGTGCGAGGAAGGTTCCAAACGATCGTCGGGAGGGCAGTTCCATGTTTCTCAAGTGCTGCTATACTTATGCGCCGCGCAAAATACAATCTTCATTCTATGACAAAGCGCGAAATGGGTAACTCCCGGTCATACCACTTGACCCATCGTTTTCGTCGTGGCAGAAAGCATGGAAACTTTCTCCAATATCTAAAACCTCAATCCAACATATGATACTCTTATTTTGAAGGTGTTGCTATGATTATGCATCGCAGTGTACTTGGCATGAGTGAAAAATCAATTTTCCATGAATTATCGTGCTATTGTAATAAACGTTCACGATAAAATGATCGGTTAAAAAGCGGCATATCGTATAGTGTGAACGCAAAGATAGGGGGAGGGAATTAGTTTTTGTCACGTGGAGGTGACCAGCATGTAAAGAGGTGAACGCAAAAATAAGGGTTCATGTCACCTCAAGTTCTCTAGCATGTCACCTGGAGGTCGTGAGGATGTGATAGGGCATGACTCCGCCCCACGACCTGCTGGAAACCTCCAGATGACAACCGGGATTTCCTGAGTCGGTGCACCTATCTCAGGAAATTCCGGTTGTCACCTGGAGCCCACTACTCCTTCCTGTTGTGACATGGAGGGCAAACTAGCCTCCCGTTGTCACCTCGAAGCCAAGTTTCGTGATGTTTTGCACGTTCTGATGTGACTTCGGGGTGACGCGGCTTATTTCGCAGCATTTCGTATGTACTGATGAGGTTAAGGCCGTAGTTACACACCAGCGGAATGAAAACGTCCCGCGAGGACATTGCCGCCGCTTGCCGCGTGGATCAGGGACTCATCTGCAATGTCGCGTCTTTCACGTCTTTGACGGAATATTGCGGACCGAAAATTCCCGGCTGTTTCAATGGTATTTTATTGATATTTCACGCTTCTATCACTTTTTTATTGCAAAAAGTCACTAGAAATCTATTGCTCCTGTCATAGCAGTGCTCGTTATGTCGCTTTGGTGGTATTTTAACAAGTTTAGATCTGAAAAATAATGAGCTGATGGAACTTGGCAAATTTCCAACGGGGTAGGTCCCGCGAGGATACAGTATACAGTGCCGCGGCGTGTATAACTGCTTGGTGCGGTCTTCCGGTGCGTTTTCCTGGGACAACTCTTCCTTTTGGCATGCCTCAGCACACTTACTCAGATAAAAACAGCCCCCTTCCCGCCGGCCAAGTCGGGCTAGTCGACTCCGCGCCGCTCCAATTTTGTGGGCGTGGCACAGCGCCCCACTTCCCGCGGAGAAAGAGGCTTTTCCGTTTTCCCGCGGAGAGAGGCTTTCCCGTCTTCCCGCGGAGTGTCGGCCGGAAGTCGGCTATTCCTGGGCGTCATCGAACACTCACTCATCGATTCCCACTTTGATATCATCATTGCACCACCCACTAGAGTGGAGGCAGCGAACGATTGCTGAACAGAGAACGCTGTGCTGAGACTCTTTCGAAAACCCGCGCTGTGTGCGACGCTGGTCTTGGGCAGGTGAACCACTGTCCGTTATTGGCATCTGCCAATGGGAAGACTACAAGGACCAGTAGGAGTCAAGAGCAGTTCAAGATGAAATCCCCAGAAGCGGATTTTTGAATTTTTGTGTTACCAAATCTTTGCTCGATGGGTGATTTTTGAAGGTGCCGCGAACTGTTTTAGGACTGTCTTCTGCCAGTCATCAGATTAGCGGCAAGGCGGTGGCTGAAAGGCAGCAGAGTGCTTGTTCACTGAGTACGAGCAGTCAACGAAACGGCGCTGCCGACTGTTCGCCACCGTTCTATTGGCCTTCCGCGGGAGTGGTTACGGAACGTCGACTAGTGGTACCGCGGAAAGTGTGATGTCTCTATCTGAGTAAGACGCACATACAGTTCACCTCCGCACTGTCGTTCAGTCCGCAAAGTGCACACTGATTGCGAAATCGTGCTGCGGGGCGGTTGCGAGTATCCTCAGACAAGGATGCGGGATCACCCGGGCGGGGGGATCACCCGGGCACCAAACGCGAAAACCGCTCGGGTGGTCCCACATCCCTGCCTGAGGAGACTCGCAACCGCGCCGCAGCACGCCTTCGCTCACAGCGCACTTTGCGGACTGAACTGGCAGTCTGAAGTGACCTGTAAGTGGTAGTTGTCTTGCTATTTCCGCAGCGTTCCGCTGGTGTATAACTACGGCCTTAGGGTGTGCCATTACGGACTTGCGCTGCGGGCCAGCTTTCGTACGAGATTCTGCGCGCTCATCATGTGGATTTTTTTCCATTTTTCTTGTTTTTTCTCTGTTTTCACGTCTTTTTTCAACAGTGTTCTGTCTTCAAACGCTACGTTTGTTTTATTACGACAGTTTGTGAATGTTTTGATTTCAGCGATAGCGGGAATTGTCGGCAACCAATTTTTGACGAGTTTTTTTCATCTTGTTGTGTTACCCAACTAGAACCCGCATATGGCGTTTGTTACTGACATCTCACTTCTCTAGCAAGCTTTTCATTGATCGTGAACAGGGATGAGCGGAATTCCGCGTTTCGCGTTCCGAAACCCGCAGTTTCGCGCATTTTTGGCATTCCGCGTTCCGCATTCCAAAAACCGCAAAAAACGCTGCGGAATGCGAAAATATCGGGTCATCTGCGACGGAAGAGAAAATCAGATGAATTTTGAATCATTCCGTGTTTCGCGTTCCGAAAACCGCATTTCCGAAATTTCATATTTTTATTCCGCTCATCCCTGATCGTGAACCTTGTCAGAATTTTATATTGTCTGGACCGGCTCGATTCTCCAAAAAAAACTTCCTGGACTTTTTCGAAAGCTATCCATCTTTTTCCTCATTCGCACACTACTTCCATTTTCCCTGTCAGCTCACCCTAAAGACAGTAAACGTAATTGAGATAGCTGCGGAATTAGAATGGGATGGCACCGAACACAACGTCCACGCATTCTGAAGCGTCAAAAACGACCCACAATGACGCGACACGAGCCAGAAGTTGACCCCGCCACTGTATCTGCCCGCCCCTGTATTTGCTGCTCTCCGAAACGGAGGTGCTGTGCCATTCCCACCGTCGTCAGTGTGTGTGGTTTACCTATTGTACCAATTCCACCACCCATAAACGTCGCCGACGGTAGAAATAGCCCAGAACCCCTGTTTTGGAGGAAGGCGCAAATACAGGGGGCGGACAGATACAGGGGCGGAGCCAACTTCTTACCCGTGTAGCGTCATTTTGGGTCGTTTCAAAATGCGTGGGAGTTGTGTTCTGTGCCATACCATTCTAGGTCCGTAGTTATCTCAAAGACGTTTACGAGCGTGTATGCTGCCTTTAAGTTACCGTGTTGCGTGAACATAACGCGAGCTGAAAAGTTCAAAAAACCTTCAGAATTTTTTTCTAAACAACTACTTTAAGCCGAAAAAAAAAAGAAAACAGAATGAACCATTCTTTTTTTACACTATGCGTATCTATTGGCTCATAACGTGGCATGCGATGCGTAGTTTCAGCAATGCCTGGTCCGTTTTCTAAAAATTGTCAAATAAAAAGCTCGCGTTCGGCTGCAGTTTGCCGCGAACTTACCGCGAGTTTACTCGCGTCTTCAAACCCATTTACTACCACCCCTGGTCGAAGGGAAAGTTTCCCGCCACTTAAGCTCAACGATTTTTCAACCTTTTAGGGTGGAACCATACCATCGCCATGGATCTTAATGAGACTTTGTGTTCCCCACTGGAGATTTTCGCAAACTTGGTACACCTATATTATAGTATATGGCACAGAGTTTGCGCCAACCTTCAATAGTGAACGCAAGGACTAATTAGTATCTATGCCGGCGATACTTACATCGCGCCGCGAAAATCGCGTGCGATGTGATTTGCTCTGCGACATACATCCGCCAACACCTCGCATCGCGCTTAAAAACCATACTTCGACGCCATTTCGCGTCCTCACCCAGACAAACACAAAGGTACAGCAGGGTTCTGGGACCATTTATGCTTATTTTCGCTGTTGTTTCGTTGTCGCAGATGTTTATTTTTTCGATGTTATCCATTTATCTAGTTCACTGAATTTGGATGCATCTAGATTTCTAGATTTTACTTTTTGATGACAAGATCTCTTCTCATGAGGATATCACAAAAACCGTTTGTATCGCAAACCCTGTCTTCTACTGCGAATCCAACTAACAGCTCGGCGAAAAAAATCAGAAGTCTCATAAGAATGTCCGCTTTTTTTTCGCCGAAAATGGCTTCTCGCTAGGAGTTTACCCAGGCAAATAAGTGGGAAAACTCATAGGGAAGCTCTTATCTATATCTGGCATCGAGATCGTGCTCGTGAATTACCCCTTCCCCCTCCGCTGTTTGATGCTTTAGGGGATGAAAAAAATGAAACGATGAAAAAATCGGTTTTTTGTTTTCCCGCCTATCTTGGAAGCGGCCTCATGCTGATTCCAATGATGTCTCTGAAATCGTACAAGACCCTCTGGTAACGGAGTTATGGTCTCTCAGAAATTGAGGTAAGGAAAGATGGTGGACGAGTTGTCCGAGGCTTGTAACTTCTGTCTTTTGCAGCCGATGTAGGCGTGCTGACCTGAGTAAAGAGAGAAGTTGAGAATGAAGGGAAGAACGGGGCTGATGATTTGAAATCATCGCCCATCTCACGATTTCGAGCATTCATTTGTTCACGTCGGTGGGCGTGCGTTGCGCTTTTAGGGTTTGCCTTGCGCTCAAAGTGGCAACTTCGGGCTCTTCTGGAGCTTTTCCTGGTTCGTTACCAAAAAGCAGGGTAGTTATCAACCGCCAACCTATAGGATACCAAAATCGATTACCGCAAACCAAAGCGCGGCCACGTTTGCAGTGCATTGGCCCGATATAGGGTTGGTATTGGTAGAAAGAGGAGGCTGTTATGAACCGCCAACGAACACGATTGTCTGTTATGATCCGCCAACCAAAAAAGTCTTTCCGAGTTGACGATCGGTCTGCTCGCTTTTTATGCTGTAAGCGTCTAGCGTCGTAGACAAAAATTGCTTTGAATGATTTCTGTTTCGTTCCATTATTTATGCCATGTTTCTCTGTTTTCTGCTTTTATAAGCCTGTTTTTTCAATTTTCTCGCTTTTTGCTTTAATTATTGATTAATTTCGTCTAACCTTTTCTTCTATAGGTACTTGAAGTGGGTTATTCTTGAAGTTAACTTTTTCAACCAGTTTTTTTTTCTCAAAATTGGGAAGAAGATTAAAAATTATCCGTTGAATAGGGTGCTTGTGTGCGCCACTGCGGAGGCACTGCCATAATCGACGGCTAATTCTTAATTTTCTGCTACATGTTGGAGAGAAAAGCACCGGGGGTACTGCAAAACGGTGCGCTTCTCGTACAATAAAAACACACGCAAAGTCTCACATGGATTTAATTCGATAACTTTATTTCACAATAAAGAAACACACGGAATGTATTGTGAAATTGGACTTCATAAGCGTTTTCGAACAAGGTACAATTATAGCGATGAGCGTTTCAACGTTGTGCTGTTAAAAATCACGTTTTCGTGGTATAGAACAGTTCTTCAAACCTAAGGGAAGCTGATAGCAGTTTAAAAACTCATCTTCCGCTAACCAAACGGATGTGTTCTCGGAACATATGCTATTGGTATCGAGTTCATAACAGAAAGTTTCTGCTGTTATCATCCGCCAACCAATACGATATGTTACGGCAGGTGCTCGGCGGAACATACGCTATTGGTATCGAGTTCATAACAGCGAATGTCTGAGCATGCGTTCTTTCGACGTCAACGTTACAGTGTGCCCCACCACGACCCATCCCTGGTGGAAACTGAAACACATTTTTTTACCGTGAACATTGCCTTTTAGAGTTTGCTTAGAAAAACGCTTCCGCGACGCGACATCGCAGTGCAGGGCGCTTGCAGCAGCTGCCACGCAAACGCCGCGTGCGATGACTGACTTCACCGCTGCTCCCCGATTCCTTTAAAGGCAGTGTTCACGATAAAAGTCGTTTTTCGGTTTATTCGTCTATCTTAATAACGGTCTCATGCTAATTTCAATGATGTCCCTGGAATCGTACAAGACCCCCTGGAAACGGAGTTATGACCCCTCAAAATTGAGCGAAGGAAGCCCTGTGGACGGGTTGTCCGAGGCTTGTAACTTCCGTTCTTTGCAGCCGATGTGTGCGAGCTGACCTGAGTAAAGAGGGACGTTGAGAATGAAGGAAAGAAAGGGGCTTTCGATCGGAAACCATCGCTCATGTAACCAAAAATTTAGGTAAACTGTTACAGGATGTGGGCGGGTTGGCTGGCACACGAGATTTTCACCCACTTACCGGCCGTTTTTTGTCGCACTTCCGTTCTTAATCTTCTTAGAGAGACCCAAAGCTTACGTTTTAGCCAGAAAACGTGCAACTTTTTCTTCGTGAACACTGCCTCTAACGCGCCTGGCGACCAAAGGTAGATCACCCTTCTGATTGAGATAGCATCGCTCCAAGTATCGGAATGGAGAAGGCCTGAATATAACCCAGGAGCTCAGGCCATACGTAAGACTAGTCTTCTAACATCACAAGTGGTGGTCTACAGCGTTCCTATAGCCTCTCTTCCTCATTTTGGGTCAGTCGAAATTAGGCTCATAGGGCGTATCATGTCGAAATCCTCGCATCTTTGTTGTGTTTTGCCATGACCAACCGCTCCGCTGCTTGTTCTGCTCGGACTTAAATGAGCGAGACGGCTATACTATCGACTTTCCGCGCTGTTTGTTTACGAGCGAGTTCCTGGCGGGGTGAGTTTTATCTGCCTCAATCTCTCACACCCACGCGGGCGAAAATTTGGGCTCTCGGATTGGTAAGTTTAAGGCGACGTTTGATCGAATAAGCACAAATCTTATTAGATCCTTCCAGGCACTGAAGAAGGAGGTTTCTCCGAAACGTTGGCCATAAAGAGTTAGTACCAACCTCGTGCTGAGTCTAACCAGAAAGACGAACCGACACACAATCATGCCAAGGTGTACGGAGAGTCGCACATGGGGATTAATCCTCCAAGTATAGTTCCCCATTAGCGTTGGTCCTTCGGCCAAGTGCGATATTCCGATCAAAAGCTCGAATTCTTTTCTGTCTAACGCTGCATTCCCTTTGGACCAAAGCCTGCACATTTGCAAAATATATGGGCTGTAATTCAGCGAGAATATTCAGTACTGAGCATCGGTGACCCAGCTGGAAATGCGCTGAGCGCCGGGAAGTTGTGCTGGACCCAACTTAAAGTGCACTTTCGCCTAAGCTCTCTTCCCATTTCAGAAGCGACGATGTTTGTCTGCAGTGAGGACGAGAGAGATACAGCGGGGTGATGAAGTTGCCAATGAAGAGTAAACTGCTGATCTTGCAAATGAAGAAGAGCAGGAGGATTGATGAAATTGTTTTATTTTTCATGTTGTTATCGTATGTAGCAACTGCATGATTTCTTAGTGTATGATCTACTTAGACGGAACGAAAAATCATTTTTTCATGTTGATATCGTGTGTTGTTGCTGCTAATGTAATGTTTTTGTGTATGTATTATTGTTGCTGTTCTTGCTATTGTAATAAAAGTTGATGGTAAAATGATTTGTTCAAAACCTACATATCTAACAATGTGCACGCGAAAATAGGGGGAGGAAGTTAGCTGTTGTCACCTGAAGGTGACCAGCAGGTCGTGGGGTGAATGCGAAAAGACGGGGAAGGGAATTGGTTGTTGTCACCTGGAGGTCTATAGCAGGTCAAGGGCGGAGTCATGCTCCACCACATCTTCACGACCTCCAGGTGACCACAACCAGTTCATGTCACCTCGAGACCTCTTGCATGCATGTAACCTGGAGGTCGTGAGGATGTGCTGGGGCATGACTCTGCTCCACGACCTGCTGGAGACCTCCAGGTGACAACCGGGATTTCCTGAGATGTTATAGCGCGAGTTTGCGCCAACCTTCAATAGGGAACGTAGTCTATCACTAGGATCCATGCGGGCTGTAGATTATTTCGTCAACAGCTTCCCCTCCACACAATTCCTCGAACACTGTGCCCATTTTCTCCTCACACAATCAATATTCATGCAAGTCCAGTTTTCATGAGCATTTGCAAACTGCGACACCCCGCAGACCCAATCACCACTGACCGCTTCCTGTATTTTGTGGCCTGGACACTAATAGTGGCGATTTTCATTCAAGCGGATGTTTTGAGCGTTTTTGTGACGACTGGCGGCATTCACCATGAGCCTTTCCTATCGAATTATATTGCAGCATTACAACAAATCTCTCGGATAAGCGTTTGCTTCAATTTTAAGTGTCAGATGACCAGTGTCGCGAAGAAGCAACGCCAGCTTTTCATCACCAGATTGTCTTTGTAAAACCATTAACTGATTACTCGACGGCATGATCATCACACATATACCCTGTCCCAAACAAGATGGCAAGCCTAGAGTCCAAAGAAGCAGCGCGCCGCCCTCTGCGTCTCTGTCATTTTCGTACTTTTGGACGTTTTTTTAACTTTCTCACTTCATTTTCTTACATACTCCATTGCTCTTTTGCATTCTTTTCTCTCGAAATGCTCGTGATATTCACTCACGATACATATTTTGTTCTTCACGTGGCAGAGAAAATTTTTCAGGATATGGATATAATATATAATAGATAATATAATAATAATATATAATATAACATATATGATAATATATAATATATAGATAATATATCATATCAGTCGGAGCGCACTGAGTCGTCTAACCCCTCGATTTCACCGTAAACTCGGTACAACCGAGCTGTTTTAACTTGTCTAAGGCCATTATATCCCTTCGTTGTTTGGTTGCACTCTCTATAGTGTCTCAGACAACTTTAACATCGATCCAGGTGCTTCAGGTCGCTGATGATGTCAGAGACGCAGAGGGCGGCGTGCTGCTTCTTTGGACTCTAGGCTTGTCATCTCGTTTGGGACAGGGTATATCTTCTTTTTCGAAGCCAAATGTATTCTGTTCCTTCGAGCGCTAGTGAGGAACGAGAGGAGAGACGACGAGGAAGTGTAGGGGAGAACGGGACGCAGCATACGCTCGCAGACGCACTCGATATACAGGAGAAATTCCACTCCTAAATAGAGGGTACACACATCTTAAGTCGTACCCGCTTTTCTAGCCAGGCATAGGCTAGTTAAGAGATTTTCAGCCTCACTCAATATGAAATCCTAGGGCTGCTAAAGGGTCTCACTTCTGCGACTGCACGCCGAATTCGTTTGCTCCACGAAACATCTACATTTTGAAGGCGGCCTTCTCAATAAGCATTGCGGTGAAGTTTCCACAGTAGAATGCTATGCGAAGAATAGTGGGAAGGGCTACTGTCAAAAGAAGCGCGAAAAAACGAGCTTGTAAATTAACAGCTGCAAACAAGCGTATTTGAGTGTACCTGAGTGTACGATGCTTTTTAATAAGGTTTTTCTCACATATACCCCGATAAATCAGCATACCATCTTCTTGATGTTGTACAATACCGCTCATAACATGTGTCCCAAAACGTGTCGGCGACGCGAAAGCGCATCGGAAACGTCGTTTTCGTTCAGAGTGAACGATTTCGGAATCTGAGAACACCGTTCGATTCGCCTCGTCGCGCTGATTCCAAAAATGTATTCAGGTTGGAGAAAACGCAAAGTTTCGACCTAGTTATGACCTACTTTCTCAGAAAAGAGCCAAAGTCTTTCAAGGTAGATGTTTTCGGTAATTTAAAGGCAGTGATCACGATAAAAATCGTTTTTCTGTTTTTCCGCCTATCTTGAAAACTGCCCCATGCTCATTCCAGTGGTGTCTCTGAAATCATACAAGACCTTCTGTGAACGCAGGTATGGTCCCTCAAAGATTGAGCTATGGAAACATGGTGGACGAGTTGTCCGAGGCTTGTAACTTCCGTCTTTTGCAGCCGATCTATGCGAGCTGACCTGAGTGAAGAGAGAAGTTGAGAATGATGGGAAGAACAGGGCTAATGATTGAAAATCATCGCTCATCTCACGATCTCGAGCATTCATTTGTTCACGTCCATGGGCGTGTGATGTGCTTTTGGGGTTTTCAATGCGCTCGAAGTTGCAACTTCGGGCTCTTTTGGGGCTCTTCCTGGCTCGTTTTCATGCGTTCTTTCGACGTTAACGTTACAGAGTGTACCTCCACTACCCAATCCTAGTGGCATTTCGAAAACTTTTTTCATCGTGAACACTGCCTTTAAATCGTCAATGCGTTCGTATTGTCATGCTGATTTCAAAAATGTATGCATAGTCAAGGTCAGTCCGATTCTTGACCTACTTTAAACTTTTTTCAAATTCTATGGATTCAAACTCTTTTCAAAGCGGTTATTTCGAAAATATAATAGCACCATTCGATTCGCAGCGTCAGCTCGATTCAAAAAGTGTGTTAAAATGCAAAATAAACTTGATATCAAGCCAACTATCTACGACTGAACTTTCTGATGACCTTCTAAACTGGCGCTGCCTACAAAAAGTGCAACATTGGGCAACTCTGCTGCAGACAACCGTGAAATTTCGCACCTTCACCTCTACTCATTAATAACATATGCATTTGACACATTTCGAATGAATTTCAATTCTTCTCGAAGGGTGTTTTTGTCTTCTGCTTCTCATGATGACTCCGTTGACAGCGGACTTAAGTGTGCAAAAAGCTGCATCAATCGACTAAAGACATCGATTTGAGCACAGTGATCCATTTTTAATGTTTTTAGGGAAGGTTTCGTCATTCTCCATTTGCTGAAGTACCTAAGGCGACCAATACACGGGCGAGTCTCCGCTAATTGTGCAGTCATCGACTAGCGGTGTACTGTAAGGCGCTGCTCACGCACGCGAAATAAAAACGATTTTGACCGTAGCATTTCAAAAATCTGATTTGAAATCGTATTCACCTCTGAAATCAGGAAATGCGATTTTTTTTTCGAATTTCAAAAATTTCCAGTTTATTTCAATTTTTCAAAACTTCCCAATTATTTTAATTTTTGAGAAAATCTCTGATATCAACTCGTATATATTTTTGAAATTAGGAACTCTGATTTTTCCAGACTTCAAAATTTCCAACTTATATTTCAAATTTCAAAAATTTTCACTTCAATTAAGTTGTTGAAAAAGTTTTGATTTAATATCGTATTTACTTCTGTAATCCGGAATTCCTTTTTTTCAAACGGAGAATTTGCAGTTTATGTCAATTTTTCGAAACTTTCCATTTATTTTAATTCTTGAAAATTACTCTGACTAGCGAGACCTAGCGAAGTTTTCGCTCAAGAAAACTTTTACATGCACCAACTTCCTGACGCAGATTAGTTTGCCATAACGGTGTCAACTGACTTCCGTCTACCCAAAAGTTGCTGCCCGGATGGACTCTCCTAAACAGAGCAGACTGCCGGACATTAATAACTGGGCGTGGGGGTATGAAAATGTCCGATCAAATCGCAAAACATAAGGGGAGCCAGCGGTAGATTGGTTGCTACCGGCACCAATTTACGAACTCTGCCGTCCCTCCTTCCTTTATGTCGCAATCCTCTGCCCTTCCGAATTGCGAAATTCCCAAGCGATTTTTCTTGCTTCATCGTTTCTGTCATGATAAGGAAAAACGCACTCGCATTTTAGGTGCTGTTTCCCTAGATGACCAACACCATGCCCTTGTTCTCGATAAATGAATTATGCACGTAGATGTTGATGTTTTATCAAGCAGATTTTGATAAGCTCAGACTTTCAACATATATAAATCTGGTTTTGGGGAGTTAGTAAATCGAAATGACTGAGCGGTTGTAACGAGCGACGAACAGAGTTGTGAAAGGGAAGCTATTGCTTTCTTCCCCAGATTGGCAAGGAAAAGTCTGCGGAGTTCCGCGGTCGCCTCAGAACGCGTAGCACGGTTCTCGAGATACGTGTTCTCCTACATTTCCTTGCTACAAAAGGCTGAAATTTGGCATGGAAAAATTGACGAAATCTCTTTTCTTCGAAATTTTACATTCTTGGTGACGTTGTGCACACTATCCTTGCGGTCCTGCACACTTTCTATGACGTCCTGAACACTCCCGCTGGGGTCCTGCACACTTTCTATGACGTCCTGCATACTCCTACTTGGGTCCTGCACATTTTCTATGACTTCCTGCATACTACCGCTGGGGTCCTGCACACTTTCTATGACGTCCTGCACACTCCTACTTGGGTCCTGCACACTTTCTATGACGTCCTGCACACTTCCACTTGGGTCCTGCACACTTTCTATAACGTCCTGCACACTTTCTGTGACGTTCTGCACATTCCCGCTGGGGTCCGGCACACTTTCTATGGCGTCCTGCACACTCCCACTGGGGTCCTGCACACCTTCTATGACTTCCTGCATACTACCGCTGGGGTCCTGCACACTTTATATGACGTCCTGCATACTCCTACTTGGGTCCTGCACACTTTCTATGACGTCCTGCACACTCCTACTTGGGTCCTGCACACTTTTTATGACTTCCTGCATACTGCCGTTTAGGTCCTGCACACTTTCTATGACTTCCTGCGTACTCCCGTTTGGGTCCTGCACACTTTCTATGACGTACTGCACACTTCAACTTGGGTCCTGCACACTTTCTAAGACTTCCTGCATACTCCCGTATACTCCCGTTTCGGTCCTGCACCCTTTCTATGACGTCCTGCACACTTCCATTTGGCTCCTGCACACTTTCTATGACGTTCTGCACATTCCCGCTGGGGTCCTGCACACTTTCTATGACGTCCTGCACACTCCTACTTGGGTCCTGCACACTTTCTATGACTTCCTGCATACTCCCGTTTGGGTCCTGCACACTTTCTATGACGTCCTGCACACTCACGCTGGGGTCCTGCACACTTTCTATGGCGTCCTGCACACTCCCGCTGGGGTCCTGCACACTTTCTATGACGTCCTGTACACTCCCGCTGGGGGCCTGCACACTTTCTATGACGTCCTGCACACTCCCACTGGGGTCCTGCACACTTTCTATGACGTCCCGCACACTCCCGCTGGGGTCCTGCACATTTTCTATGACGTCCTGAACACTCCCGCTGGGGTCCTGCACACTTTCTATAAATTCCTCAGCACTTCCACTGGGATCCTGTTTACTTCCTAAGACTCCCTGCATACTCCCGTTTGGGTCCTGCACACTTTCTATGACGTCCTGCACACTTCAACTTGGGTCCTGCACACTTTCTATGACTTCCTGCATACTCCCGTTTGGGTCCTGCACACTTTCTATGACGTCCTGCACACTTCAACTTGGGTCCTGCACACTTTCTAAGACTTCCTGCATACTCCCGTATCGGTCCTGCACACTTTCTATGACGTCCTGCACACTCCCACTGGGGTCCTGCACACTTTCAATGACGTCCCGCACACTCCCGCTGCGGTCCTGCACATTTTCTATGACGTCCTGAACACTCCCGCTGGGGTCCTGCACACTTTCTATAACGTCCTCAGCACTTCCACTGGGATCCTGTTTACTTCCTAAGACGTCCTGCACACTTCCACAGGGGTCCTGCACACTTTCTATGACGTCCTGCACACTCCCGCTGGTGACCTGCACAATTTCTATGACGTCCTGCACACCTCCACTGGGGTACTGCACACTTTCTATGACGTTCTGCACACTTCCTCTGGGGTCCTGCACACTTTCTATGACTTACTGCATACTCCCGTTTGGGTCCTGCACACTTTCTATGACGTCCTGCACACTTTCTGTGACGTTCTGCACATTCCCGCTGGGGTCCGGCACACTTTCTATGACGTCCTGCACACTCCCACTGGGGTCCTGCACACCTTCTATGACTTCCTGCATACTACCACTGGGAAACTGCACACTTTTTATGACGTCCTGCACACTCACTCTGGGGTCCTGCACACTTTCTATGACGTCCTGCACACTCCCGCTGGGGACCTGCACAATTTCTATGACGTCCTGCACTCTTCCACTGGGAAACTGCACACTTTTTATGACGTCCTGCACACTCACTCTGGGGTCCTGCACACTTTCTATGACGTCCTGCACGCTCCCGCTGGGGACCTGCATATTTTCTATGATGTCCTGCACACTTTATATGACGTCCTGCACACTTCCTCTGGGGTCCTGCACACTTTCTATGACGTCTGCACACTCCCACTGGGGTCCTGCACATTTTCTATGATGTCCTGCACACTTTCTATAACGTCCTGCACACTCCCGCTGGGGTCCTGCACACTTTCTATGACGTCCCGCACACTTTCACTGGGGTCCTGCATACTTTTAATGACGTCTTGAACACCCTCACTGGGGTCCTGCACACCTTTTATGACGCCCAGCATTTTTTGCATCGCTAGACGACTCGCAGAAGTTATCATGACCCATGGCCAAAAGTGCGCCCCACGGACAAACATGGTTGCCCCGAGGCACGTAAGAGGTGAATCGGGCTGATTTTTTGGTAATCGATAAATGTCGCACCCACCTAAATGTTGGTACCATTTCATACAAGTTTTGATCGGCCATTCCTAAGATAAGCGGGACACATGCACACACATACACACACATCGGGACATAACTGCTTTAAGTATAAGGATATCAACTCGTATTTATTTTTGAAATCACGGATTCCAATTTTTTTCCAATTTCAAAATTTCCAATTCATTTCAAAGTTCGAAATTTTTCAGTTTCTTTCGATTTTTAAAAAAAGTTTTGATTCAAAATCGTAGTTACTTCTAGAATTGGGAATTCCGTTCTTTTTCTAATTTCAAAAATTTCTAGTTTATTTCAATTTTTCAAAACTTCCCAATTATTTTGATTTTTGAGAAAATCTCTGATATAAACTCGTATATATTCTTGAAATTAAGAACTCCGATTTTTTCCAGACTTCAAAATTTCCAACTTATTTCAAATTTCAAACATTTTCACTTCAATTCAATTGTTGAAAAAGTTCTGATTTAATATCGTATTTACTTCTGTAATCAGGAAATCCTTTTTTTCAAACGAAGAATTTGCAGTTTATTTCGATTTTTCAAAACTTCCAACTTATTTCAATTTTTGAAGAAAATGATTTCAACTCGTATTTATTCTTGAGATTAGGAATTCAGATTTTTTTTGTCAAGTTTCAAATTTCCAATTTTTTTCAAATTTCAAAAAATTTCAGTTTATTTCAATTTTTTAAAATTTCCAATTTATTTAAAATCTTGAAAAATCCGAGTTCACTTCAAATTTAGGAAAAAAAGGATTATATAGAAACCTCTGGAATTCTTGCGTTGATTCAAATTTTTTCAACATTTAAACTTTATTTAATTTTCAAGAAATGGGCCTCAAGGCTGCGATGACTATGCCGGGCGGCGCTGAGTTGAAGCGGGCGCGGGGCGGCCGGGTAGCGTGTATCAGATCGCCCGTCACTGTTATTCTAGTGTTTTCGCCAGCCTACTGCCCATATTCCTGTAAATATAAGGATGAAGAGGTCGGAATATGCTAGGAATATGGGCAGCAGGCTAGCAGAATCATCTATTGCGGCGGCAATCTAATACAAGCTGCGCTGCACGGCCGCGCCGCGCCAGCTTCAACTTAGCGCCGCCCGGCTTAATCATCGCAGCCTTGACGGCACTTGTTCTTTACTGGAGGGTCCTTGCTATTAATCGCAAGGGGCATCAATATCAAGAGAGTTATTGCCTTCTGCAAAATTGCTTGTTCTAGGGTAGTAAAAGTGATGAAATATAAATTGTGTAGCAGGAGTTTTATTAACAACTGTACAAAAATTTGCGAAAATTATGGGGAAAAAATTTAGCCGTGACCCAGAAGGTCACGGAGTAGAATGGTTGCTAAGGTGGTAACCTCCGATCGCCGCGATACCCGTTTCTCTCACGAGTGTTTGTTTATTAAGGGGTCTGCAGAGTTGCACCGACCGGTGACTGGTCGCCGAGCGTCAGCCTTTGCGCGGCGACAAAAATGTTTACGAACATTATCGTCGCCGCGTCGGTTGCCGCTCGCTGGCTGTGATGCATGGTCGTCGCAGTGTCAAAACACTATGTGATGCCCCCTCGTCGCCCATCACGCTGCGTCGGTCGCCCTCGTCGCCGAATGTAATCGATATTGCATTACCCAGCGCTGTTCGTCGCTGTGAGCAACGCCGCAACTTGAACTCTGCAGGCCCCTTTACAGATCAGTTTGTTAACAACCAAAACGATTGCGCGATTGAAATAGGATTCAGAGAAGCCTCCAAGATGGGTCAGTCACATGTCTCGGAGGACATGACATCACAATTCGTTGATGTTTTGGATTCGATCACCTGTCAAGCGATAACGCCCTCCTTTTGCATGGTAATGGGAGACAAAGCCAAGGGTAAATAACGTCGGAAAGATTTACTGGTAAAATGAGTTTTCTCTCGACAAGACCTTCCCTTAAACATCTTTGCTGAAGTCATCACTCACTGACTCCGAAGGGTATCGTTGTAAACCACCTGCACCGTGGATTCGTTTCACAGGAGAGTATCAGCCTGCATTCGAGCCAAGAGAGGCTGTTTCAAGATCTGAAGGTTGATTTAATTGATAATGTTTCATTTAATATTTCGTCAGGGTAGTCAGCTATTATGTTCAAAGCAGTCGTTTCGCGTGTCCTAGATTTTTTGCCGCACCGTATAATCATAGCGCGACCGACCGTCAAGCGCTCTTTTTACATTTTACATTCATTACATGCGCGTCAGCACATGTGAATAACAAAACAAAAAAAAAGCCAGTGGAAAAACGTTAAACCATAACCAACAGCAAACAGAAAGAAAACTAGGCCCTACTAGAGCCAATAAACGGTTCCTGTTGCAAATACCTGTCAACCTGCCTTTTAAAAATACTGAAAGAACTGGGCACCAAGAGCCTTTTACTGAAGCGCAGATATTCCAATCCCCCTCTTTTTGGTACATTTCTTTTAGATGGTAAACTGTTTTCCGTGCAAAAACAGATTTTCATCGAGTTCTCAGTTTCCGTTTCAGATGTTCCCCGGATGGAGGAGAACATGGGTACATGGTTTTCTATGTGCACTGTCTCTTTAGAAGTTTTCGATGTATAGTAATTTGAGGCAAAAATCTTCTGCACACTGAGGTGACCAGGAGGTGTTCTTAGACTAAAAAATTTCGTGAAATAAGACGCTCAACTTTTTCTGATGCGTCACCTGTCCGTTCGACAAGGGATGTCGCGAGACGTGGACGGCGTGCATGTCCTGCGGTTTTGCAATCGTTTGAGCAACTTACTAATCTCTGTGTCTTGGTAGTACACGTGATCTCGCGTCTTTCATTAAAGGCATCGTTCGCGCTGGAAATCAATTTTCATTTTTCAGGCTCAATTTCATGATTGAGCCCGGTAGACCACACTGGTAAACTTTGGCGCGTCAGCTTTTTTCTAGAATGTTGGTGCGACCGTAAGCCAACCTGAGAAATAGTTACGGCACGAACTCCACATGCAGAAAAACTCCGAAAATGACAGTGACGAGACCTCCAAAAGCAGAAAAACCTCAAAAAGGATTTTGGCGCGAAATTCAAATTCGTATTTACAATGTGTTCCGATTGACTTTTCTTTACAAATGAAGGTTTTCCATGGGCCCCTTCGACATTTTCATTCACTAGAGAGGCCAATCTACACAAAAACATGAAAAAATAATATACGGTTTTCTGCGCGTACGATGCCTTCAACTCCATATTGTATAGTCAGTCATATTCGTGATCTGTCTTCTTCCGCAGCACTGTTTGTCTCACGTGAACGGCTCAAAGACTTACTGCAACGGTAGCCTCCCCCCTCCGCTGTTCTGCAGTCCGTCACTGATTTCTGTTGGTCTACGACCCGATGTGATAAATATCGATAACTATGGGGGTGCACAGCGGTAGAGCTTTCCGACTTTGTATTCGGGCACATTTCATCTGTTGAGGGACACTACGCTAAGACTCTGGAGCAAACGTTGGATGCCAAGCATGACATTTGACAGCCCTCTTGGTCATTTTGTGAGCGTAGGCCACTTTCATAGTGCAATCGCTTCGCGACGCGATCGATTAGGAAACCTCTCAAGGGGTCTGCAGAGTTGCACCGACCTGCTACTGGTCGCCGAGCGTCAGCCTTGACGCGGCGACGGAAACGTTCCCGAACATTATCGTCGTTGCGTCGGTGGCCGCTCGCTGGCGGTAACGGAGGGCAGTCGCGGCGCCAAACACTCTGCGGTGCCGCCTCATCGCCCTTTGCGCCTCGTCGTCGCCGAAAGTAATCGATATTGCATCACCCAGCTCTATTCGTCGCTGCGAGCAACGCCGCGACCTCAACATTGCAGATCCTTCACATCGGTCTGGCTGCGTCGCATGCTTAGATCGCAGCACGTTCAGAACAATAACCTCAAAAAGTGCTGGAACCACGTAGTTCGGTGACTCGATCTCATCGCACGGCGACGCTATTGTTGGATCGCCGCGCGCACGGTAGCTTCGCATTTTGGTCGTACTCTGAAAGAGGCTTAAGAGGTAGGCTCTCACGTTTATTTCGATTTTTTAGAACCCAAAATTTTCATCGTCATTGCTAGCCTTGAAACGATCAGATTATATTTCTTGTAGCAGTTGTTCAAATCCCAATAACAAGATTAGCACATAAGCGTATGTAAAAACTAATTTTGAGTCCGGCCATTATTCAAGAACTGCATAACCCTTCCTTGCTATCTACCGCTTTGAACTAGTCGGATGGGCAAGGATAGGGGCCCTCTCCACTCACTGGGAGAATTCGTCACTTTTTTGCAGTTCGACACGTCATGCTACTCAGTGCAAGCGAGGTGTTCCTGAGTGGAATTAGAGCCGCAAAAGGCGAGTGGTGGAAAATTCAACATTTCTGACCTGCGATCGGCGGGATTTTCAGAAAGAAATATAGGGTTTCGGATGAAATGTTAGTGTAGTAAAAACTCTTCCACATCCCTTTGCATTGTCTTATTGAGAGGTAGACTTTGGAAATTCTCCAGTGACCTGAGGATTTCGATTATCACCAGCAGCGGAGCGGTTGGACTCGTTGAAATACAACTAGTGATAAGGAGGTTCCCATGAAAAAAGCCACCTCTCAGCGCTGTGATAATCGAAAACTGGGGCTTATTCAAAATGAACCAGAGTCTATGTAGTTATAGATAGATATAAGAGATGAGAAAAATATGAGACCGTTCGCGTAAGAATCGATATACCGGTGGAACAAAAAGAATTCAATCAGCTGATGGGTGCAAGATGCCTTCGGGGGAGCGACCTGTTACGCCCTTCCATTCCCTATGGGGGGGGGGGAAATCCGGAACTTAGCGAAGCTTGCTAAATCCCGAAAATTCTTGCACCGAATGTGCAAGGGGGAATTTTTTGGTATTTGGCCTGTGTTAAACCGCAATCTTGGCCCGCGCTAGCTACGCTGAACGCGGGGAGGCCGTTCGCTCGTCGTTGATTAGGGGTCGTTTACACTTCTGCCGCCGAGCGGCGCGGCGAAGTGCAATCCTGCAGTATCGATCGTGCCGCGCCGCGTGATCAATATTACAGAAATGCACTGTGACGCGCCGCTCGGCGGCGGAAGTATAAACGACCCCTTAGTCGTATCTCGTAGTGTTTATTCGAAACTTTGTGTCTGGCCGTAGTGGGTGAATCGGACTGGCTCTCTAGAAGATCTTGCCACATGATAGCGTTCATGCGTGGCGAGAACGGGTGTTCCCGCTGTTGTGCGCCTCTCGACGCTTCTCAACGTTAGAGCAGCCCGTGCCCGCAAATTAAAATAGGCGAACACCTCCTACCTCGTGTTCATTCGATTGAAAACTTTTGATCGGGTGATCAATCGCTCGAGTCGGGGACTGATGATGATGATTTCCCACGGTTTTCGACTTCCGTGGTGGGATCATGGAAAACAAGGGCAGTAGTTTTGATACAGGTTTGATGCCACTTGCTTTAGTGTTGGAGCAGTAAGCTTGAAACTTGTTCCTTGCTCTGTGGTACTGGCGCAAGCGCGCGAGAGCGAGCGGGCGAGAGCGCGCGAGAAGGAGCGCCTGTGAGCGGCTAGCGAAACGTGTGCCCACGATGACCATCGATTTTGCGAGATCGCTCGCTCACGCCACGTATGGACGGAGCCTTAAGGAGTAGACTGTGGAAAGAAACAACCATTCGGTCGGTCGCAGTTGGGATCGCCTTTCCACTACGGACCAGGGGCAGGGCAGTCTGGGCCCTTGAAGATCTCAATAAATCAGAGAATCAATCGTGCTCCAGCCGCCCCAGCTAGGAGGCTGGGGCGGCTAGAGCAGCGTAAAACACAGCTGGAGCACGATTGATTGGATGATCTACTGCCCTGGCACTTCGATCTTCAAAGATGCCGAATGCGTGCCTCTGCCCCGACCCGGCGGGCGCATCGATGCATCCGGCTCCAGGGGTGCATTTTTAGTACAATTCCATGGCTAAATGCAACGATTTCCAGTTATAAATCGCAGCCATGGGGAGCATTTTTGTCTGTGGAGAGGCCACCTTTCCTTCCTCGCCGTCGTGGGAACATTCTTGGAACGCACCCCAGGACAAAGTGGATCGATCAAGACGAAACTTTCCAACTTTTTTATTTCGCATTCGAAGCAAGACATTCCGCAGTTTAGACGTGTGATGTAGCGAGAATTTTATTAACTGGGGCTGAAAACTCCGTAGTTTGCAAAAATGCTCGCAAAGAAATTAGACTAGAAGCCACCAAAAACCCTGGACTTCTCCGGCTTTCGTGTTAGGCATCTTGCGACCCATTGGCAGGGCAACATATGTTTTTTATTGGCCACATTGGTAGAGCATGGTCGAAAACCCATCTCCCCAAGATCGAACGTATACTAAATGATTCTCTGGACCTCTGTGCCCCGCTGCAGAACGCGCCGCAAAAGCTTTCAAAAAATCATAATAAATTTGAACAAACTTATCTCTATAAATCTATAACGGAAATATACGCTGCGTATTATAAAGATAAGGCACTGCTTGAATTTGCCGGTCTCGTGTTTTTGAGCAGCATAGATCTTCTTCGTTGAAACTGCTGTGATCAGGATTTGAAATGACCCCCGTATACCTCTTCTGAGATAGATCGAAT